>LPNX010912794.1:187166-208778 GCA_001517045.1 Pseudotsuga menziesii
TGAAACTAGGCAAATAAGACAAAAATGGATTAATTAATGTCTAAGGTAGCTAACTATGGGTTGATTATTCTAAAAATTAGTGTGAAAGTTGATGGAGCCCCAAAATAGTATTCTAGAGCTCATCTACCTTAGTTATTTTATAGGGTTTAAATAGGAATTCAATGTGCTATTGAAATGACTTCCCTTTAGCAGTTTATCAATTTAAATAATCTTATTTTTTATCACCATCTTGCATAATGAACAGTTCTTAGATTAAAATCGTTTCTCAATTTGTTCAGATTCCTATGTCGCCAAGCAACAAAATATTGAGCTGGCTTATTCTAAAGCAAAACAAGTAAACTAAAGCAAATCATTGAAAGAATGCAAATTCTTATTTTGAAACAAAATCAAATGAACTAAAGTAAATTAGTGAAAAGAAATCAAGTAAAACCTAAAATATATCAAGAACATAATGGAAAAGGTTTATTTATGTACATAAAGACTCCCTAAAAAGCTCGGTAAAATAAGGTTTGAGAACAAGGCCATTTACAGGAATGTTCTCTTCCTTCCCCTGTAAATCCTGTAACTTTCAAGTTGAGGGACCTATCTGTTCAGCAATTTGAAAGGGGCCAACCCATAGAGGTTAGAATTTGGTATGTTTTCCCTTCTAATCATATGGGTGATCCCAATTTAGAACTAAGTCTCCAATCCCAAAAATTGCTTTTCCATATTTTCGTTTATCAAACCATCTCTTGATAATATCTTGGTGTTGTTTAAATCTTTCCTTAGACTTAATTCTGGATTCTTCAATATTTAGAAAGGTTTTAATATGGGCTTGTAAAATGTCACTACCAAAACCTCATGAGGCTTGAGCTAACTAAGATGATGGAAGCGGGATGTTTGGGGGTAGGATAGCCTCTTTACCATAAACTAAAGTATAAGGGGACACTCCTAAGGAGTTCTTTGGGGTGACCCTATATGCCCATAATGCATTGGGAAGAGCTACATGCCAACTTTTCTAATTTTCAATAACAGTCTTTTTTAGAATTCTGATCAGATTTTTGTTTATGGATTCTGCTAACCCATTTCCCTAAGGATAATAATTGGTAGAATAATGCAATTTTATTCCTTTTTTACTAGAAACTTCATTCATTTTAATGGATGAAAAATAAGACACATTATAAAAAAAAGTGAAATTGGAACCCCAAACCTAGTCATGATGTGTTCTTGTAAGAAGTCGATGACCATGTCCTCATTCACTTTGCATAGTGGTACTGGTTCTACCCATCTTGTGAAGTAATACATAGCTGTGAGGATATATTTATGCATTAGTGAAGAATTCAGATTAATTTCCCCAATGATGTCTATGCCCCATTGTTTGAAAGGCTCTGAAATAATAACATGTTGCAATGGCTTGGTTTCTTTCACTAATATTCCACTTCTTCTTTGACATATATCACACTTTCTCACATAGGCATGAGCATCTTTGAATAATGTTGGCCAATAATAGCCAGCCCTAAGGATATTGTGAGTAGTAGTATCTTTAGAAAAGTGTCCTCGAGTAGGGCCATTGAAATTATTTACAACTTTAGAAGCATTCTCTTTCTCAAGGAGTTTAAAAAATACTCCATCGTATTTCTTCCTAAAAAGAACTCCATTAATAATTTGGTAAGAGGATGACTTTAGACGAAGTTCCCTTTGTTGCTTAGAATTTCAATGCTTTGGTAAATATCCTTGTTGAGGGTAATGTATTGGGTCTCTATACCAAGATTTAGGAGCAGTAAAAATAGGACATACATCAATCATATTTAACTCTTGTTCATTTTCCCAATCACATCCTTCATCATTATGAACTTCTGCAATTAACTTGCATAGCCTTTTACCTTTGATAATGTTGGTTGTTTTGAACTCTAAATCATATTCCTGTAATGTTGTCACCTAGTTCCCTCTTTGTTCACCCAATTCTCTTTGTACGAAGAGGGTCCTGACAACAGGATGAGGGACTATTACCTTGGTTCTTCTCTTTAAAATGTAAGGTCTAATTTGTTTCACTGATTTAAAGATTATATATGCTTGTTTATCTACAACAAGATAGTTCAATTCAGCTCCTTGTCACCTAGTGCTCATAAATAATATTGGGTACTCATCTCCCAATTCTCCCTTTTGTGTAAGCACTACTACAAGTGAGTTGTCAGAGGTGAATGTGTATAGAATAAAATCCTTTTCAAAATCAGGACTTCTTAGGGACAGTGCATGAGTTATTGTTTCTTTGATGTCATTAAAGGAAATCTTCTCTACATCGGCCCATTTAAATTGCACACTCTGCTTTACCATTTATTGCAAAGGTTTTACAATTTGTGCAAAGTCAGGAACAAACCTTCGAAAAAAGTTTATGGTACCCATAAATGATTACATACCTTTATTGTTATGGGGTAAGGGAATATGTGATATTACTTCTATTCTCTCTGGGTCTATGGAGATTCCCTGTTTTGAAACGGTATGTCCCAACAGTTTTCCTTCTAATACCGCGAAGATGTTTGTCTTTGGATTCAAAGAGATGTTGTACTTTTTACAATGATCAAAAATCTATTTTAAATGAAAAACATGGTATTCCCTTTACTTGGAGAAAATCGTTACATCATCTAGATATACCACCATAGTGTGGCCAATCAATCCTCGGAAAGCGCTATCCATTTCCCTTCGAAATGTAGCTCCAACATTGATAATACCAAAGGGAATTATTTTCTAAGAACATGTTCCCCATTTTGTTCGAAATGTAGTTTTCAGCCTATCTTTCTCAACTACCAATACTTAGTTATAGCCTAAAAAATCCATTTAATAAGGAGAACAATTCAAAACTTGATACCATCTGGAGAATCTGCTCCATTGGTGGAACCAGATAGTTATCTTTATCTGAAGCTCTGTTAAAATTTCTGAAGTCAAAACATAATCTTATTTCACTTGACATTTTTCTTACTTGGACCAAATTGGCTACTGTATTCTGAATGTCTGACTCTAAAAATAATCTTAGCATCCAGTAATTTATTTATTTCACTTTGAATTAATGGTTCCAGTTTTGGATGCATCTTCCTTAATTGTTGTTGAAAAGGTTTTACGCCCTCTTTAATGGGGATAATGTGATGAATAATACGAGTACCATATGTTTTCAAGTCTTCATATTTCCAAGAAAATATATCTTTGTACTGCTGAAACAAATTGATAAACCTACTCCTTTCCCCAGGCGAGCAATACTTTCCCAAGTTCACATATTTGGGCTCATATTTTGTCCCTAAATTGATCAGTTCATATTGCATATATGAACTATTAGTCTTGACATTGGATGGACTTTTGAACTTGTGATGCAAGTCAAACATCCCTTCTAGTGTTCTCACTCCTTTGGGCATAGAATTCCTATTAGTTACTTCTTCATTTCATAGATTTGCTTGATGTTCTTCATCTCCAATCACAGAGTCTTTAAAATTTTCCTCATTTGTCAGGAAATCAATAATTTGCTCGTCATCATCAAACACCCCCAGGTTTGTAACATTATCTAGTATTGTTGGCATGAAAATGAGTTCAATAGTGCATTTATTAATAGTAGGTACTAACCTAATAGAAAAAACAACTAAGAGGTCTACTGCAACATTCTGTAATCTAGGAATTGAATTTATATCGAAAGCATTAAAATGTGAAATCAGATTCCATACCTCAGATTGATAGCATTTCAGTTGTGGTCATAAATAATGTATTGTGTTTCTAACCTACCTGACTACTATCTCAAATTCACAATAAACTTTTAAGTTTTTAACGTTTTTTTCAGTTGATTTTCTCAGGCCTCGGACTAGAGCTTCATAATCAGTGATGTTATTTGTAAATTCAAACTCTAGTTGACAAAAGATAAAATGTTTGTTTTTGTCTGGATTAATCAGGACACAACCGACTCCTGATCCCTCTTGTGTTTTGGAACCATCAAAGTACAAAAACCAAAATCTCTCTTCTAAATCTACATGTTTAGTATTACTTTCTATGCTAGGAACTAGATTTACTATATTACAATCAATATCATCAGTCTATGAAAAATGAAGGAGTTTGGACTGTGTGTCTGATTCATGACTGGCTTCTTCACCTTGATAATTTCCAGGTTCAATATCTAACAAGTAGTTACCTAATACTAAATATGAGAAGTTTAGAGGTTCATTCTTTCCCTCCAATTGAGTTACATTGTGTTTCATGTGTGGTTCCCTCATCACCTTAATATGATTTTGACTATTATTATATGGAAGACACATGTGCGACCAATCAGTTTCAAAATACCCATTCAGTTTTGCAGACTAGTCCCTACTAAATATCAAACCATAGGCCTCTAGTATATCTACCACCATAATGTCTATAAACTAGAAAATTCTCTTGTCTACAGATAACCAAATCAACACATTTTTCATTTATCCTGTTACCTTAACTGCAGATCCGTCCAATTGAATGATCTCACAAGAGGATGGTGTAGGTTGACCATTGATCATTTTACATACTGAGAGCAGCATGACATTAGATGAAGCCCTAGAATTAAATAAACAATTATTTACATTATGATTGAAAATATAAAACGGTAATAAGTAAGGAAAAGTTTGGGATTTGGATTTCCCTCCAATTCTTGCTTCACGAATTTCTTTATCAGATTGAATGTCTTCCCGGGGTTTACTAGGTTGTGGATCGAAATCCTCCATAATATTCTTTCTTTACTGGGGTAAATTGCATAATTGAAATATAGATATTCGATTTCGTTTTCTTAATGCATTCTACTATGTCATACCCCATATCATATTCTACTGGAAATTTCTTATTGCTTTCTATTTTATTCTCCACTATCTTTATAGGATTACTGATTGCTAGAAATTTATCTTTTATGTTGAATAGATCAGACTTAGATGTTGTTTGGGTAGTACTGCTAATATTCTTCATATTTTCTTGTATCCTTTTAATCTTTCATCCATTATTGGTCACTTACTTTTGGTTGTAACATTAACTGATGAAGTTTGGATATCTCCAGTAGGATACTCTTCACTTAGTCCCATTGTGGGTGCATAGTCCCATAAGACCATTGTGGGTTCATGTGTTTCTTCTGGTTCAATGGTTTTTTCCTCTTCTACCTCAGGATCTATCAATTGAGTTTATCCACTGTGGTAAACTCTTTTCAGAATGAGGTTCTTGATGGAAGGTGTAGAAATGATCCATTTCTACTTCAGTAAAATTCAAAACAAAATAATTATGCATAGGCGGTTGAGATGCTCCACTTTCTTCTCTTTTCTTGAAATAAGGTTTGAACTACTTTTTCGATGAAATAGCTTCTTTTTCCTTTTCCAAATCTACAATCTTGTTTGATAACTTTTGTAGAATCTTGACCACATTTTCTAATTCATTTGATTGTTCTTCCTTAGATCTAGTTAACAACAAAGGTTTTTTAACCACTAAAAGTATTTACCTCTGGCTCTGAAGTGTGTTTGTTGATGCTTTCAAGTTCATCTTCTAACTTATTGGCTTCTTTAGAATTTTCCAGCAACGAATGCTTCACTTCTCTTTTGACAAACATTGCTATGTTGGGGTAAAGTGCTAAAGTATAGTATTCTATTAAAGTTTCTTCAGCGGTCTTTTTTGTAGCACTAAAATTATTCACATGAGAAGAAAACCTATGATTAAAATCTTGCACTTTCTCTTTCTTATCCATTCTTAAATAAAGAAATTCTTTTATAAGGGTAGCTATGGTTCGTTTATTACCAAATTTGCTTTTAAATACCCTTTCAAAGGTGTCCCAATTTGTTATGGAATTGGATTGTAAACTAAAAAACAAAGCAGAAGCAAGTTATCTTCAAAGGTATGTGGAAAAATCCTGCATACAACATCTTCATTTTGAACTCATAAAAGTTCTGAAGCTAAATAGTAACTTTGTAAGTGTTCTTCTGCGGAAATTCCCTTCCCAGGGTCAAAATTTGGTAGAGCCCTTTCTGGGTGCTTAGGTAAGTCATATAATGGATAAGCCAAGTTGCGTGGTGTTCTTACTCTCCATGCAGGTTGGTTAGCATTAACATTTGGGGGTGTGTTAGCATTTGGTTGATTAACATTGGTCATAATTCGATGAGGAGTCTATGGTGGAGACTAAATAAGTGACTGTAACAGGGACTGAAAAATAGGGGAATCTTGTCCCAACTGATCAAGAGGATGGATGATCTCTTATATGGATAAATTCGTCAATTCTTCCAAATTTCCACCAATATAGAATCTTCAGTATAAGATGGTACTTTCCTGGAATCCTTCCTTCTTGGTAATGCAGGGATTGCTTTAAATCCTCCAAGATTATTTACTTAAGACCTTGTATGTCTTATCAAGTGATTAACTTCTTCAAATGGAACAGGGTAAATGTGTTCTTAACCTTCTTCTTCAGAACCTACTCTTTCTTCAGAAATGAAATCTGCAGGAAACTTAGTTTCAAAGCTATCACCAATGGAATAATTCTAGTAAATGGATTTCCTCTTCTAGCCATGCACTGGTGACCCTCCTTTTAGCACCAAAACTATTGATTCCTGGAAAATTCGAGGTATCGATAGTAGGGTTTCTCCCCAGTAAGCGATCCCAACTAGATCGTTCACCATTTGGTGTGGGGAACCCATCTGGTTAGTGGCTCGACTACCGTAAAATTAAAATAACATTTAATTCTATTTAAATGGTTGCGGACCGGTCCACCATTTATAGGATTTTATGTTTAAGGGTGAAATGCAAGTGCTTAAACTCTATGCAAATGATTTATACACAAGAACCTATGAAGAACTGCGCAGGTTCTTATCTCTAACATTACATGAATCATTGCTTCTCAATCACTTCTAAATTAAGAAAAACTAATTTAATATATTCTAAACTGTTCTAACTATCCCCAAGGGGATCAAAGTTTGTACCTAGTTGAGTAATGTACTATAAAACTACATATTTAATTCTATAGATAACTATTCAAATTCATACACATGTTTACAACAGACAAATTTAAACAAAGATAGCTTCGTAATGTTAAAGCACTTATTACCCATTATTACCCATTAGGACACATTTTATCAAAAGACCAATTCTTCAATTATTTCACAATGTACCCATTATCACCCATTATGCCCAAATAAGAGCCTAACATTCAACTTGAACTTTATACACTAGAAAAAGAATGGGATAAATTGGATGAAGATTGTAACAAAAGTGTACCATTTGATCAGTACTTTCTTGCTGTAAACAAACTCAAAAAAAGGAAAATAACAAGTCTCTACATCAAAACAAAGAATTGAATTGTTCTATTGGAAAAGTACCACTCCTACTTTTGATGGTTCCTCTCAAAGTTCTGTTAACACTTGGGTGCAAAAATTAGATGTGTATTTTCAGCTAAATCCAATGGTGGAAGAAGATGCCTTAAAAATGGCCATCTTGCACTTGGAAGGAGATTCCAATGAATGGTGGTTCCATGGACTGAAAATGTTGGGTCATGATCAGGTTAAAACATATGGAGAATTTATTGATAGGGTACTATAGATATTTGAGCAACAAGATCCAGAATTGTCTTTCAAAGAACTAGCTCAATTGAAGAAAGTCAGGACCCCTACTTATTATATGATGGAATTTCAAAAATTATCAGTCAAGGTGGCTGATGTGTCTATGTGAAGGTTAGTATTATTGTTCACTGAAGGTTTGGATGAACACTTAAAAGGTTTGTTCAAATCACACAAGCCCACTACATTAAAAGATGCAATGAGCTTGACCAGAGATCTCCAAAATGTGCTTCCTAGAATATGATTTTCTCCCAATCCTAACTCCAAATTTGAAAAGAAACCTTGCAAAAAAGATGCACTTGATAAGAATCCTGGGAAAAGAGATTCATCTGAAAAGAATAAGAAAGAAGGAATAAAAATGGATGAACTTTGAAGAAAAAAATTGTGCTTCACATGCTTTCAACCATGGACATCTGGGCATAAATGTACTAAGGGAAAGGCTCAATACATAGAAGTATTTTCTGATAATGATGGGTGTGAAGTGGGTATGGAGGAAGGAGGACAATTTTTATATCAAGAGGAGGCATATGAGACAAAATTTGAAGAATAAATACAAGAAGAAAATCAACCTTCATCGGACAAAGCAAGAATGGTAGTACTTTCAGCACTGCCTCGCTATCACACTATTCGATGCAAGGGTGTGGTACCAGGACAAACAGATTCAATTTTGGTATATGGATGGGCCACACATAAATTCATTGATGCAGAGATGGTGGAGAAAATAAATATACCAATTGACCATTTGATGGATTCACAGTTTTTATTCTTGGTCACAACACAATGCAGTGCAAAACATGGGTTCCAAAGCTGCAAGTCACCGTAAGAAACTATACTTTTGTTGATAGTTTTTATGTGGTTGATGTTGTTGATACTAATGTGGTTTTGCTATTGTAATGGTTGTATTATATAGGGGAACATACCATAAATTATCAAATTCATGAGATGAAATTTCAAGATTCGAAAGGTGTACTAAGGGTTGTAAGAGGGAAGCACACTTACCCAAATCAAGTAGTGAGTTGCAATAGTATGATATCTATGTTGAGGCATGGGGACATATAATGGGCTGTTGAATGTCATATCACATCTCCCAACCCAAACATAAATTTTTATGAACACCCAAAGGAGAGACATAAACTATTTCAAAAGTATGAAAAAGTTTTTAGAGGTCCTCCACATGGTAGACCACCTGATAGGGGGCTTGAGCACAACATTGTTTTGGAGGAGGGTACTTCGCCCATTCAAATAACACCTTATAGACATCCCAAGAAATTCAGATATGAGATTGATAAGTCCATCCAAGGACTCTTAGAGTTGGGACTCATTATACCAATCTCTAGTATAAAATTTTTGCAAGAAGCACATGCTTTCCCACTAGCTGGCCATCCAGGGATCTTCAAAACTTATAGGAAATTAAGGAAAAGATTATTTTTGAAGGGGATGAAGGAATATTTTAATAAATATGTGAAGGAATTTAAGGTATGTTAGAAAAAAAATCAGAACTTACATTCCCAATTGGTTTATTGCAACCATTTCCCATTCTGGAGCAAAAATGGGATGTCAATATCTCAATGGATTTCATCACCGGTTTGCCCAAATATTTGGGTAAGGATTACGTATATGTGGTAGTGGATCGATTGAAAAAAAATTCTATTTTCTTTTCTGTTACATCATATTTTAGAGCTGCACATGTGGCTGATATTGTTTTCAAAGAAATCTTTAGATTGCATGGGCTCCCCCAGAGCATTGTAAGTGATAGAGATAGTAGATTCATGGGTGCTTTTTGGAAAGAAAATTTTATATTGGTGGGAACAAACTGATGGAAAAACATATAGGGTGAATCAATGGTTGGAAGGGTATCTAAGAAACTATGTGGGAGAGCAACAAAAAGCAGGGGCCAAATGGCTACACTTAGGTGAGTTTTGCTATAACACCACTTTTCATATGTCAATAGGGATGTCTCCTTTCAAATTATTATATAGTTATGATGCAATTTCATTTGTTGAGATGATATTTGGTGATAGTAGATCTCCAAAAGCTAAATATTGGGTGGAAAAGAGCCACAAAAGTTTATAGCTTTTGAAAGACAATTTGGAGGTTGTCCAAAATAAGCAAAAACAATATGCAGATAGACAGAGAAGAAAGGACCTTTTCATATTAATGATTTAGTATATTTGAGGTTGCAGCATCCAAATCTGAAAATGTTTGAAGACAAACAATCTTGGGTGGGGAGAACTGTAATGTCCCCATTCAAATAAGTACATAGCAAGACAATTCCAACAATCCTACTAGTTCCCTAGGTTGGATGGATACATTTGGAATTTTTATAAGGGAGATAATAAATGATGTTCATACATTAGAATGGAACAAATATTTAATAATGGATCTTATTAAATAAATACAGGAGAAAATTGAATTGGAAATGGAGCATGAAGACACATGGAGACTAAGGGGCCCACACTAGCTAGAATTGTTGTGCCACATGGCATCCTCCTCTTGCAATTTCGAATCCATGGGAAGCCTAAATGTTCTTGGATGAGTTATAAGGATAATACACTTGTCCATATGCATCATAGGTCTAAATTGGAAGGAAATGTAACTTACATGGGAGAGGAAGAGTCATTTTGGAGCTAGTGAGACACTTGGACTAGATTCCCTAGCTCTATGACAACAATGATGAAGATGATATGACACCTATGACAAAAATCAAATATGAATGCTGAAATATGACATATATGACATGTCAGGTCGAAATAGAGAATCCAAGGGGGTGTTCATGTGAGTTGGGGAAGCTCAATGGGATCCTACTCGTATCGCGGGAAGATGGAAGGCTAGGAAAGGGAGGACACATGGAAAATTATGAGCACACACCCTAATTCGAATTGGCTTGATTTTCATTAGAGGAATTTTGGGGTCTAAAATGGGCCTCCTAAGGAAAATAATAAAATAATAGTTAAAATAATAAAATAATATTGATTAATTTTGGAGGNTTTCAGGTATTTCTTATTTTTGGGGTAGCGGGGTCCGTCAAAAGTATGCAGTGTGGGTACTCATTGGATGCGGAATCAAATTCCACATCCAACGATCTCTCCCGATCGAAATTTGAGTAAAAACACAATGAGATATGTCGAAAATACGAACAAAAAAAATAGCCTTTTTTAATGACAAATATGTCAATTCAACCATTATGGTTGACTTATTTTATTGAAATTCTATTGGTTCTTGAATTCCAACTCACAAAAACTTATTTTGGCACGTTTTCTTATAAGGCCCATTTTAGACCGCAAATTTCCACTAATGGTGGATGGATTGGTAATCTTAGAAGGCTAAGGATTTTTATAAAATATAGGAATCAACCAAGAGAAGAGATTTTGACCATTTGAGAAATTTGTATTTGTGAATTGAGAGAGTTAGTGGATGACTAGTTCTTTCTTGAGTCAATTTCGAGGGTGAAAGATTCCCATCCAAGTTGGTGTTTAGACAGGCCACTTAGGTCCTTCATGGAGCTTTAATGGAGTTGTATTTGCAGGTGTAAGCTATAGGGAAGCTACTTGTTCCTTCTATTGTAGAACTTTTTCTTAACCATTTCCAGTTTTTATGGCATATTCTTGTTCATGGACGTATTGTGCTTTGGGTGAGATATTGCACTCTTTGGGAGAGCTTCTCCTGGTTTATTTATGATTGTAATAAGTTCAATATGCTATGTTATTCATTCTTATAAAGTCTCAGGTCGAAGTACCCAATAGTTGTATGTCAAAATTAATGAGCAAACAATGACCATTTCCCCACTATATTGATGTATGCCATGGTAATGTTGATTATTTTGAATGGAAGAATGTATCTCTGATATATTTATGATGAATGGGCTGTCATTTATGTGCATTACAAGTTTCATGTTCAAGACTTGTTGGCACCCAAGAAACTCCCCTTTAATTTTCACAAATTAAAGCCCCCCAAGTCTCAAAATTGTAATTTCTTTGTTTTCATTTCACTCTTCGGTTTGTAGTTTATGCATGTTTTATGAGACGATGATAGACTGATTCTGAAGGTTTTATCATTTGTCTTTTCGAAGTTGTGGCCTTTCGATACCTCTTTCCTATCTCAATTTAAACTTATTTTGGTTGTCTTCATGATTCAATTAGTACAATTCAACTGGCATGATGCTTGACAAGATGACCATGTGACAATGAAACAAAATTTCTTCTCTAAACAATATTACCCTGCAATGTAAAGACATTAAAATTGTTAATAATGTAAATAAAATATTTGTATATACTTAAGATACTATTTAAAAATTGATTCTACTTTATATTATGGTTTTTCTAATATTTAATTTTATTGCACATAAATAAAAAGAATAAAGGAGCAATTCTATAATGCATGAAAAACAATTATTACATCTAAACACTCCTACTTTTTCAGTTATATGCATTAATTTATGGATTAGAATCATTGATTTTCTTTACATTAGTTAGTGTGTAAACCAAAGTTAATTTTGTAAATATATTTATCATAAATTTTTCTTTTATAAACTAAGGAAGAAATTCAATTACCAGAAGAGGGGGGTGTCTCTGCAGAATAGAATAATTTTTATTATTCTACATTCTGTTTCTATTCTGTTTTGTAAATTTTTATGTTTTTAAATAGAAGGCGAGACGCTACCAAAGGGAGGAGAAACTCTGCAGTTCTGGATATTAGTGGCTTGAAAGGCCATAGAGTCTTGTTATTTTGTTTGGGATCTTTACATTCAGAGAAAGAATAAAAAAAATACTCTCTTCTCATGTGTTCTTTTTTATACCGAATGAAGTCTTGTATTATTTCTAGTTAGGCCCAATTCAGAACTAGAGATCATTGCTATTGCAATCACCCTTGTACTCGATCTAATTTGTAAGATCTTATTTTTCAGTCTATTTGAATACAAGTTTGATAAGAGATGTTATGCTATTTTGAAGGTAAATTTTCTTATTTAATTCGATCACTTGAAGTGGCTGTAAACTTGATGTGTAAATAATATTTATGAGATTATTGATTAATCTTGTAATATTCATGTGTTTCAACTGTTTATTGTTTATTTAATTTTTTTTTTTTTAAATAAGTGACTAAATTAAACTTATCATTTACATGTCAATTTCAATTATGTGGATAGAAATAGATTATTTAATATTTAGTTTTAATTTATTTTTTAGTTTTGTTTCATGGAAAGCTATAATTTAGTAGCTAAATCTGTGCAGTATGTTTTGTATTTTTCTTGAAATTTTCATTTTAAATTAGATTTAGTTTTACTTAAGTAAATATTATTATTTTTTTATTGTGAGACTATTTAGAGAGAAAATTTACAAAGGGAGTGAGGCCTTTGTTCCACTGCAGTAAGCACCTTGTATGGGTTAGTTCTCCTTTTCATAATTCAGAAAATACAGCCAACAAAACTTAAGCATTTGAAGTCATTTTACTCAGTTTAATTAGTGATTTTGTAGCTGTTTGGGAGAGGGTCATAAAATTATGTATAAATTGAATAATGATACATATGAGACCTTAACAATGTCCCTTAAACATCCTATGCCTCTGTTCATATATTCGAGTGGGTTTGAGAGCATTTGAGAAGTCTTTGAGAAGTCGTTTCCAACATTTACTAAAGGCTCCTACTTTGGCCAGAATATTAAATAAGTTTGTAGAAGTAATTGGAGGGTCATAAATCATCCTTGAGCATAATATTCAAGTATTAATATCATTCGCACACCTTCTCAGAATATTTGGGAGCATTTGGGCCAATTTGTAGATCTAGATATCAAAACTAGTCAAAGGTTGAATTAGGGAAAAAAGTTAAAAAATGGTTATTGTAATAAAATTTCGAAAAATGGACATTACAAGATTGGTTTATTTTTTAAAGTTTATTTTTTGACTTTAGTACGATTTATTAACTAAGCATTATGTTATATGATTCTAAAATTAATTTGTTTTTAGATCGTGTAGTCATAAGGTTTACATGAAAATACAAGAGGATATGGTTGGAATGTTGGGGAGAAGAGTTGGGATGATGTCAGATGCAACTATCCAGACTCAATATCCATAGAAAACCTGAGAAGTATTTTTTGTTGCATATAAAAATGTATGTTGATTTATGATATTTTCTATTTTATTTATTTGCAAGCCAATGCATTTATAATTTTTTTACTTATACATATAATTTTTTTCTTAAAGATGCCAAACAAGAGTACAGTACCAGAGTCTTTCAAAATTCATATTCAAAGATCCAAAATAGAACGAAAAATAAGGAAATTCCTTGTAAATGTTGAACTTGATGATACCCTTGATAATCACGTTTGGAATGGGATGGACATTGTGCAATATAAAGTGATTGTTGCTGACTATACAAACATTGAAAATATTGTTCTTAAGAAGGAGTACTCACTATTAATTGCCGACATCCCTTATGGCTAAAATATCAAAAATATTACTTATGATTATGATCCTTATACTTACCAATTATTCAATAAAGTTGTCTCGGGATTTATGGATGTCCCAACATCACCTCTATGGAGATTTTTTGTTTTCTATTACTATGTACAAGGAAGAGTAATTATAACAACATTCAAGAATAAAGCAATCTCAAGGAAGCCATTGTATTGGTAAGATAGTTGCAGTGTGTTATTAAGCATTTGAAATTAGAAATGAAATTTATTTTTCCATAAGTTAATTAGATTCTTTTTTACTTTTGTTATATAAATAAGCCTAATATGTGTAGCTCAAGCAATGATCCATTTATGAGTGATACTAAAAGCATACATATTGCATGTTGGAAAAAATATGAGACCTATGAATCTTTTTTAATCAATGAAAGGAGTGAAGGAAAATATAGTCAAATATTGACTTATAATGTTGTGGTTAAAAAGTTGACATATGAAGAAATAGATTTGAAAGGAGAGATTCTACAAATTTATGAGAATCCACAAGCATTGATTAATTATCTCATAGATACATTTTCAAAAGAAGGATATTGGGTCTTATATTTTTTCTCGGGATCAGGTAATATTTATGATATTAGATATGAAACTAGTATCATTAATCTATATCTATAATATTTTTTTAAAAATTTATGTTTCATTATGCTATTTAACTTTATTTTTTATGCATGTGGTGATTAGGTAGAAGAATAACATGAACCTTACAAAAATTAATAAATTGCATATCAATTGATAATGGTCCACTATAGTGTAGTTATATCAAGGAAAGAGTTAATGCTATGCAAGTTCTTCCAGATGAAATGCAGGAAATTCGTTTGAAGAAAGGCGAATTTTGTGAGTCACTTGTGGAAAATATCTCAAAAGATAATCAACCACAATTAAAAGGGATGTTTGGAAATGACCACGTTGGCCATTTCACAGAAGTAAAAGATCCAATGGCGGAAAACAATGAGGTCCAGGAAGAGAGCCAAGTTGTATAAAATGTCAATTTCGATGAAGAATTTGGTGTCCATGATATTCATGATCAATTTCATGGCGTTGGGGAAAATGTAAAAATTAGCTTTTATCTACATGATATTCTCGATTAGTTTCATGTAGTTGAGGAAAATTCCAAACATGACAAGTTTTTGATAAAATATTTATGCAATGGTTTGACTTTAAGATTTTATTTTGAGAATAAATTTTATGTTTTTTCATATGTTATTTACAAATACTGTTAGATTTTTATCATTTAAGCTAGCATTAACTTAGGATCTTACCCGAGAGAATAACAAGCACAACAATCAAACATATAAGACAATGAACACAAAGATTTTACTTGGGGAAACCATAAAGGAGAAAAGCCTGCAACTTCCTTAGAGATAGAATCAGCACCAATAGCAAAGCCCCAAAAATAGTAAGTAGATATCCCGATAGCAGTAGCCTCTTTCTCTCTAGCCCTAACAACTTCTTCTTCCTCAGCTATGCGCTACAACAGTGTGTGAGTGAGTGTGTGATAAATAGAGAGGATCACTCTCTATTTATACTAATTCCTGACTTGACAATGACTCACTAGGGCCGACTTCTCTAGGAGAGTCTAACGACCCTAGGGCCTCACAATTGCGGGGACTTACCCTTGAAAAATAGGAGGGCTACGCACACTGACTTGACATGACTTGTTTACATTATAGAACCTTCCGATAGGAACATTGGGACATGACATGACTCAATTACATTACAGATACTTCCCAGAATAAACATCTGGGTACAATACATGAAATATACAAGTGAATACATTATGAAGTTACAATACATCAACACTCCCTCTTAACTAGGAAGGTATTCTTTCAACACAATTTTCAACACTGGTCTTCTTCTCTATAATGACTGGATCATCTCATCATATTTATATTCAAGTTGTCTTCATATTCAAGTTTTCTTCATCTTCAAGTAATCTTCATCTTCAAGTCTTCTTCATCATGGGATCTGGATCATCACTGCTGGATCATCATCACTGTATCGTCATCAAATTTGGATCATCACTTGATCTGGATCATCATCAATTATAGATCATCATCACATCTGGATCATCATCAAGTTTGGATCAACATCATCGGTTTTATCTCAGAATGGTCCTATCTCTTGATTCTTCTCATCACAGGAAGTTTTACAGAGCCAACCCTTTTTCATGCTGGTTGTAGGCCTAGCCTTCATATAGGTCTTCAGTGCTTATGTTTGACCCTAAGTCATAATGGCCTACCCAACTCTTACATCTAACCTCATCTTGTCAGAAAGGCATGCCCAACAATCACATCTGACCTCATCTTGTTAGAAAGGCCTAGCCCTCACATCTGACCATGTGTAAACACATTATGCTAGAATGGATTAGCACTTATATCTGACCATGTGTGAACACATTTCATCAGAAGGGATCTTCACTTACATCCGACCATGCTTGAACACACCACATCAAAAGGGCTCTGCACTTACATCCGACCATGTACAAACACACCGCATCGGAAGGGCACTACACTTACATATGACCATGTTCAAACACACCGCATCAGAATGGCTCTCAGTCCAGGACTAAGGATTCCTGGTAACTGACCAGGTGCCTCCATTCTCCTAGAGAATGGCATCAGCCCTTATATCTTATCAAGTGGGAACACATCCCTCAATCACATCAGAATGGCCCCGCACTTATATCTGATCATGTGAGACTACATCCCTCAGTCATATCAAAGTGGCCCTCAGTCCTAGATTGAGTATTCATGGTAACTGACTAGCTGCCTCCATTCTCCCAGAGAATGGAAAATCAACACCAAGCTAAGTATTCCTGGTAACTGACCAGGTGCCTCCATTCTCCCAGAGAATGGAAACTCAACACCAAGCTAAGTATTCCTAGTAACTGACTAGGTACCTCCATTCCAATAATGGAATTCAACACTTATATCTGATCATGTAGGAACCAATCCTACAGTCACCTCAGAATGGCTTAGCACTCACATCTGACATGGAAGGAAACAATCCTCTCACCATGACAGAATGGCTCAACCCTTACATCTAACCATGGAAGGAACCTAATCCTCTCACCATGTCAAAATGGCTCTAGGTCTCATCATTTCCCCTTAGAGGGAACCTCGATCTGGACAACACCAAGCTTCTCCCTGAAGTATTCAAAATTCACTCTGGGCAATGGATTTGTCAACACATCAGCTATTTGTTTGTATGTCGCAACATACTGGAGCTTCACTATTTCTCTCTACACGATATCCCTAATATAGTGATACTTGATATCGATATGCTTCGACTTGTCATGGAACACTTGGTTCTCCGACAACTTTACACAACTCTGGTTGTCACAATATATACAAGTAGCATCCAACTAGAGATCAAATAAATAAGACAGTATCTTTCTTCGCCACACTGCCTCACAACTAGCTGAACAAACTGTGACATACTATGCTTCAGCTGTACTTAGTGCCACACAGGACTGCTTCCTACTAAGCCAAGAGATCATTCCTGATCCCATACTGAAGCAGCATCCTAAATTGATCCTCCTATCGATGGAACTGCCTGCCCAATTTAAATCAACATAACCCTCCAGGTTAATCTTCTGATTTTCCTCGTACTTGAGCCCATAATCAACTGTACCCTTCAGGTACCTTGGAATATTCTTTGCAGCAATCAAATGAACATGTGTTAGATCTATCAGGAATTGGCTCAAGGTGTTCACAACAAAGCAAATATCTGGTCTCATGTTCATTAGGTACATCAAGGACCCAATCATCTGATGATACATCGTGGCATCAACCGCTTCTGATAAATCATCACTCAATAGATTCAAGTTCAATTCCATAGGTGTGGTTATGGACTTCCAGTCCATCATCCCAAACCTCTTCAGGATCTCTACTGCATACTTCCATTGTCCGAGGAAGATTCCATCTGTATTCTGCCACACCTCCATACCTAGGAAATAATGCATCATACCCAAGTATTTCATTTCAAAATAGGTAGCAAGCTTCCTCTTCGTATCAGAAATCAACACATCCACACCTATTACAAACATATCATCCACATACAGTAGGAGTATCACTAGGTTACCTTTTTCAACCTTGTAGTAAAGGTTGGAATCTGCTTTACTTTTGGTAAATCCCAAACTGGATAGAAAGCCATCAATTTTGTTGTACCATGTCTTGGGTTCCTATTTCAAACTGTACAGAGATTTCTTCAATATACACACATGAGATTCCCTGTCATGTGTCTCAAAACTGAGTGGCTGCTCTACACACACTCCCTCTTCAACTACACCATTCAAGAAAGCAGTATTGACATCCATCTAGTGTATCTTCCATTTCATCACTGTAGCCAGACCAAGTACTAATCTGATGGAAGTGTATCTGGATACACGTGCAAACGTTTGTTCATAATCTATTCCTTCTTTCTGGGAGAATCCATGAGCCACAAATCTTGCTTTATATTTCTCTATGCTACCATATGTAGCATGCTTGATATTGTAGATCCATTTGGAAGCTACAATAGAATTCCCTTCTGGTCTTGGGACAACATCCCAAACATCATTCTTCATGATCGATTGATACTCTTTGATCATATCATCCTTCCATTCTTTCCTTTCTGTCACTTCTTCATAGTTGGAAGGTTCTTTATCAATAATGTCACATAGCAGGGATACATAACTGGAGCAGGACCTAGTTCTCTTCCTTCCTCTGTGTGTTTCTTCTGAAGCCCTGTATCTTTCTGCACCTTAGATAATTTCACGTACCCAAGCAGGTTTCCTCTTGTGAGAATTCTTATTCTGAGGTGCATCCATAGGTTCTTGAGGTTCTTCTAATTCTCGATCTTCTTCTTGAATTTCTTCGTTCATGGTTGTATCATGGATTCTGGGTGCTTCTGTTTCTTTAGATTCTTCAGCCAGTGTCTTCGTAGATTTGGTGTAGACTGAATCTTTGTCAAATGTTACATCTCTACTTATGTTGATCTTCTTGAATCCTAGGAATTATATTCTATAAGCCTTCGAGCTTTTAGAGTATCCCACAAATATACCCTTCTTTCTTGAAGGATCTAACTTCGTCCTCTTTTCTTTCATAATGTGTATGTATACATCACAGTCACATATTCTGAGATGGTTGACTTCTGATTTCTTACTAGAGAATACTTCTTCAAGTGTCTTGTTCTCAAGTACTCTATGTGGAGTACGATTCTGTACATATACCGTTATTCTGGCAGCTTCTGCCCATAGATGCATGGGAAGATCTTGGTCATGAATCACGGCCCTTGCTGCTTCCATGATCATTCTATTCTTTCTTTCTGCAATCCCATTCTGTTGTGGATTATATGGAGTGGATAAATCCCTCTTAATCCTCAAGTCTTTGCAAATATCTTTGAATTCATTTGGTGTGAATTCTCGGCCATTATCTAATAAAAAATTCTTGATCTTCTTTTAAGTGTGGTTTTCTATCAAGGCTTTAAATTCCTTGAACTTGCTGAATAATTCATCTTTGTTCTTCATAAAGTATATCCATGTCTTTCTAGAAAAATCATCAATAAAAGAAACATAGAATACATACCCACTTAGTGAACTGGATGACATTGGACCGCATACATCGGAGTGGATGATTTCCAAGATTCCTTTTTCCTTATTGTCGCTACTTCGAAATGTCTTCTTTGTGTTATCCCCTTTCACACATCCTTTGCATACACCTTCATGTTTTGTCTGTATTTATGGGATACCTTCAACAAATTTGCTTGCAAGTGGTAGTGCTCTGTAATGCGCATGTGCAAGCCTTCTATGCCAAAGCTCATTTGGTTCTACCAAGCCATGAACCAAAGCTTGTTCTGGTTGGCCCTTCAATTTGTATAGTCCTCCTTCTTGTTCCCCAATCACTACTACATCATCAAAAGACTTTCCCTTTGGCCACATGAGTACTTGACAATATACAAATGAAACCCTCATCCCTTTTGCATCTAATGTAGATATGGAGAGGAGGTTCTTCTCTAGTCTAGGTAGAAACAATACATATTTCATCTTGATAGACTTTCCAGAGTCTAGCTTGTATGAGGATTCACCACTACCTTTTATTAGATACTGGTAGCCATCTCCAAGTTTCACCTTGCGAGGTGATTCATGTTTATATAGTTTCACAAAGAATTCCTTGAATCCTGTCATATGTTTAGAAGCACCACTATCTATAAGCCAATCATTGTTTCCATGTGTGATAGTTCCCATGAGAGTGGAGATCAGAACATATTCTTCATCACTTGAAGAATCATCACTGTCTTGTTTGGTTCTCTTTGTGGAAGGTTCATCATCCTTTGTAGCATGAGCATGATTTCTTCTCTTGTTTCCCTTCTTCTTGTGAGAGCTAATTTTGTTTCTATGACAATCTCTAGCAAAGTTTCCTCTTTCATCGCATGTATAGAAAATGTACTTAGACATATCTCTAGGATTTCTGAAGTTACTCCTTTGGTGAGAGTGCTTGCCTTTGTGGTGGCTAGTTCTAGTTTTCTTTGATTGTACTGTGAGAGCTTGATCTTCACTTCCCATATTTTCTTCTCAAGATGCTATCTGAGCTTTTTCTTAAGAGAATTCTTCCCATAGTCTGCTGAACTTGACTAACTTCTTTCCAACACAGATCCCTTGAATGAATGATTCCCATGTCCTAGGGAGACCATTCAAGGTGGTCATTACAATTTTTGCATTCTCCACTTCTTCATCCACTGCTTCAAGTTGTTCTTTGATCTGGGAGACCCTTGTGAAGTAAGACTATATGGTCTCCACATTCTGGATATTCACATTCTTCAACTGGTTCCTCAAGGTTATCTTCTGGTTTATGTTCTTTCCTTCAAACAGTTTGGTTAGGGCATCAAACATAGCTTTACGTGTCTTTAGGGAGGAAACCCGTGGTATGAGGTGATCCTTGATTGAATCAACAATAATCCTCTTAGCCATATCCAACTTCTTCTTGTGTAAGTCCTTATCCTCATCTCCCTTTGGAACTGGAATCTCCTCATTGATGTAGGAGTCCAACTCATTTTATTCCAGGACCATGGAGATCCTATACTTCCAAGCTCAGAATTTATCATCCCCCTCAAACTTTTCATCAATATTAGTATGATGAGACATCTTAACTGAGAACCTCAAATGGAAATACAAAATATTTAGATCTTACCAGGTTAAGATGTCGGATCTGGATCTCGAGTTGAATTTCTGCAGTGTTGGTTCAAGAGCAGATTAGGGTTTGAATTTCCCAAAGTTCTGCCCAACCAAAATATTTGATCTTGATCTCTAAAATTTGATTTTGAGGAGGAGATCGATCTAGGCCCGAGCTCACTCAAGAATTCTACTTCTATGGAAAGCCATAATTTTCGGCAACAGTGTCGGGTCAAAAATTGAAAATGCTCAGAATCAAATTCTGCTTCGACAGAAAGATGCGCCCTGGGGAGGAAAGTCAACCCAACCTTCTTTTGATGAAAATCTGTGGAGAGAGATCCAAAAAATAGGAAGCCCTAGTTTCCGCAGCTACATAGTGTCTTCTTCTTAGGTTAGCTCTGATACCATGTTAGATTTTTATCATTTAAGCTAGCATTAACTTAGGATC
>LPNX010912794.1:232552-250609 GCA_001517045.1 Pseudotsuga menziesii
GTAGAAATCTTCATAAGTGTTGTGGACAATCAGCTCAAATTTTTGAAGGAGTATGATGCATTCGCACAGGAAAAGGCCAGCGAAGCATCGTCAGCAACATTGTAGGAGATCATGGAGAAGGAGCAAGCAGCCGAAGATATCATGTGCAACCTCAAAAAGTAGTTCACTATCTTCGCCAACAAGATCCTCCCACAAGAAAAGTAGCAGAGTGCCCTGGGACGGGACACTGGTGAGTCTTAGGGGTTTTCGGGGTCTCTCCTCAAACCTGCTACATCTGGAACATAAATTCTACCTTTATAAGTGAGAAGTCCATCTTCTTCAAATTTATATCCCTCATACCTCTTCTCAAGACTTTGCTTATGCAATTTGTTTTTTACCTGCTCATACAATTCATCTTCAGCAGCATGACTAACAATCTGCTGCCTCAAATCTGATTGGAAACTACTAAGAGATGCCACATGCATTTCCTCCACCTTCCTGCTGAGTGCATCAGCTACCTTATTTCCTTCCCTTTTATGTGCTTGATTTCTAAATCAAACTCACATAAAAATTCCAGCCATCTCGCTTGTCTAGCATTCAGAGTAGGCTGATCAAACAAATACTTTAGACCACAATGGTTTGTTCTGAGCTCAAATCTCCTACCCATAAAGTAATGTCTCCACATCTTGAGGGAATGTACTATGGCTGCAAGCTCTAGATCATGAGTGGCATAGTTCTTCTCATGCTCCTTCAGCTTTCCTGACTCATAACATATCACATGGTTGTCCTGCATAAGGACTCCTCCAAGCCCTTGTCTGCATGCATCGGTACACACCACAAAATCTTTCTCTGGATCTGCAACCTTCAATACAGGTGCACTGGTGAGAAGATGATTCAACCTCTGGAAACTTTCTTCACACCTCGATGTCCATTCGAACTTCATCCCCTTCCTTTACAAAGAAGTGATGGCATGTGAAACTCTGGAGAATCCCTCAATGAACCTCCTATAGTATCCTTCAAGTCCCATAAAATATCTTACATCGGTCACATTTCTTGGAGTAGGCCAATTCATAATGGCTTCAATCTTTTCAGGGTCCACATATATACCCTCCTCTGAGATAATGTGACCCAAATACTGAATTCTATCTCTATAGAAGTCACACTTGCTTAGTTTTTCATACAACTGATGCTCCCTCAAAAACTTCAATGTCAATCCCAAATGCTCTTCATGTTCTTTCTCATTCTTAGAATAAACAAGAATGTCATCAAGCAAAACAATAACAAACTTGTCCAAGTATCTACTGAAGACACTATTCATAAGGCACATAAATGTAGCTAGTGCATTTGTGAGACCAAATGGTACCACTACAAACTCATAATGCCCATACCTTGTTCTGAAGGTTGTCTTATGAATGTCTTCATCCTTGATTCTCACCTGATGGTAACCAGACCTCAAGTTGATTTTGGAAAATACCTTTGCTCCCCTCATTTGATCAAAGAGGTCATCAATCCTAGGCAAAGGATATTTATTCTTCATAGTAACCTTGTTCAATTGTTTGTAATCTATACACAACCTAAGTGTACCATCTTTCTTCTTTACAAACAGAACTTGTCCTCCCCAAGGAGACACACTTGGCTGGATATACTTATTTTCCAAGAACTCTTGCACTTGCATCTTCAATTCTAGCATCTCCGGTGTACTCATCCTGTAGGGTGTCTTGGACACTGGTGCTACTCCTGGCACAAGTTCAACAGTGAAATCAATGTCCCTCTTTGGAGGAAGCGCTGGAATCTCATCAGGAAACACATCCTTGAATTCATGTAACACCTAATAGTCCTCCAACCTAGGAGTTTCATCCCCTGTTGCCTCAAAAATATGGGCTGCATACAACTGGAAACCCTTCCTACAGAACTTCTTCAACTGCATTGCTGACACCTACCTTACTAAAATCACCTTTGGAATACCTTTCACAACTACTAGGTTCCCTTTTTCATTCATGCATTCGAAAGTCTTATTGTAGCAGTCAAGCTTCACCCTATGAGCTTCTAACCAATCCATTCCAATGAGAACATAATAGGAACCAAGCAGTAGAACATTCAGATCTACACAAGTGACCAACCCATTTATGACCAATGGACATTTCTCTACCACTTCACTGACCTTTCACTTAGTTCCAGTGGTTAGCTGAACTAACCAAGGCTTCCTATCCTTTACTTTATTAAAAGAACAAATATCCACTACTCTAGGAGTAATGTAACTATGAGTAGAACCAGGATCAATCAAAATAGAAACAGATTGCTCAACAATCTTACCTGCAACTTCAACCACAGCTGACTGGTGATCTACCTAGCGGTCCTCTAGTGCTGCATAAATCCTAGGGACTTCCCTTGC
The DNA here is from genome assembly GCA_001517045.1 of Pseudotsuga menziesii. Lineage (NCBI taxonomy): Eukaryota > Viridiplantae > Streptophyta > Pinopsida > Pinales > Pinaceae > Pseudotsuga > Pseudotsuga menziesii. The sequence goes on from LPNX010912794.1 coordinate 234,924, forward strand.
TACTTGACCTACTATTTCTGCTTCTCAAATGTTATAAGTCAGTCTTGCACTCTCATTCTCAAGTGGAAAATTTTTGTGCATGTGGGGTCCTCCACATTTCCAACATTTGAGTGGCCCTCTATTCTGTTGTGGATCCTTAGGCTTTTCTCTTGTCACTCCAAATGGTTTACTCGGAGCTTGGGATGGTTGATTTTGCTGATTCCTGAAGTTAGAAGGTTTGAAACCTTTCTTTCTTTGGTCAAACTTCTCATTCTTCTTGTCCTTCCATGCCTTATGGTAATCTGGCTTACCTTTGCTTTGCTCATAGCAATACTTAGCCTTCCTTATTGCTTCTTCAAGAGTTCTAGGTTCATAAAACTCAATTCTATCTTTGTAAGACTGAGGTAATCCACTCAAAAAATGTTGGACCTTCACTTTTTAATCTCTGATGTACCGGACATACCTCAACAGCTCCAAAAACTTATTTGCATATTCTTCCATGGTCCGCTATCCCAATATTAGCTCATGGAACTCCTTAATCTTTTCATCATAATACCTGTCAGAGAGGTATTTCTGCTTGAAATACTTCTTGAATTGTTTCCACTTAAGTCTCCTTTCACTGATCCTCTTTACTTGCTTGAAGTGTTCCCACCAAATGAATGCCCTTCCATTCAGATTGAATATGGAAACTCTTGCCTTCATGTTTCCCAAATAATCATGCACTTGAAAGTAGTTATTTATCCCAAGAAACCAAGCTTCAGCCTCTTGTCTAGTATTTACCTCACCATCAAATGTAAGAGGTTTAGCTTTCTTAAATTCATCCCGAGAGCGATCCCTATGGTGTCTTCTTCTTTTCTTATGAGAAGATGAACTTGTATACCCTCTAGGTACTTTAGAATTAGATGATCCACTAGAATTCCTTCTCCTTCTCCTAGTTCTACTCTTACTGCCTTATGTCCTTGGTGTACCTCGTCTAGAGTCTATATTTCTTTGCAAGTTTGTTAAACTCTGCAACATTGCAGCATTCAACTAATGTTGCTCTTCCTAGGCTTTAATCAAGCTTCTCATGGTGGCTGCAACATCTGACGGTATCTCTTGGAATATCCTTCCATTGGACTCAATGTCATCATTCCAATTACGAACATTTTCTCCGATGGCATCTTCTACTCACTTGTAAGAATCCCGAGCATCATACCCATCATGGGTTCTCATGATTGAACCTCCTCTGGATTTACCACACTATTCTTTCTGGAGTACTGCTCTTGGAAGTTATCTAAAGTTCTGCAAATGTGTTCGTAGCAAACTGTTAGATGCACAATATTAATATAAATCAAAATTACTTACCTTTTCTTCTGGAAATTCATATAACAACAATTATGCAAAAACACTGATTTTTTTTTCTATTTCATATTCAGCTCTGTGATCCACTGACAGTCCGCTGAAATCTGCTAAAATAGTTAGAATTGTTGAAGAAATTTCCACTTCAAAAAACCCAAAGTTTCCTTCTCTTCATCGGGTCTCTTCCGCACAAATTTTCCAGCATTTCGGCGAGAAAATCACCAAAATTCTGATCTACATCGGCGACCAAGTTGACTGTGCATCGGGTGCATAGTCCTTTGAGCAGCCACAATGGTGGAAAGTGATCTCTCTTCGGCTTCCGCGGGCAAACGTCTAGACTTCTGATCGGCAATGTCAATGACTATTCTCCTTAATTTTTTCGTAGCCATAAGTCTATCAGTAGTCAGAAGCACTAGTTGTTGTGGTGTCAGAGGGCTAGTTGTCTTGGCTTTCGGAACAGCGGCCCATAAACCTTCTATGTCTTCCATGGCCACAAGCCTACCTCGGAAGGTTAACCTTCTGCACATCGGTGATCCAAGTCACTATACTTCCCGTCATTGCGGTGATCCAAATGGCAACTTACCTCATTTGCATCGGACGATTAGTCTTCTAGGCAGCCGCAATGACAGATTTTCAAACCTTTAATGTACCCGGTCGGTGATCCGATCCTTAATAACTCTTTGATGACCCTATACTTAAACAAAATTTTCAAATTTTCTTCTCATTGACTGTCGGAAGTACTGATCACTGCGGCATCGGTGGTCGAAGCCTCTATCTGTCAGAAGGATAGTTCACTAGCTAGCCACAACAGTGGATGTTAAATCCACTAACTTCATCCAACGTAGCTCATCGGCAACTAAATTAACTAGGTGTTAGAAAAATAGTTTCATTAGCAGCCGCAATGGCGGCCCACCATCTTCGATCTTCTTCTGATCGGTGGCCAAATATACTAAGGCATAACCTGATCGGCATCGGCAGTCTCTTCTCATTAGAAGGCTAGTGCTCTAGGATTCCACAACAGCGGGCATACAAACCACTAACTTTCATCGATCCAAACATCTAACCGTCACCGATCACTGATGGCCTCAACACTTAGACAAATTTTTGAAAATTTTTCTCTTCTTCTGTCGACGAAAACTTTCCCTATATTCCGCTGACTCTGTCGACTCCATAATCCACTAACAACTCAGTATCGATGAGTGGAAGACTAAAGCATCAGTGGGTTAGTTCAATCACTAGTCGCAATGACGGCTCATCATCTTCAATCTCCTCCCGATCGGTGATCCAATCCGCTAATTCTTTCTGATCGATGAACTGATTTTTGATCAACATCAGCAGTCAGAGCTTCTCTCTATCGAAACACTAGTTCTTTAGGCTTCCACAATGGTGGACGTACAAAAAACTAAACCTTTTGACTTCATCAGTAGTCCATTCAACTAACCCTCTTCCGACGCATCGACGGTCCAAACCACTAACTTTCGTCAATCACCGAGGGCCTCAACAACAAAATTTCATTGGCACTGAAAGTCAATATCGGGCGTTACTTCCACTACATCGAGCCGGTGTTTCGGCGGTCTTTGACTGATCTTCGTCGAAACTGCGGCTCCCACATCCACTAAGTTTTGCCGACAGCTGACAAAAACTTAGAAAATTTTCCGCAATTTTCTTCCAACTACCCTCCGTCGGGTGTGCTTCCGCCTAGCTCTCTGCTGCATCGGAAGTCCTTCCCACTAAGTGTTCTGATGAACCGACAATTCAAACACTTAGACAAATTTGTGAATTTTCCAGTCATTCGCTGATTTCTTATGGGAAAAAGGAAACATGCCTCTGCTAACTTGTTATTCATGGCCCATAGAGGCCCATGCTGCAACCTGCAAGCTCTAATACCACATTGTAGCATCCCCGACCCTTCGACCGATGAAGAGGACGCTACCATGGCATTAACCACCTGGGATACCAGCCCCATGAACATGTGAATTCATAAAATGCTGAAACTGAATGCATTGAAGTAGAACATACACACAGATACATAATTGTTTATCATACATAACGGAAGCAACATACATTCATACAAACATTCAACATGTTCATCCTATTCATTAGCAGTAATATGATTGCAAAAGTAAAATAGACAAGATTACTTATCTCATAAAGAACTCATTCCGCAACTAGCTACGTCACTACAATGTTCCTCCCAACCATAGGCTAGCATGCTCCTAAATCTCTCAGCAATGCCGCCACCCCCGAGCTGGGCATGATTCTCCAAGGAATAAGGAACAAGCAGGCTTACACATAGCCAAGGATACACCAAAACACAGCCAATCCAACACAGTTGGGTTTATCAGGCCTTCAAGGAGCTGGGAAAGGCTAAATGCTAAGCTGGTGAGCCCATTACAGAGCTAGGAACACCTACACCAGAACTAGCCTGACTTCTAAGACACCCACACACNATCCCTCAGGCCCTGACTTCCCATCCAATGCTATTCAATGGTTGTGGAGAAGAAAGCCAGCCCTCTAGCTCTGTCTGTGTGGTTTCCAAACACACAAGGTTTATCAAGCAAACCAAGCCCCAATCCCTACTCCCAACATAGTCCGAATACCAACCACTGCATACATGCGGTCACACAAGTGATTCACAGCTTGGGCAAGGAAAATAACTCCTGAGTCATTCTTGGCCCTATCGTGGCCAAAATGACTCCAAAACAACTTACATTAGTCCCAAAATGTATCAGCAAACACAGTTCACCATGTGGGGAAAACAACAGCCCCTCCTGGACAACGAAGCAAACCAAAAAGACTTACACAGGCCGCAATGGGGAAGAAGATATAGACTCCCAACCTATGCATGAGGGAAATTGACATCAGACCTCCATAATTCGGATGGAAAACATGCTATATACCACTCTGTGGAATGTGAATAACATCTAAAATGGCTCCCTCCTCCTGGCTGCATGAGACCCCATCGAAAAAGAATCTTGTGTGTGGGAATAATCAGGCTACCATCCCTACATGAGGATGAACAGATGATGGAGAGAATGGCGTAGTAGTAGAGAGTGGAATAACCTAGAGAGTTCATTTCCTCTGCCCAACGCGAGGTTCCATTCCCTAGTGGAGTGTGCGTGTGGGCAAGGACTGACAATCCTGCCACACTCCACTCCCCAGTAATAACTGCCTTAACTACCCATGCAGAGCATTAAAATGGTAGCTGGATAAGACAAGGGAAGTTGAGCAATTCAAACAGGGTGGTGACACATGGATTTTCCCCCATAGCCCCAAGGTTTGACAATTCCCCCCCCTCATCCTTGTAAGAATCATGCCCTTTTCATTATGGTTGCAGTGAGCATAGCTGGTTGGGTTCACTTAATTAAAGATGTATATTTACATGATGACAAAAATTAATATGTATGCCGCATGCCCCAATATACTCTCGGTGGCAATTTCAATCCGAAACATAGCATAACTAATCTATGGTGGGGCCTTGGCCTTTAGCTCCACACCATGATTATTTATAATATATACATCATATACATCTAATGCAATGGGGTCAAAATCGGGGTGTTACAATGAGTGTGAGTGAGTGTCTGATAAATAGAGAGGCTCACTCTCTATTTATACTAATTCCTGACTTGACATGACTTGTTTACACCTTCTGATAGGAACATCGAGGCATGACATGACTCAATTACATTACAAATACTTCCCGGAATAAACATCAGGGTACAATACATGAATATACAAGTGAATACATTTCTAAGTTACAAATACATCAACAAATATATGGTATATTTTTTGTTGATTTTATCTGAATAATCACTTTATGGAAAATAATGCTAAATAATATCATTTTTACACATAAAATAGCTTAAATATGTTAAAATTGGTTTCAAATGTCTTTATTTTCTCATTGTTTTTCAAATTTTCCCAAAAAATGAGTTATTTAAGAGAAATGTTTAAAGGAAAAACTTCCAAAATGTATATATTTTTCATTCTTAATAGCTTCTAAATGCTAAAAAAAACCCAAAATGTATATGTTTTCGCATTGTAACTAGGTACTAAATGTATTTTTTTTTGTAAAATTTGAAAAAATGTGGATGTAACAAAACATTATTTTTTTTTCTGACCAAGAAGTTTGAAAATATCAACAAAGTGTCTTGAAATGAAAAATGGTTCTACCAATATAGACACTTTTTGAAATGGGGGAAAAAAACTATTGAAATTCACCCCCCAAAAAACGAGAACAATGTCGGGTTCTTGTCAAGTTGTATAACTGTTTGCATGGGATTATTAGAAAAATGGATGGCACGATCTCTCTTCTCAATAGTACAAAATGATAAAATAAGTTTGATGGATTACATTAGAAGTGCAATATCCACCAATATATGATGGAATCAATGACTTAGATATATTTCTTCATAAAATGGATTCTTGCATTGCAGAACAATATATTAGATTGATGCTTTGGATACACAACTTAGAGAAACTCCTGCAATATGGTGGGTGACACACAAATATGACCTCCCCAATTACAATACCACTCAACTAGCCTGAATGATCATATTTAATCCTTCCAAGCATGCTAAAAAAGTGACCAAAATTTACACGATCCAAACAAATCTGTATGATCATATTGATCATTGTGAACATTAATGGTAGATGGATGGATTGCAGCCTAAGATTTAGGTTAATTAGTTATTCTACAAGTTAAGACCTATTCCTAATTCTTGGTACCTTCACAAAGAAGAAAGATGAAAAAGGGTGCTAGAAGAAGATACGCACAAAAATTTACCAATACTTTTCATATTTTGCAACCAACAATTTGGTAATATAAGCACTAAAGGAAATTCAAGGAGTACTATTCACTTGCCAGTTGCAGAATGTAGGAAGACAATTTATTTGTCCTACACACCAAGAAATTCCAGGTATGACCTTCATGATCTCGAAAATGGAATTACCTCTCTATTGTGCAAAGGTTGATTAGAAGAATCTAGACAGAGATAATTTATAACACTAATGAAATTTAACCTTCAAGGAATCACAGGGATCTCGAGAATTACAGTATATGAAGCCAGAAGAGACTAGGGCCCTCTATACACAACCTATAAAACTGTATAAATTTAATATTGATATATAAGATAACCAAAAAATTGAAGTTATGGGAGACTATTGGGATGAATAAACTATATCTGATATAACCTCACTCCTTAATGAATATGAATACATTTTTTCGTAGAAATTTAGATAACTTAAGGGAATCCTAGGGTACATGGGAGAGATGAATATTGCATTAAAATAAATTACAAACCAATGAAGAATCAATAACACATATTGAATCCTTGAGTGATGCAAAAGGTGAAAAAATAAATTGATCAGATGTTGAGTGTTGGTCTAATTTCCCAATAGATGAATAAGAGTACATCATGCCCACTTTGATTAAAATAAAGAAGGATGTTGGGGATATTAGATTCTATGTTGTTTATCACAACATTAATGTTTCATGTGTCTAAGATCCATTCCCAATGCCCTTCATCGAGCAAGCGTTAGATAAAGTTACTTCAAATGAAGCATACTCCTTCACAGATGGATTCATGAGTTACCACCATGTTAGAATTTACAAAGAATATAATAAGAAGATAACATCATGGATATATAATGGGCTTATAATATGTGAATCCAACTCTGTTTACAATAGATAAGATGAAAACACTTTTGTATTCAAATAGATAACTAGAATTAAAAATAGATAAGATGCACAACTCTATTCATGACTCAAATGATATTCAAACAGAAATAGACTACTGTATCAAAAGATTATAGGATGTTGGAATATTTTATATTTCTTGGAAGGTAATAATGTATTTGTAGTATGTCAAAAGATATCCACAATCTTATGTAAAAGAGTAATACATTATATCCCATATTCATTATGGTAAAGTATACTCTTAATATCCATCATTATATAAAGTGGATTTATTCAGGAGAATTATATTATCCCACATGCAATATGTGAGAGTAATTCCTCCTCATCTCTTGGTATATAATAGGGTCAAGGGAGTCACATAAAAAACAACAACTTCATATTTATGTATTGGGGTTTTTGGCATTTCTCTCTTGTAAGCTTGAGGAGATATTATGGAGATAATAGAAGACAACCTTCTCGTGGATGTAGCCCAATTGGGTGAACCATGTATATAGCGTGTTCTCTTTTCTCTTGTTCTATGTTGTACTTATTGTTGATATATTATTGTTTTGCATAGATAGGTAAGCTAGTTTAGCTTGATCCCTCTTTCCAACATGGTATTAAAGTTGGTTGCTATGATCTAGCCCCTTCTGACAATTTTATCATTTGGACATTGTTTATTTTGTGGATTTTCTTTCTATCTGGTAGCCATTAGGCTTCTCTTCAGATATGGGCATGTTTCTTCAATTTTTTATGTCTAACCCTAACCGTATTTTGTAGATTTTTTGCAAAAAAAATTAAAGGGTTTCTTGATGTTTTTTTGTAGATCTATATGATTTTTGGATCGCTAGGTTTTTTTTCCACAAAAAATTGAGGTTGCAACTTTAATATCCAAATATGACACTTTTGGTGAAAACTCTAAAGAATCGGGTTACAGATCCGATTTCTTCTCAAAAAATACCTGATTAAAAAAAAACAATCATCTGATTTCGTGTCCGAAAAGCAAAGATATCGCTGATAAAAATCGGATATTTTTTTCAGAAATTTTTCATACAGACAAAAATATTGCAGAGGTGATATCCTTTGACATAATATCCCGATTTGTATTTCTGTTGCGTGGTTGGATGCAGAATACCCATGCCATTTCTAGAAATTGGTTATAATAGCAATTCTGAGTCATCTTGATTGTGTTATGGTCATTTCAAATTTTTGGCTCAAAACCCTTGATCTACATTAAAATAAAATAAAAATTGGTAAGATCTTTTTAGTTTACTCATTATTTTCTGTCGTTTCTAGCATTTGAGTTTTTCTTTATTTTCTAGCATTATGACTTTAGAAGTAGCTTATGTTCCTGAACTTGTTGGTCTTAACTATCTTGCATCGAAGATAAAAATGATTGATGTTCTCAGGAGTAAGAATCTATGGAGGATTGTTAATGATGAACACAAGAAACCTGCTAATGCTAAGGATGTGGCTATATGAGAAGAAAAATGTGATCAAGCAAGAGGGCTCATTGGTCAAATGGTTGCAGATATTCTTCAGGAAAGTATTGAGGTAGAAGATAGCCTGGTTGAGGTATGAAAAACTCTTTCTTCTCTCTTTGATAAATCTGATGATGTTTCTGCTTATTACCTTGAAAAGAATACTTTTGAGCTAGATCCTACTAACTTTTATAGAGTATAATTTTATCTTGTTGAAGTGAAAAACTTAAATGAAAAATTAAACATTTGTGGTAAAATTTACAAGAAAATAGACATTGCTCTTATAATTGTTGTAGAACATAAATTGTCATATTGTTTTGACATGTTCTTTCAAACTAGGAATAGAGTTGTTGAATTGTTTCAAAGTACTACAAAACCTACCTTTGATGCTTTTTGTAAAGGGTTGACTAATGAACAATAAAGGTTAATGGATTCAGGACAACTCTCACATGATAAAGCTCTAATTGCTCATAATCCTAAGAAAAATTTTAATAATGTGAAAGGTTTTTGTTCACACACTTCAAAACCTACTAATAATTTTGGTAATAATTCTAATGCACATCATGAAAATAGTAGGAAGAAGAAAGTGTATGATCCTTGTAATCATCGTGGTAAGACTAATCATCCTGAAAAGAATTGCTTTAAATTGAAATGTTTAATGTCTAAAGCTAAAAAGAAAGGTTATTATGAATCCCGCGTAGCTTTATGTGCATAAGTTGTTTCTTCTAGAAATTCTTCTTCTAATGTTGAATGGATAATGGATTCTACTGCTTCTAAACATATGACTGGTAATACTTCTTTGATTACATCTTATGACAATAATAAACACATATCTCAGAAAGTATCTATAGGGGATGGTAAACAACTTTCCGTGATTTGTTCTGGTAATATTAATGTTTCTAATGGTCAATTGAAAGTTGTTTTTCATGTTGAAAATATGCCCATAACTTTGCTTTCTATTTATCGTGCATGTCAGAAAGGATATAAATTTGAAGCTTGGCCTGATAAATATGTTCCTAAATATATCGACCATAATTTTAAAGTAGTTTCTTCTCATCATGTTGATCATATTGTTGTTTTATATAAATTTATTGGTTTTAATTCAACTAAAAGACAACATTTGTATTCCTATGTTTCCCATGCTGATGAACTAACTAAATTATGGCATGAAAGATTAGGTCATTTGAATTATGGTAAAATGCAATTGTTAACTAAAATTATGCATGGATTACCTCATATTTCATCTACTAACGATGTTTGTGAAGGTTGTGTTCTTGGTAAACATCATAGAGAAATGCTTGATAAAGGTAAAGCATGGTGTGCTAAAGAACCTTTGCAATTAATTCATAGTGACATTTTTGGTCCTCTTGAAGTTCCTTCTATATCCCATGTAGTCTATTTTCTTACCTTTATTGATAACTGTAGTAGAAAATCATGGGTTTATTTTTTGAAATATAAAAGTGAAACCCTTTTTAAATTTCATTAAATCCTTGGTTGAAAATGAATCTGGTAAAAAGATTAAGACTTTAAGAACTGATAATGGTGGGGCATTCATTCATAAATAATTTGAAGCTTTTTTATCTAAACATGGCATTCAACATCAAAAGACTGTTCCTTACACTTCTCAACAAAATGGACTTGCTGAAAGGAAAAACAAAACTTTAGTTGAAATGGCTAGATGTATGCTTTATTCTAAAGGATTACATCAACAATTTTGGTCTGAAGCCATAAGTTGTGCTAACTTTATTTTAAATAGAGTTCCTACAAAATTTGTTAAGCATGTTACCCTTGAGGAAAAATGGAATGGTAGAAAATATATTATTAGTAACTTTAAAGTGTTTGGTTGTGAATGTTGGGCTGATATTCCTAATGAAAAACAAAAAAAGTTAGAACCCAAATATCACAAGTGTATATTCATTGTTTATTCTGAGGATTCTAAGGCTTATAGGTTGTTTGATCCTTCTAAACAAAGTGTCATAATTATAATAGATGTTCAATTTATTGAAATCTCTACACCACCTGAGTCTGTAGAACCTCATGTCACTCTGAATATTCCCTTATCACCTGTTACTCCTATCTCGGTTACTCCCTCCAGTTCTATGACTGATCTTAGTTCACCATATTTTTCCTCTTCAAGTATTCCACCTCAATGTCTCAAAGATCCTGAAGTGACTTATATCTCTTCTAACCTTCCTGTTTGGCCTTGGAAAACTCTTGATTCTGTAGGAAGTGATATTGGAATCCCTTCCGATACTTAGAGAACTAGATCTAACTTTTCTCTCGTGACCAAATTTTTAGCCATAGATAATCCTACTATTTATGCTCAAGCTAGGGGTAAACCTCATTGGGAACAAGCTATAGCTATCGAGTATGATTCTCTTATGAAGAAAAAAACTTAGTATCTTGTTCCTCTTCCTTTGGGAAAGAATTTAGTTGGTTGTAAATGGGTTTATAAAACTAAATTTACTGCAGATGAACATATTGAAAAATATGCAGCTAGATTAGTTGCAAAAGGTTTTAATCAACTTGAATGTATTTATTATAATGAAACTTTTGCTCATGTTGCTAAAATGAATACAATAAGAAACATTTTATCTATTGCTTCATCTTATAAATGGGAAATACACCAAATGGATGTTAAAAGTTCCTTTCTAAATGGTGATCTTAATGAATAAATTTATATGCAACAACTTCTTGGTTTTATTAATGTTGAGTCATCAAGTTTAGTATGTAAATTACACAAGTCTTTATATGGTCTCAAATAAGTGCCTAGGGCTTGGTATGATAAAATTGATACTTATTTCTTGAATCATGGTTTTGAGCACTGCATATCTGATCATAACCTATATGTTAAGCATGTTGATGATAATATCATTGTTATTGTTTTATATGTGGATGATCTTATTATCACTAGCATCCAACTTCTTCTAATTCAAAATATGAAAAGTAAACTTCAAAATAAGTTTGAAATGACTAATCTTCGTATATTGCACTACTTCTTGGGTCTTCAAATTTGGCATACAGAATATGGTATTCTTCTCTCTCAGCCAAATTATGCTACAAATTTATTGGATGATTTCCACATGAGTGATTGTAAAACTGCTCCTACGCCTTTTCAGTCCGGTGTAAATTTAACTGTTGAGTGTACTACTCATCTTTTTGATGCTACTCTTTATCGTCAGCTTGTCTATAGTTTAATATATTTAACCCACAATAGACCAAATCTCTCTTTTTTCGTCATTATGGTTTCACGGTTCATGTAGTAGCCTCGTGAAATCCATGTGCAGAACACCAAGAGAATTCTGATATATTTACAGGGGACATTGTATTATGGTGTTTTTTATTTGAACAGTGCTATAGTTTTACTTTATGTTTATACATATTATGACTGGATAGGTGATAGTTCTGATCAACAGTCAAATGCTGGTTATATATTTCAACTTGGTCCAGGCTGATTTCTTGGTCTAGCAAAAAGGTGAAGACTCTTTATTTATCGTCATGTGAAGCAGAGTATATAGTAGCCAAATAAGTAGCTAAAGAAATAGTTTGGTTACATCATGTTCTCATTGAGCTTGGTCTGGTTCTGAAATCATCCACTGTGTTGAAATGTGATAATCATGGTGCAATTCAACTTGCTTACAATCTGGTATATCACTCCAAGACAAAGCATCATGATATCGATGCTCATAACATTCAAGGTCTCGTCGTAGATGATATTCTTTCTCTTCAGTATTGTCCTATCGAGAAGTAAGAAGCCAATATATTCACAAAATCCTTAACAACATCGAAGTATATCCATCTTTGTTCTTTACTTGGGATGAGGGAAGTTGTCATCAAGGGGGAGAAGTAATGACTCCTTCCTTCCTTTGTTAGTGAGTTTTTCTCCCAGCCGTTATTTAGGGGGAGTGTTGGAATATTTTATATTCCTTGGAAGCTAATAATGTCTTTGTATTATGTCGTAAGATATCCACAATATTATGTGAAAGAGTAATACATTATATCCCATATTCATTATGGTAAGGTATGTTATTTATATCCATCATTATATAAAGAGATGTTATTTAGGAGAATTATACTATCCCAAATGTAATATGTGAGAGTAATTCCTCCTCATCTCTTGGTATATAATAGGGTCAAGGGAGACACATCAAAAACAACAACTTGATCTTTCATTTCCACCAATTCTTCTCTAACTATCCAAAAATTCAAACCTTCTTGCATCTACATATTTTGTCCTTTATAAACATTATATTTCATTAATTTATCATCCAAGGGGTTCAAGAGTCACCTATTTACTATTAAAATCCTTAAAACTAAAAATAAATGATTCGAAATATGAATAATTCATCCAAGGGGTTCAAGAGTCACATATTTACTATTAACATCCTTAAAAATAAAAATAAATGATTCAAAATATGAATAATTCTAGAAATGAGTTTTTAGGGATATGCCAGCTACTTAGATAAACATCACTAAACCAAGTGTTGATCACATATTATGTGTCCACCTTTACAAAATATACACTGAATAGGCATAAGTTTTAAAATTTACAAAATTTAGGAAATAGTAATACTAAGTTTTAAAGATCAAAATGATATATATAAAATATGATTTTGTAGCATCCCTGTAGATGAAATTTAATTTTCCCAAACTAGAAGTTGCATCTTCTAGATCTACCTTCGCTGAAATGCATGTCTCTATCGGCTTTCATCTAGAACATTTTGGAGTATGTCATGTAGAATGTGAGTACCTAAGTCTATTAATATGCCGATTTTGTCATTATTAACCTGGTTTTATTCCTCTGTTGAAGGAATTCCTATTTCTAGTATTTCCTTTTCCTCAAAAGTTCCACATTGTTCCTTTTTATCCTCTAAGAAAATCTACATAGCTTAGTGTATTTGATGATTGGTTTATTCCATTTATTATTGGATTTGTTTACCTTTATCTACATCTATTTGTTTTTCTACTGAAGTTATTTAACCAAACTTTTAAATTTCTTGAGTATTTTCATCAGTTTTAGATTGGATTTATTCTTTTCACCTTCAATTTGAGATAAACTAACCATTTCTAGTGTTTTGGTTTGCATTATAGAACCGTCCACGTATGGTCTATCAATGTTAGAAAAATCCATGCATTTCATATCTTATTCTTCCTCGAAAGTAGTAGGAACATAATTAGGTTGATCCTCAAGTGAGTAGGGGATCACATTGATAGTGTTATCCAAACTAGTCAATAATTTAGACACCTTCCTTTCAGCTTCCATTGACAACTCTAACTCATCAATAATTATTTGAGAATTTTTAAACTTTAGAGAATATGTGTTCACTCTATATTTTTCAACTTCATACTCTTCTATAGGCTCAACAATATTATTTCACTTATTAACTCTGAGACTTCTTCTAGTCTATATATATATCACATAAGGTTTTATTTTTCCCAAAATGTATCCTATTTGAAAAAAAAACCTAAATATTTGAGAAATATTTCATATTTTGGGCATACCCTTTTACTCGTAACTTAGAATTGGGTGGAATTTGTACCATTGGAAAGGTATTGAAATTATCTACAACTTTATTGCTTTGAGTTTGTCCTAATTCCCTACCGTTTGCCTATGGAGGGAATTTTAGTAACAAATCATATTTTAAAAGATGTTTTTTTAAAAGCATCTTTTAAAAGACGGGTAGTTACTAAAATGCCAGCCCCATAAAACCATTAAGGAATTAGGAAAAAATAAAAAAAATTAAAGTTGTATAGAATTTCAATACATTTTCAATGGTCCAAAGTCTGCCCAATTTTGAGTTATGAGGGAAACATTATTCCCAAAATACGAAAGATTCCAAGAATCTTTTCACTTTTTTTTAAATAGGATACATTATATAAGAGGATATAATGTTATGCCATATTGAGGCTTTAACCCTTTGCTTCCTGATTTTCATTGGTGTTTCCTCTGGAATACTTTCAAGGTCAATGACCTTGTCATCTTTTAGATCAAGGTTGAAAATGGTATTTTAATTAATCCTGAGCTTATTCATGGCCTTAGGGTGAGGTACCCTAAGAGGATAAGGTAAAATACTCTACTATTTTTATTTTTATCCCAGACCTTGTCATTTGAAGAATCACTAAAACACTCTGCTTCATATAAACTATCATCTTTATGTTAGGTATATGTTATATTCGTTTCATGTGTATGTGTGGAGGGGAGGTGCGTGTAATGTCCCAAATTTTGCATTGGGTCACAATGTCAAAATAACACTTTCCATATTCATGAAAGTTGTCAAATTGATGCTAAAGGTCAAATAATTGCCAAGGAGGAAAATCACTAGTTTCCTAGGTTAGGGGTGGAAGCTTTGAGATTTGGAATAAGGGGGACAATAAATGATTTTTGAACATTATACTAGCATACATATTTAATAAAGGTGATAAATAAATAAATAAAAGGAAAAATAAAAGTGGCAAGTGACCATGAGGACACATGGAGGATGTGGGACCCACACTAGCTAGAATTCCCATGTTAAATGGCATCCACCTCTTGCAATATCAAATATATGGAAATAATAATGTTTTGGATGGATTATAAGGTCAATATACTTGTCCATATACTTCATAGGCCTAATTTTGGATGAAGTGTAGCTTACATGAGCAAGAAAGAGCCAAATGGGGAGTTTCATGGACACTTGGCTAGATTCCCCTTACACTTATGACATCTATGACACCAATGAAGGTGATTCTATGATAGTTATGAAACAAGTCATATTTGAAGTATGAAATCTGGCATATTTGACATATCAGGTCAAATTAGAGAATCCAATAGAGCTCTCATGTGATTTGGAGAAGCCCAATGGGTTCCTACTCAATTTAGGAGAAGATGGAAGGTGAAGAGAGAGGCCACATGGCATAGCATCAGTAGCCACACTAATTCGACTTGGATTTTCTTTATGGATGTATTTTAAATTTGAGGAGACCATTAATGTTTATAAAATTCAGGGAGTGTTGGCTATAGGGAAGAAGTAGGTTTTATACCTTTAAGTTCGCACCAACAAAAGACCCACAGTGTTGGCCCTTTCGGCAACAACCTGCGAATAGGTTGCAGTATCACCCGAAACAGCTATGGGATGCCGCATAATCAGGTTTCTGCAAGCAGAAGAGGGAGATTATTGTATCTTTAGCTTTTATCGATTTATAATCAATTAACACAGAGCTTAATCGTTGAC
>LPNX010912794.1:251017-282886 GCA_001517045.1 Pseudotsuga menziesii
GCTGTTGACAGGCCCTCAGCTAAGGCTTGAGGCGAAATAATGCTGTAATTCGTCATGGAGACAGAGAAGGAAGAGCCTCGATCGTGCGAGGAAGAGAGACTCTTAATTGAACGCCGGAGGGGAGTTAAATGCGCATCCGTTGAGGGGAGGAAGGCAGTACACGCTGCCAACACAAAGGGCGAGACACGACAGAGAATTAAATGCTGGAGACCGCCAAACCGATGGAGGAGGTGACGGCTGGAAGGGAGGAAGGAGCTAGAAGAAAGGGGCCGGAAAGGGGGAAGGAGGGGGAGGAATAAGGAAGGAAAAGGGAGAAGGGGTAAGGAGGGAGGAGGAGGGATAAGGTGGGAGAAAGAGGAGAGAAAAGAGCTAAGGAAGGATAGAACCAATATCACTATTCGATGATCTTTGAAATGGTGGAGATCTTCTTCGACAAGTTGTCTGTTCTTGATTTGAGGAAGGTTCCTTGTGGTCCTTTTCATGGAATAACTTTGAGGATGGGACGGTTGTCATCCTGACTATACTGACCTTGTGGGAGACTAGCTCCGACATTTGCCATCGCATCTGCTTCTTTGTTGATCTGGCGAAGAATGTGGTAAAATTCAACTTGCTGGGATAGGAGAAGTTGAGCCTTTTTATATAATCGACGGCATTTAATGTCTCCTGTAGGATACCCATTAATCATCTTATAGATGACATGTCTTGAATCGCCGAAAACCAGAACTTTTTGGAGTTTTTTGGTCCAAATGAGTTGTAGACCCTGGAGGAGCGCCAGCCATTCTGCTTCATTATTAGTTCGCGATCCAAGACCCCAAGCGAATCGATGTTCCACTTGTCCTCCGGGATCCACTAGGATCCCCCCCCGCACCTGCCACCCCTGTACTTGCTTAACCCTTACTAGGAATGCACAGTGAAGCTATTTATTAAGCAACGATCTTACTTATCAGATATATCTATACTTATCAATTCATAAAAGAACATAACAAAAATCACACAGGAACCACAACACCAGATATAACGTGGTTCACCCCCAGTATAGGGGTTACGTCCACAGAACTGTGTTTTATTCAAATTTTCTACAAAGTCACAGTTCTGATCTGTGCACTTAGCTGCAGATCTCTTCAGTCCTCAAAGTCACGCACACAGCTACAGAGGTCATCCAAGCACTCAGCTAGGACTTATCCTTCACTTACAAAATAGCCTTAGCTTCACCTTAACTTTCTTACATTCAAAAACCTAACCTGACTTATTTACAAGAGTGCTTATTTATACAGCGCACTATTACAAAACCATGGACTTTAACCATGGGCACCCCGAACCCTAAACCCTAGACTTAAACCATGGGTTTATTACAAAAAGAGGACTTTGACTTAACCCCGACACCCTAAGACTATTTTGAGTCATAACTCTGCTTACAAACTTACAAAAACCGCCGAGTTACCCATCTTAAGGACCGTTAGGGTGTGCGCCCCAATAGGGAGCATCCATGCCAAGGAGGTTTTTGATTAGTTGTGAAATTTGTTGTTGTGAAGAGAGAGAGCTAGTGAGTGACTAGTTCATGCTTGAGCCAATTTTGAGAGTGAAAGATTCCCATCCTAATTGGTGATTGGATAGGCAAATAAGGTATTTCAAGGATATTCAATGGATTTATAATATACATTTTCATCTACAACATCTCATTGACACTCTAGGATTCAACTCATTCCCCCTCCTATCTCACATTCTTTCACCATATTTCAGCCCGGTGGAGTGAGTTTGCGACAGGCATGTGTTCTGGCGTCGCAGAAAACTATGCCTCAATAGGTTCTTGCCATCCTACCAGTGCGATGAGGATGAGCAACCAAGAGTAATGGAAGGGCCTACCTTTTTCCTGCCCGTTGTGAGCATCTTCCAGGAATTCCTTCCCAATATACTCTGCCCAGTTGTAGTTTTAACCTTCGGCATATGCAGGCAAGTTCAGCGACCCAATTGTGAGCTTCTCTCTTTTAGCGTCTTGTGCCGGCCAGCGAGGGCAAGACTGGGTTATTTATTTATCACGAGACACATTAGCGTGCCAAGGCCCAACCTCCCTATGCCGATTTTTGGCTGCAAATGCCTGGGTATGACCAAGTCGAGGTACCCATTCTGTATGAAATACAAGTTTCCATGCCCCGTAATAATGCCCCAAATGTTCCTATGGCCTATTCTGCCCATTCAATCTATTGCGCACCCTCTGGAGCTGATCCACAATTCTCAGGTGGAGTGATGTCTGACAAGTTTCCCAATTTGGAACGTACTTCTTATAGGCAGTCCACCTGGTGACTCCTAATGCTGAATCCAGATTCTCCAGTTTCTGTGACTCCAGTATCTGTTTTGACAATGGCAGAATGGACTCCTCTGGGTCTGTCGAATCATCAGAGGCAGGTAAGGTCTTTGGCTGCGAACTAAGCATTCTGAGGGACTTGGTAATTCGGGCACCTCGGTGTCCCTGTAGCTCATACAATCGGTTCTGCCAACTTTCTAAGTCATCCTCAGATTCTGTCATACAGGAGCTACCAGACTCCCAACCTTTGGCAGGAGGATCCTCATAATCTTCTTCCTTCGTGGTGATATTATAGATCTGGTCCAACACATCCTGATCCTCATCTTTGAGTGTTTCTGTGTATCTTTTTCCTTGGGATGGGTCTAGGGGTATTATACATCTCAAACCCTTTCCTTCGAAGGTCATCTGTCTCTTCTTAAGGTTAATGACTGCAGCATTTTCCATTGCCCACTCAATTCCTAACAGGGCTGGGTTGGGATTACTGTCATCAATGATCTCAATAACTTCAAAGTCTGCCAAAGTATTGACCCCATCAATATCGATTGGAACACTAAGGAATCTCCCTAGGGGCACAATCCTTTGCTGATTGGCTAACTTCAACTATATAGGGGACCAGGAAAGGGTAGGTTTCCCCATTTGCTCCCAGGTTTGCTTGGTTAAGACATTGACTTCTGACCCTAAATCCAGGATGACATCAGTCATATCATACCCTCCTATCTGAGCATTCAATTTCATTTCCCTACCAGTTCTTCGGACATGATTAACAATTTTCTCCTTATTAACTCTTCTCTGAGGTTCACAGACAGCAAGAACTTTTTGCAACTCCTTTAGAGCGTTCTGATTCCGTAAGAGTTTCATATAGCTCTGTAAAAAGGAGGATAAGGTACTTACTTTATCCAGTGAGGCATCTTGCAGCTGTGACTCCTGCTGATGTTGCTGCATAGGTACTACTGCTGTGCTAGGAGAAACATCATCATGCTGGGATTCCATGACTGTCTCGTGTTCGCTTGGGACTTTTTCTGGGACCCAATCCTCGTTAGGCTGTCTCTCTGCATTCTGTTGGTGCGTCGTAGCTCCACTCCACATAACAATGTGAATGGCTGCGACAGGTCGAGGCTCGATGGAAATCATCTAGATATTCTGAGTAGGACCACCATTTCTTTCTTGAATCTTAGCTATCAGCTGTGGGCATTGCTCGATCACATGATTGACTGTGCGACAATACCAACATGTCGTAGTTGGGTTTCGACAATCTCTAGCTAAATGCCCAGCTTGGTTACAGTTGTAGTAGACGACATGGCCTCGGCCTCTTCCTACCATACCACCACGACCCTGACCTCCAAAAGCACCTCTATTGGATGCACCACCGTGGTAACCGTAGCCATCAGTGCCCTGGCCCTCATTTTGTACCCGATAGGCATCATAAGTGCGCTCTCACATAAGGTCATAACTACGACATTCATCTTCATTATGTCCTACGGACTTACAAAACTTGTAGTAGGTATTATTGGGGACTTTCACATACCTCTAGAGCAGATGACATTGTTCTGGGCGATGCTGGCCAGTTGTCCGATAGATCTCACAATATAGAACAGCGGGATTGAACGGGTTTGGCATTCCAGTATTAAGGTAATTTCCTACCATAGGACACTGTTCCCTGTCATGACCTTCTTTCTGACAGTGCATACACCAAACTGCTTCACGACCATTTTTTCATGTTTTCATATCGCGGAGCTCGAGAGCCATGGCCATGAGTTGTGCTTGGATTTGAGCAATACCAGAATTATCTTTGACAGGTGCGGTCTCAAGCTTCATCATGATTTCCAGAGCCTCTTGCTGGTCAGCAACCTTCTGTTGCATGAGTGGCATTCTGATGTGTGGTAGTAGTCCGGCAATAAACCATTCCTTGTGCTGCGTGGGGCCAATTGTGAAACTAAATTGGTCTAGTAGAACTTTGAACCTCTGATCAAAGTCCCACACTGATTCACCTTGCTTCTGCTGAATATCCTTTAATTCAGTGATACACTGCGACTCTGATTTGGGCTTCTTAAATTCTTTGATTATTGCTGCCTTGATATCATCTAGGGCAGGATTCTGAGTACTAGAGAATTTCATGAACCAGGTCAAATCCTGGTCCCTGAAAGAAGTAATGAGCTGCACGGTTCTTACAGCTGGGTCTATAATGTTCTTAGCAGTCCACATCGCCTCACATAAAAACCAGAACTGTTTTGGATCCTCTGATCCAGTTCCTTTGAAAACAGGGAGCTTAATCATTAGAGGAATTTTGGGGTCTAAAATGGGCCTCCTAAGGAAAATAATAAAATAATAGTTAAAATAATACAATAATAGTTAAAATAATAAAATAATATTGATTAATTTTGGAGGAAGAAAGAAAAAAACTACTTTTTGTGTTCGTATTTTCGACATATCTCACTGTGTTTTTACTCAAATTTTGATCAGGAGAGCTCGTTGGATGTAGAATTTGATTCCACATCCAACGAGTTCCCACACTGCATACTTTTGACGGACCCCGCTACCCCAAAAATAAGAAATACCTGAAAAAAATGTGATGATGACATCATCATCACATTTTTTTTCAGGTATTTCTTGTTTTTGGGGTAGCAGGGTCCATCAAAAGTATGCAGTGTGGGTACTCGTTGGATGGGGAATCAAATTTTGCATCCAACGAGCTCTCCCGATTGAAATTCGAGTAAAAACACAGTGAGATATGTCAAAAATACGAACAAAAAAAGTAGTTTTTTTAATGACAAATATGTCAATTCAACCATTATGGTTGACTTATTTTATTCAAATTCTATTGGTTCTTGAATTCCAACTCACAAAAACTTATTTTGGCACATTTTCTTATAAGTCCCATTTTAGACCCCAAATTTTCTTCTAATGATCATCAGTCATGTGGGCCATAGTAGATCTAGGGGGGGTTGGAGGGGGACGGGAAGTAGGCGGGGGGGGGGGACTTACTGGGGTAGACTGACCCATGACAGGAGTACTAATACGAGGATTACTTTCAGTCTGCGACAGATTCTTAGGGATAACAGATCGACGCTGCGGGGTTACCAAGGGGTTTCCAACAGAAGGGATTTATTCAGGCTCTGAGGCTGCTAGACTGAAAGGGGTAGACTCGGTATCCTGACCTAGGGTAGATTACTCAAAAGTTCTCTTGTACCTTTTGCCACTTCGCAGCAAACCAATTTGCTCGTTGAAGGTGCGTTCACTTGCAAACATAGGTTAGTAATACACAATCTAACAGTCTGATTCAAGAAGCAATATTTCTTTTTCAGCTAATAGCATCTTAATCCTCAGACTAAATGAATTTAAAAACTTACCCCTTGGTCCTTTGAATAACTGTCGCTCCGCTTCACTAAAGGAAGTACTCGTGTCAATAGCGAGCTCCGTCACGAATGCCTCAAGGGTTCGCATCGTCTAGAAATCAACAACGCAAGAGATCCCGTTGTTTACTCTTTTCAACAAGTTGATTCTTGTGGGGCTCCAAGCAGGAAAATGACCTCCATGGAAGTTCATCCTTCACTCGGCCAACCTGGATACCCACTGGTGCAACTCTATGTGGATACTACCAAAGAAAATTTCGTAAACATCACAAAAAACATACCTTTGTAAAAAGTCGTTTGCGCTACAATGCAGATATTTGTTCTCTTGCTCAGCGAATTTCAGATAAGTATCATCCAGCCAGTCACTGACTTCTTTCATAGAGGGTCTCCAGAACATAGCCCTCGAGGTACGACGTAAACCCCTCTTGCGCAGATACTGAGTTCAACTGGCAACGAAACCACTTTGTTGGCTATAGGGCAGACCCAAGTTTTATACCTTTAAGTTTGCACCAACAAAAGACCCACAGTGTTGGCCCTTTCGGAAACAACCTGCGAACAGGTTGTAGTCTCACCTGAAACAGCTATGGGATGCCGCAGAATCAGGTTTCTTCAAGCAGAAGAGGGAGATTACTGTATCTTTATCTTTTATCGATTTATAATCAATTAACACAGAGCTTAATCGTTCACATATATATATATATATATATATATCTTCGCAGTTAAATAACACCGTGACTTGCTTAACCCTTACTAGGAATGCACAACGAAGCTATTTATTAAGCAGTGATCTTACTTATCAGATATATCTATACTTATCAATGCATAAAAGGACATAACAGAAATCACACAAGAACCACAACACCAGATATAACATGGTTCACCCCCAGTGTAGAGGTTATGTCCACAGAACTGTGTTTTATTCAACTTTTCTACAAAGTCACAGTTCTGATCTGCGCACTCAGCTGGAGATCTCTTCAGTCCTCAAAGCCGTGCACACAGCAGCAGGCATCTATGCACACAACTGCAGATTTCCTTAATCACTTACAAACCCTCTGTGCACACAGCTGGGACTTATCCTTCACTTACAAAATAGCCTTAGCTTGGCCTTAACTTTCTTAAATTCAAAAACCTAACCTGACTTATTTACAAGAGTTCCTATTTATACAGCACACTATTACAAAACCATGGACTTCAACCATGGGCACCCCGAACCCTAAACCCTGGACTTAAACCATGGGTTTATTACAAAAAGAGGACTCTAACTTAACCCCGACACCCCTAAGACTATTTTGAGTCATAACTCTGCTTACAAACTTACAAAAACCATGGATTTACCCATCTTAAGGACCGTTAGGGTGTGCTCCCCAACAGGGAGCAGCCATGCAAAGGAGGTTTTTGATCAGTTGTGAAATTTGTTGTTGTGAAGAGAGAGAGCTAGTGAGTGACTAGTTCATGCTTGAGCCAATTTTGAGAGTGAAATATTCCCATCCTAATTGGTGATTGGATAGGCCAATAAGGTATTTCAAGGACATTCAATGGATTTATAATATACATTTTCATCTACATCATCTCGTTGACACTTTAGGATTCATCTCATTCCCCCTCCTATCTCACATTCTTTCACCATATTTCAGCCCGGTGGAGTGAGGCGCACTTAGTGAGCCATTTATCTTTTTGATGGGGTTCCTCTTGCTCCATAATTTTTTTATTATGATTTAAATAATATTATCTCTTTTCTAATAATTTTATCATGTTTTAATTCCAATATATTTTATGTATTATTGATCAGTAATAAAGAAACAGTGCCATTTCCCACTTCTTTGTTGCAAGCTCTTATAATATTGGTAGATTTGAATGGCTGTGTAACCTATTGATTATTCATGAATGAATAGAATTTAAATGAATCATATTTTAGGTTTCATATTCATCAAATTATATTTTTTTTCCATTGGGTCGAATTCCATAACCATTGGATTAAATTGCATCTCATTTCCCCAAGGGTTCAAAACTAGTTTTTATATATCTGATTGAAGGAAGTGATAATAACCATGGGAGTTTTATTGATTCAGAATATGAGTCCATGTTTATTTAATTTACACATATCCTACCTCAATTTGATAATTTGATTGGTTTTCTATACATTTGGGAGGCCATTCCAGCAAGTACCCGAGGGGGATTTGAGCCCCAAAATTGCTAGTTGAAGCATTTACCTTATTCAGAATTTTATATAGACTTTAGAAATTAATTGGAAGGAAATAATACATATTGGAACATTATAATTAATTTATTATATCACTCATACACCTTCTGGTAAAATTCAGGAGCATTTGGAGCTATTTGGAGTCATCTACCATTGGGGGTTGGAACCTTAAAACTACTAGTAAGTTCATGGAGTTCTATTGAATAACTATTAGACCCAAAAACCACATATGATCCTGAAAATATAATTTAATTAATGTCTTATAACAGATAAAAGTATCATACCCACCATTAGTGAAGGTTGTACAGTGCTTGGATGAGATTTGTTCCCGGACCCAGGGGGGTTTTCCACCTCCCAAATTGACTAGTCTTGTCCCGAAACTTATTCCCTTGAAAATTGAAGAACATGGTTGGGTATATCGGTTTATTATATGTCTGATATATTTTCTCATATGTCCCATCACCCCTCAGGACCTTCCTCACTAATTTTTAAATCAATTGGAGGAATTTTGGGATCAATTGAATCCATTTAACTAGAGTTGTAAGAAGTTGAATTTGAGTACATTGTGAAATAATTGAAGAATTGGTATTTTTATCAAATTTAAAAATATGGGAAACTACAGTGGTATCATATCATGGTATTGGCGCCTATTGAAGTTATGTATGGTATATATGAATTGAAGAAATTCATTAAGTCAAGTGGTGAGGATATGACCAGGAAGGTTAAGCAAGCATTCGAATTGATGGCTCGGAAATTTATGGGTAGTAGAATGATGAATACACATAATACCATCCATTTTTAAAACCTTAATGATTGGTTGAAGGAATTTATGAAAAATAATTGAAATAAAAACTCATTAAGGAATAATCATCAATGCACAGGTAGGGAGGAGACCAAGGAGCTACAAATTTCAGTGGGTGGTGAAGAAGAAAAAGAATTACATCAAGAGGATCAAAAGTCACTCCCAAATGACATTAAAAAAGATGATGAAACATCACATGAGAAGAAATAAGAGTACCTTGAAACTATTGAATATTATTCTAAAACAAATTCTACTATGGACATGGACCAAAGGGAATCTATTGATGGATGTTTGAACTATGAAGGAGTACCTAATGATGGGTTCTCACAACTCTATGTTGGTGACATAGAGATCAGATCTGAAAATCTTGCTACAATACAAATTTATCATGAGCATAAATATGAATACCTTTTAGCATCAAATGAAGAACCAAGATCAACTTCCTCATCACCACTTGATCTTCAAGGAGTTGATCCAATCTAGAATGAAGAAGAAGAGGAGGTTCAGTACCATGAACCATCCTTCATTTAAGGATACTTGAATATGAGTGAAAGGGATATCCAAGAATCCCTTTTACTACTCCATTACTCTCAAGCATTGGTATCAAATTCTTGTTGGAGAGCCACTTCCTTGGAGGAGCCATCATTCCTTGAAGACATGGAGAAGATTCAAAGAGCAATGTGCAACATCAAAGATTGTCAAATGGTAGATTTTTTAGAGGATTATAATGACATGGTGTATCATGAGAGATGTGGAAATTTCAATGTGCTTGATGTGCTTGAATTGAACTTGAAGAGACTCAAACACTTGATGTGGTGTAAGAGGAACTTGAATTGTCTCTTGATGAAGGTTATGCACATTTTAAAGCAGAGCATGATTCCTCTACATTGGAAGAAACCTATGACAAAGGTTTCACACTTTTGAAAGAGCTGCATGATACTACCCATATGGATCCTTACCATGATGGAAATTATGCACACTTTTTATAATTTGGGTGAGTTAGTTCATTCTCCTACATCCTACAATTCCATATTTCGCAGCATTCATCCTATTGAAGTATTGGTGAAAGGTTTCTTTTTTATGGTGGCACATGAAGAGTATGTACATTATGTTTCTCCTTTTGATTATGGAATTATTAGAGCAACATATTATTTACATTTGTAGAAGCATCCTTATTTACATTATTATTATACACATCTCCATGGGTGCACCTATGATGTTCACTTGAGTCACTTGGAGACTCATGACTTTCCTTACTCCTTTCCTAGTCTATTTGAAGTTGGAGGAGCTTCATCCCACACTTGGGTGAAGATTTATATGATTGAAGAACATTATTATTGGCCGGAAAATCCTAGAGATGTTACATGATGATATACATATTCATGAGTGTATTGATGAGACTTCTTTGAGCCACTTGAAGTCTTCATGTTTTCCTTTCTCCTTATTTTGTTCAGATTTTGGTGGAGGTTCTCCATTCACTTATTGGATTAAAGAACACATGGATGATTATATTGATGCACATTATATATCATTTGGAGAAAATTCTTATCCACATTTGCAGCAGAATTCCTTGTTACTTTCTGATGATTCACATCTACATGGATGCACCTATGATATACATTTGAGTCACTTGAAGACTCATGGTTTTTCTTGATCAACACTTGGTTCATTTGTTGTTGGAGGAACTTCATCCAACACTAGGGTGAATAGATTTATGATGGGAGAACATTTTTGCTACCAGCCACACACATTGTTATATCTTTACGATTCATTCATTCATGAATGTATGGGTGAGACTTCTTTGAGTCATTTGAAGTCTTCTTGTTTTTCTTATTATTTGGCTCAGATTTGAGTGGAGATTCTTCATTCACTTCTTGGATGAAAGAATACATGGCTGGATATTTGGATGCATATCACATCCTTTTGGAGTAGAATTATAGGACATGGAATCCTCACCTATGTCATTGGAGCATATTTTATTGGTCACTTGAAGCATGTATGGACTTGGTAAATGGTAGTCTATTCACTGGGAGGTATAAGCACTTTCATGATTTTTTAGTGAGACACCTCCTTGATGTACATTTTTATTATGTTGTTATATAATTTGATGATATATATTATGTAGTTATGATGTTTGGAATAATGCATACAAGAAAATGGGATCCATGAATTCTCTTTACAAATGGTAGGGGTTGGAGAGCACTCTTAATTGTTGGAGTGCAATGCAAGCAATGGGACCCTGGGATAGTATTTAGTCCCATTGATTTCAAATTATTTGGGAAACAAGCAGTATGGGATATGGATTCCCCACTTAATAAGGTGATGTAAATAAGAGTAGTATAGAGGAAAGCATGGTGGTTCCTCTCTAAAATATTAATGGCTTATCAAGGACTCAAAGTGGGTAGCTCAGTGGCAACTTCAAAGAATCATACAGAAAGCAGGTTCTTCAACAACCATGTTTGAAATCTCTTGAGGACAATAAATATTGGGAAGGGAGGATTTGTAATGTCCCCAAATTTTAAATTGGGTCACAATGGCCAAATCACACTTACCATATTCATGAAATTTGTCAAATTGATGCTAAAGGTCAAATAATTGCAAAGGAGCAAAATCACTAGTTTCCTAGGTTGGGGGTGGAAGCTTTGAGATTTGCAATAAGGTGGAAAATAGATGATGTTTGAACATTATAATAGAATAAATATTTTAAAAAGGAGATAAATAAATAAATACAAGGGAAAATCAAAGTGGCAAGTGATCATGAATACACATGGAGGATGTGGGACCCACACTAGCTAGAATTCCTATGTTAAATGGCATCCACCTCTTGAAATCTCAAATATATGGAAATAATAATGTTTTGGATGGATTATAAGGTCTATATAATTTTAAATATACTTTATAGGTTGATTTTTGGATTAAGTGTAACTTACATGAGAAAGGAAGAGCCAAATGGGGAGTTTCATGGACACTTGGCTAGATTCCCCTTACACTTATGACATCTATGGCATCAATGATGGAGATTCTATGACAGTTATGAAATAAGTAAGATATGAAGGATGAAACATGATATATCTGACATATTAGGTCGAAATATAGAATCCAATAGAGCTCTCATGTGATTTGGAGAAGCCCAATGGGTTCCTACTCAATTTAGGAGAGGATGGAAGGTGAAGAGAGAGGCCACGTGGCATAGAATGAGCAGCCACACCAATTCAAATTGGATTTGGTTTATGGATGTATTTGGAAGTTGAGGAGACCATTAATGTTTATAAAAATCATGGAGCAGCCATGATAAGTGGATTTTTTATGAGTTGTGAAATTTGTTGTTGTGAAGAGAGAGAGCTAGTGAGTGACTAGTTCATGCTTGAGCCAATTTTGAGGGTGAAACATTTCCATCCTAATTGGTGATTGGAGAGGCCAATTAGGTATTTCAAGGAGATTCAATGGATTTATAATATACAGGTTCATATACAGCAGCTTGTGGACACTTCAAGATTCATCTCATTCCCCCTCCCATCTCACATTTTTTCACCATATTTTTAGCCCGATGAAGTGAGGCGCACTTGGTGAGCCATTTATCTTTTTGAGGGAGCTCCTCTTGCTCCAGTGATTTTTATTCTGATTTAAATTCTATAATATATATATTCATAAATTTATCAGGTCTAAATCCCAATAAATCTCATATATTATTGATCAATAATAAAGAAACAGTGCCATTTCCCCAATACCTTGTGTAAACTCTTGCAATCTTGATGGAATAGAATATTTGTCTGGAACATTGATGATTTATGAATGAATGGAATGTAATTAAAATATATTATGGTTTTCATGTTCTTTCAATAATAATTTGTGGCCATTGGGTCGAATTTCATAGCCATTGGAGCAAACCACATCTCATTTCCCCAAGGGTTCAAGACTAGTTTTTATATATCTGATTGAAGGAAGTTATAATAACCATGGGAGTTCAATTGGTTCAGAATATGAGTACCTGTTAATTTCCTATACACATACCCTAAATAAATGTGATAATTATATTGTTTTTCTATACATTTGGGAGGCCATTCCGACAATTACTTGGGGGGGTTTGAGCCCCAAAATTGCTAGTTAAAGCATCTATCTTATACAGAATTTGATATATACTTTAAAAATTAATTGGAAGGCCATAATAAATACCTGAAAATTATAATTAAGTTATTATATCACTCATACACCTTCTGGTACAATTTGGGAGCATTTGGAGCTATTTGGAGTCATCTACCATTGGGGGTTGGAACCTTAAAACTACTAGTAAATTCATGGAATTCTCTTGAATACCTATTCGAAACCAAAACAAAATATGATTGTGGAAATATAATTTAATTAATTTCTGATAATAGATACAAGTATCATACCCACCATTAGTGAAGGTTGTGTAGTGGGGGATTTCTACCTCCCAAATTGACTAGTCTTGTTCCGAAACTTCTTCCATTGAAAATTGCAGACCATGGTTGGGTATATCAGTTGATTATATATCTGATATATGTGATCATGTGTCCCATAAACCCTCAGGACCTTCCTCACCAATTTTGAAAGAAATTGGAGGAATTTTGGGATCAATTGAATCCATTTAACTAGAGTTGTAAGAAGTTGAATTTGAGTACATTGTGAAATAGTTGAAGAATTGGTATTTTGATAAAATTTCCAAAAAGGGGAAATTACAGATATTTAAAGTGTTCATCCTTTCTTGGAAACTCCTGGATTCTTTCCACTAGAGAGGTCTGGCACTTATCATGTGTTCTGCGCATTCTTCTGAAAGAATCAACGCACCTTTCCAAAGCATTTTCGACCCCGGTTTTCAATCTCAAAGTGGACTTGTTGAAATCTAGAAGTTATAATTCTATTCTCAAAACTTATATTGTATTTTGCGGCAAGTGTTGAAGAAATGTCTCATTAGCTTCTATCCATATTTGCTTCCATTGAACCTTCTCTACAAATTGTAGAAGCTTTGTTCTGAAATCAATTGATATTGCTAAAATTTATTGCATTCTTGTTTCTGCTAGCTTGATTTTCTATAACTCTTCCGCAAGTTTCAGTTTGAATTGATATATTTTCCTTTGGATTGGGAATCCTTTCTCTTGGAAGGGGGTGATGTTAAGCTATCTTTCATTGGATGTTATAAGATGAGATTCTAGTGAGTTGTTCCATGCCTCTAGCTCTCCTACTTGGGCTCTTAGCTCTTTTGCTTATCTATCAGCTGCAGCTTTCTACGCCTCTAATTCTGAAATATTATTTTCAAAGTGTTTCTTTTATACCTCACTAATGGTAATTGAAATCACCAGGGAATCCTTTTATGATTCTAAATATTGGTAATCCTTTTGGAGCCTTTCAAACTATGAAAGAGTTGCCTCATGTTTTCTCTTTAATCCCCCCCCCCTCTCCTATTTCTTTAATAAGAGTGCTCTTCAATCTAAACATTCTCTCTTTATAGTGTTCAATATCTTCTACAATTTTTCCAATGTTATCAGCACTAGCCTGAGAAACTGCAACGTTTACTGATGCTAAGAATATGGTATCTTGGTTGGTGCCTTTCATGATGGTTTTCTTAGTCACCATGATTACATCAGATTGGGTACCAACCTTTAATATTTTATCCAATCTCCAAATGATGGATTTTTTATTTGGGTAAAAAATTACCGTGTCCAGGCTTGCCACTGCATGATGCTTGGATGGAGTAAACGACACTGATCCTAACTCTGCAAGAGGGAGGTGTCCTCCTACTTTTGTGTAGCATGATGTAGACGGAGGATCTGCTAGATTATCCTAAGCAAAATCATGTTCTAGACTCTCTCTGTATTTATCTTCCAGTTCTTTCTTTCTTAATTCTATGACTACTTGTTCAACTTCCTTTTCCAATATTTCTGTTGATTCTCTTTGTAGCCTTTCTTCATTTTCCCTTTGAAGTCATTCTTCTTCAGATTTCTATTGAATCTCCTACTCTTCCACCTTTTTCCTTTGAGATTGCTTAGCTATTAGTTTCTCATGTTCTTCTACTAGTATTAAGTCCTCTTCTTCGTGTTGCTTAGCAACTTCTTCCTGTTGTTCCTACTGTTCGGTGGTACTACTGCTTCCTTTTCCTCCCCTGGTTGTGATATTCTATCTGAAATGTTTATTCAAAGTAGTAATATTGCATGCATTCCTGAATATCTCCTTATCCTTGTCCCAATGATTAGAATATTCAAAATTAATCTTTATAAGTGCACAATGTGCAACAACCTTTGCCCAGGAATCATGCCTATGGAAACTCTTCTCACTGAAGTGGAAATTTTCTAGGTTCTTTACAAAATATGGTGTAATTTTTACCTTAAATAATTTGTAGCCGCCAATATAAAAAGGAATTGGTGGTAAAATTGCATTCTTCATGTCAAAAAGAAAATTTTCTGAATCCATCCAGGAAAAGTTGTCTTATTGCCTCCCTATGGACTATGTAATATGTGGCATACCTAGGAAGTAGTGATGGGGATCTGGTTCCTCCATACATCTATAGATAGGTTCCCTCTTTGGAGAAAAAATAGTCTTAGTACTCACATGTAACTTCTAGTGCACCTGCAGACATACACTTGCACTCCTCGAGAAAGATCAGTTGGTGAAGAGGCATAAAAAAATCCTCATAAATAAGCTTGTAGAAGTTGTGGTATTTGTTGGAACATAGAATATGATATGCAGTATAGATGGGTGTCTTGGCTTCATTGTAGCTACAATTTAGTTCTGGGAATGGGTACATGAATAAGATGCAATCAATCAGATAGGAGCCCATGTAATATTCTAATTTTCTATGAAGCAGTCATCCTAGTGGTGCATCTATACAAGAAGACAAACTATTTGATACAATGTCTACCCAGTTAAAAATAGTGCCCTGCATGGCCAAATGATATATTAATGAGATCCAACCCATGTTGTAGAACTTCCCATTTTATCTGCCAAAAATTCTGTTGAGCATCAGGGCTATAATCCTGTAGGGAGTGCATAAGTTGGCAGTCTCATATTCACCAAATGCTTTCTGGTGAAATTGTTTCCCTGCTATCATCACCAGCTTTGGGCATTCAATGGCATGCTGATTTATGGAGTAGGAAGGTTCCAAACCATGTCTATGTATGTAGGGCTAAAGGAAGCAAAAGCGTGTCCTTCGATGTTTGAGATAATCATAGTACTTGCATCTGATCGAGGTAAGATCCAACCGATCACCTCAACACAAGAGAAAATATCAAGACATGTGGATACCTTTGTGATGCCCAATATTCTTATGTTTACATATATCCTCTAGTCCTACATATGGCACACTTTTAATCCTTTATCATGTGGTATATCTATCCCCATTTAAAATCTGGTTCCACCCCTATAAATGATTTTGTGTATTCATAGATTATCTCCATTATGGGAAAGACCTTTGCATCCGAATCCTCCTCATGGACCTTGGCCGTCTTCTTCCCACCCTTATTTGTAATCTTGTGGTGTGAAGACTAAAGTTGTAACATAATCATAAAAAGAAATAACTTAGTTCCACTGTGATCAAACATCATGCAATCATATTAATAGGATATGCTAGAATGAAAAGCAACTATTCAAATGCAAGATATCAATGACACCTAGATAACAAACGTAAGATTGTATTTAGTATTCAATATGATGGAGAACAAAAAATAACTTTACTGATTCAATTTTGAACATATTAATTGACCCTGTAATGCAAATATTTTTTGTAGGTTATCCATATAATTCAACTTGTGGGAAGATGTACATTAGGTCAAAATGGGAATGAAAAACATTAGCTCAAGTACAATCTCTAAATGTTGTTTTGGTATTTGGATATTTGGCTCTAATGCATTCATTTTTTTTATATTTTAGGTAAAGATACAAAAGAATAATCAAATCTAGTTTTAAACAACCCACACATGATTTTCCAAGCTCATCCCATTATTTACTCGGCTTCAACATTTGAGTGTAGGGACTCATCGATGAGGTAACAGTCAGAAAAAATGCGGAAAAAATTTGCAACCTAAAAACCAAGGGTAACTCAACACCCTCCCTAGAATCAAAACCTCTTAAAACCTTGTAAAACCATAGAGTCAACCACAGGGACAGAAAATGTCTCAGAAAGAAACCCTAGGGCATACCTCGAAATGTGACAGAGCCGACTATTCTAAAACAACGCGTTCTCTCCTACCACTGTAAATAAAGGAAAACCAGATAAGGTGTAGTTGTTGAAACACTCGACCTGCCACATCTTCATCAATAAAATACCCGAGGTCAGCTAGACCAATAACTATGTCCTGAAAGACGAAGACAAAAGGCATGGGGCAGGTGAAAACCATCATGGTCAAGTTTAGCAGGCTAGGTTGAAATCAGAGATGTGCAACCTAACTTGGAAAAAATTCTAGTGGTCAGTAAGTAAAACTAAAACCTTATGGGGCTAGGATACAACTTTTAAACCCATGACCATATATAATGACGACAAAAACCCTATTACTATGACCCCAAATCCCCCACAAACATTGTTTTATGAAAAAATAATAAGGTAAGGGTTCAGACCTACCTATCAATTGACGTGGAGGGTATGGTGCTCGACGGATCAATCGAAGGCTCCAAATGGCAGTCGAAAACTGGACACATTCAAAACAGAGAAAAACATAACAGTCTGTAAAAATATCCCAGTCAAGTGTGAAACATGATTTTTTGTCGATAATGTCAGACTCAAATGATGGGTCTT
Source organism: Pseudotsuga menziesii (assembly GCA_001517045.1). NCBI lineage: Eukaryota > Viridiplantae > Streptophyta > Pinopsida > Pinales > Pinaceae > Pseudotsuga > Pseudotsuga menziesii. Next base: position 268,415 of record LPNX010912794.1, read on the forward strand.
GTTGATACTATCTCTAGATCTTAAGAAGACCACCTGAAACAAAAGTCTCTGGAAAAGCGCCAGAAAGGAAACGCAATTTCCTACTAATAATATTGGCTCCAAACCTCGAGTTTAGCTGACATTGTCGGTAGAAACTCGGTGAAACTTTCGAAAAAGACTTAAGCCTTTGAGAAAAAAACAAAGTAAATCTCTTGAGAAACATTTGATAAAAAGGATTAGTTCTTTCGACGTGTTGGCTCAATTCAATGAGTTCTTCGGACACGTTGGAAGAAAAATATGAGTTTTAACTTAGTGGAAAAAGGATTTTCTGACTTGTGAAAAACAAAAGTAAGTCATGGAATTAAAGTTTTAAGGAGAAAAAGTAGTCTAAGAGAGGTTAAAGCTAAAAATATAAGGTGGGGGGGTCTAAGATCATAAAAATATTTGGGGTGGTGGTTGCAGCAGCAGCAGGGCCCTAAGAATATTTATCTGTCCTCATGTTGTTTCCCTCTTCACTATTTGAGTTATTCATGCGTATCTACAAATTTTCTCTCTATCACATTTCTCTTCTCCAACAAAACTATTTGATCCAAATTGGTATAGATGGCCACCCACCTATTCCACTGGCTCAAAATAGTTTCTCATGTTGACAATTTTCTTCTAATTTTCTACGATGTTTTGTGTCCTAAAATTTTGGGGCCGTTTTGAGGCCCTAAATGACATTTTTTGGCGATTTAGGGGGCCAAATGGCTTCCTTTGGCATCCATGTGGCCCCATTAGAAAGTTGTAAATATTGGATAGACCTTTCCCATGGTCTATCGAGTGCCCCAAATGGAGATCGTATGCAAAATTTATGACCTCAAGAAGTTGATTGTTCAACTAACCACCTTGGGGATGCAAATCTCATGACAATTTATCTCCTAGGGTTAGGTTTAGGGTTTTTTGCCTCTCCAATTATTTATGATAAAAGGGCCTTCAGCATCCTTTTGTATTCATCTTGTCATGAGTGAGTGTAGTGGCCACATCTCTTCTCAGAGATACAGCTACCACCATTCTAGCTGCTTTTGTTTTACAGTTTGTCATGTTTCATTCATTTAATAGAATCCAAGTTTACTATATCATTGTGTTTATTCCAATATATATATGTTCATTTGAATATATATATANTTCAAGTATGGCATGTCAAATCTAGTGATTTCTTTAACAATGAGAATGAATATCAAGCATTTCTCTCATTCAGACATTGATTCTCTAAGATATGATCCTTGAAAAACATGAAATCTACTTCAATCCTATGTAATCCTTTAATCATGATTTTTATTAAAAAAATCCTTGTCACATAATTGTAATACTTATATGTGTGGCTTAGGTGCATCGCTTAAGTGCATTGATTATGCAAGTTAGGTGTATTTCTCATTTTCACGGGTTAGGTGAATAGGTAATCTGCATATTTTATGTGCATGTGTTTGTTGCATGAGTTTTATTTGCAACCGTTATGTCTCTAACATACCCATCATTCAATCATCTCTCCAAATAAACATTTTATTTAACATCAATTTTGCAACGAACATTGTGTATGATACATGTCATGTGGGTGGATAGATTTCTCTCTTTGTGAAAATTCGTGGTATTATATGTTTGGAGAGTTAGGGGTACTTCATGATTTAAAGGCTACTATCACACATATGAACCTACACTACACATTGTTGGGCACTCTATATGCAAGTTAATTAAAACCAACATACAGAATGTTCAATATAAATTGTCAACCCAGGGAAGTCTTCTATTTCAAAGATAACGTGCATTGTATATGCTTAAACAGTAAGTAGATGATGTTGTAAATGAATTATCATATATTCCTGTTCAACCCAACTCTTCCCATGATTAAATTAACCTAATTTACCTTCTTAAGAATTCAAAACCACAGATACCTTCTTACAACCTTAATCTAGAAATAAGAGATTCAAAAGATGAACATCTAAATTTACTTTTGCGAAAAAGTTAAATCCTAAATTACCATGCCATCTGGAAATACATTATAACTATCTTAATTGAACTTGATCTAGGAATCAGAAATACATAAATTGAACTTCAATAGTTATAACTGCAAATGGAGTTAATTAGCAAAACTCAAGAAAAACATCAATTGAAAGAAACTAGGGATGAGCTCGGCTGTTACAGCTATCACACAATTGCATAAAGAAAAATAGTCTACATAGTCAATTGTCACACCAATCTGCTGCAGCTCACAGGGAATGCAATTACTAATCAATTGAAGGAACACACAATAAATCATTACTATTGCAGCTATTATAAAAGAATGAATCTACTGTAACATCCACACCACACGATAGAGGAAATAAATACCGAATTAACTCGGAAATCTCTGTAGGAAGGCCGGCCCATCCTTAGAATAGAGACGCCATAAATTAACATACATTAAACGTCAAGATCAGAAGAATCCTTCTCCTTGTATTAAATGATAAAATGAAGATACAGTCTCTGTCACAACTTATACCATAAGATCAATTAAATTCCAACCCATGCCTCGGGATAGTTTCCAATATTAATACATTCACAATCATAACTTATACCCACTAATATTGGGAAGGCATGAAGATATTTGATCTTCAGGCTGGCCTATTCATGATACGTTGTTACAGCTGTGGGAAAGAGAGAAGTAGAAAATATAGGAATGTTGTTACTCGAGCCAACAATGAGATAGCAGGATAAATCTAGAAGATGCTCCATTGGTTGCAGCTACCCTCGAGTAGCGGTGTGTTATTGTATCCGAGTTTGTTGCAGCCACCCTTGTACAAATTGTGTGGAATAGTAACCTTTGACTACATCCTTTGTACAGATATGGAATAGGTGGTGATCAATTCAATAATGAATTTCCATCTCTCTCTTGACTCATTCGACCAGCTACACCTGTATCCTTTACATCTCGAATTATCTTTATAAAACCACCATATGTTAGCATAATCCAAGATATAGAGTCTTGATTACAAAAATCATAATTATTAATAAGATAAGGGATCAAGTGAAGGAAAACATTTTCTTGGTGCATATAATGGAGTAAGATAAGGTAAAAAGGGGTAGGTAAATGTGGTCAAAAAGGGGTCATTTCTGGGCCCAACATCTCCCCACAAATGCCCTGTTGCATGTCACTATGCAATAACCTCCATTAGTCTAAATCTGAATCTGACATTGTGCTTCGTTCATGGAGAGAGGAAAAGTTATAAGAGAGTTCAGGTTCTCCCTGTTTTTCCAAAAATCCATTATAGACAACCCAATACATCCAACACCTATTCTCTTCTACCTTTGTCAATGAGAAATATTCCCTGTATGGTTTTGCTGGCCATCAGATGAGAGGAAATTTGAATTTGAGTCCCAGCCAATTAACTCCACATTCCTTCATACATTCGACATATCCCTCAACCCTGGAAAGTGCATGTTTAAATTCCTATAACAATAGGGATCTCTATTCCTCAAGGTTGAAGAGGAATCCTACCATCTATGTTGGCTTCCTTCCAAATCCAATTGCAGATGCTTGGAAATCTGGCTGACACAGGTAGAGATAACCTTTTCTTGAAGTTCCATCATCTCCTGAGTTTGGATGGGACATGTAAGCCTACACTGCTATGTAGCAAGGAGAAGACGAGGGAATTGAGGTTCACATTGAACCCAAAGGTTAGAGTGGGACTCATTATGAGAAAAGGTTTGGAAGGATCTTTCCCACTGAACATGATTCCTAACAAAGGAGGCAAAAGCCCTCAGCTGAACATCACCTATGAAAGAGGAAGGATTCGAATGGCGGTCCAAGGGACAAGCTAGATCATGTAAATAAAGCTCACAAAACAAGTTCTTCTCAACAAAATCACTTTCCAGGAATGTTTCCAAAAATCTTGCTGAGGTTGCTACTTCATAAGGTCTGCCTTCTTTTACAACCTCTAGTTTAAACCAAATGAACTGTTCAAATAAGAAAACAGGGTAAGAGGAGGATGGTGCTTTGGTACCTAACAGTTCCTAGGAGAGAGTGTACAAGTGGTATTTTTCCACCTGCATGGATTTGAACTTTTTCAGCTCCTTCAACTCTTTCTGTAGCTCTTCCCAGTGAAATTTCTGGAACATTAGTTCTTCTGCCTATCTTTGCTTCAATTCCCTGATGGTCTTCCTATGTTCGGCAAGGGGAACCATTCCTTCTTGATACCTCTCCACCTAAATCTTCCACTTCCTCACTTCTATTATTAGGAGTGAGAGATATTTAGTCATCCTCTGGATTCCTTCATCTTCAGTATGATGTTCATTATCAGAACCTAGATTGACAAAGTTTTGTGAAAGTTGAGTCCATACCTTACCACCTGATGCTCCAGTTTGAACATTCTGCACTGCCTAAATAGGTATTTCTGCAATAACTTTTGGGGATCCTGGTTCTTGTGTAAAAACATCCTCTCCTTGGAGTTCTCCTACAGAAACCTCAACTGGTATAGGTGCTTCTGAAACAACTTCTGGGTATGCTGGTTCTTGTGTAACAACACCCTCTTCTTGGAATTGTCCTCCAGCAACCTCAACTTGTATAGGCGCCTCTGAAATAGCTTCTGGGGATGTTGGTTCTTGTGTAATAGCACCCTCTTCTTGGAATTCTCCTCCAACAACCTCAACTTATATAGGTTCCTCTAAAACAACTTCTCGGGATGCTGGTTCTTATGTAACTGCACCGTCTTCTTGGAATTCTCCTCCAGCAACCTCAGCAGCCAATTGTGAAGGTGTTGTTTCTTGTGTGACAACCTATTTTTGAATTTCAATCTCCACATCTTCTTGACTGTTAGCTTCAACTTTGATAGGGAGATGCAAGGCTACTGGTTCTTGTGTATCAGAGCCCCGCCCTTCTATTTCTTCATGCTACTGGGTTTTTTCTTGAGTGACTTCCATGTCTTCTACAATATGAAGTTTTTCTTTGATAATTTCAGTATCCCTCGAGGACTATGATTGCATTTGTTCATCCTCTCCTAGATCTAGATTAGGAATTATGTCCATCTTGTGGTTAACTTCTTCTTGTTGTATGAGAGTCTCAGCAAAAATTTCTGAAGATGTTGGTTCTTGTGTGACAACATCTTGGTTAAATTCATCATTATCCTGATGCTGATATTCTATTTCTATTAATTTTGTGCCTCGATATGGTTCAGGAGTCACAACATAGACTTCTTCTTTAAGATCATGAATATTTTCAGTCTCTGGTTCATCTGCCCTAATTTGGGTGGCAACTTCAACAAAAATTTTTGAGGATGTTGGTTCTTGTGTATCAACACCCTATCTATCTATTGGTTCCATTTGCTGAGGTTTCTCTTAGGGAACTTCACTGTCCTTCCCATCAGATTTTCCGAGGAGCACTTCTATTTCTTCTACATCTCTCACTTTCACCTGAGGTGCTTCTTGTGATTGTTCTTCTGTAGCTGTTGGTATAGTTTGTTGTGTCACAAAGGCATGAACTATGAATTTGTATCCTGATTGGTTAAATATCTCCCCACACACAAAGCATACCACTCTCTCTTCCTCCTCACCATCCTCAGCAGGAGGTGATCCCTCTAATTGGTCTGTAGCTTCAACCAGTGTGTGTAGCTTCCTTTCTACCTACTTCCCACATTCCTCCTTATAGTTTTCTAGTTCTCTCCAAAGCATCTGTACTTCTTCCTTTAGTAGACCATTTTCATGAAAAAGTCCCTCTATTTGAGGTTCCTCTACAACCAGTTCCTGTGGGGCATCATTTTCGTTAGGTCTCAGAATGGGGAATTCAATCTATGCTTCTAGGGTTGCCCATATTGGCTATGCTAATTTAGCTATTGTGACCAACCTGGTTCTTCATCTTCTTATCGGTACTGGTGCCTATACCTCCTCTTTTGTTCTTCTTCTTTTCTTTTGTGGAGCAGGAATCTCCATATTTGCAGCTGATGTGGAAGGGATGTCTCCCATCTCAGCATCCTCCTTTTCTTCTTCAATTAGACTCCCCCCCCCCATTTAGGGGAAGATTCAATGGTCAATACCTCTTCATTTTATTATGTTATCATGGCTCTAACATCCTCGGATTTAGCTATTTCAGCATCCAATGCTGCTCCAGCTTTAGCCTTTACTGCTAGATCGCCTACATTATTTAATCTCTCCATAGGGTTTTCTCTTATATTTTCGTCCAACTCCTCTACTTGGTCATCTAACTGATCATCTGATCCAGTCTCATCTCCGCCCCCAACTAAATTGGAGGGACTCGGCTCCTCCTATTGTTCCTCATCTCCCCCCAACTGTACATTTGCATGCTCCTCTTGGATTTGAACATCTCCCAAGAGTACAGGTGCTTCCACTTCTTCTTCTATTGGAACGCCAGCCAAAAGGGTAGGTTCCTGGTTTATTTGAGTTTGGCATATGAATTGCTCTAAGGTTTGGTTCCTTTGAGCTAAGGCCCTTAAGATTATTAATTTGATTAGGCCATGATGGGTAAGGGAGGAGCTTGGATTCTTAGCTCTTATGACAAACCCCGCCATATGGTGTAGGTATTTAAATAGATAAAATGGAATATTAAGTAAGGCCCTATAACATCAATGAGATAGTAGAGGAAGTTCAGAATAATAAACAGTCAGATACCTACCTTCACAGGTGATATAATTTTTGAGGAAGATTGCTACTTGATCCCATGGCCGAGGCAATGATTGTAACACTATCCCTCGCTTGACGGACGAATTTGTTCCCCCTCCATCAGAAAATCAATCCTGAAGAAAACATAATGAAAGCTGTGAAATAAGTCTGAATTACCGATTGCGGGAATTCTAGCCAGATATGGAGGAGTCATGACCACAAAATTGTAGAAAGATATGCCAATATTAGAGGATTCATAGCCGTGAGCCCTAGAAAAAACAACCAGTTTGGCAGAGTTGTAGCCGTGAACAATAGAAAAATCAGCTAGTTTGGCAGCGTTGCAGCCCTTGGAAAGGGTAAAAATGGGAAAAATTTAAATGGAGCCGCAGCTATGCGGGACATAAAATGGTTGATATTTTACGGAGTTGCAGCTACAAATAAATGAAAAAGTAGACAAGATTTTACGGTGTTGCAGTTGCACGGAACGGAAAATAGGCAGGGTTTTATAGTGTTGTAGCTACGCGGAATGGAAAACTAGGAAAAGTTTTATGGTGTTGCAACTATGAATAAACAGAAAATAGGCAAGGTTTTAAGGTCTTGTAGCTGCACTGAATGGAAAAATAGGCAATTTTTTACGGTGTTGTGGTTGCATGGAAAGGAAAAATAGGCAAAGTTTTACGATGTTGCAGCTATGAATAAACGAAAAATAGGCAAGGTTTCATGGTGTTGCAGCTAGGTGGAATGGAAAAATAGGCAAAGTTTTACGGTGTTGCAGCTGCATGGAATTGAAAAATAGGAAAATTTTTACGGTGTTGCAGCTACAAAAAAATAGGCAGGATTTTACGGTGTTGCAGTTGCGCAGAACGGGAAAGAAAAAAATAGGCAATTGTTCAGAAGAATTGCAGCTATGACTGACTGTTGATTGTTTATTTTTCTTCAAGGAGTTTCCTTTGGAAGTAGGAAGTTGCAAAAGGCCGCTCACAGTCGTTAGGCCCAATCATGACCATTTCTCCTCAGGTACATCCCTGCACATGTTCTGGGAAAAAAAATGGATCAAGCGCAAAGGAAAAATAAAAATAAAAAAATCAATCTATTAATGTACAAAAATTTGTGTAGGAATCACAACGATTGTCTAAAGATTGACATGGGCAGATAAATATTCTTTTCCTTGTTCTAACTGGTATTCCGGATCAGCTGTAATCTGTGAAGTGAATGCGTCCTTCGAAATAGGCTTATGGTATAGTTGCAACCTATGACCATTAGCAAATAATGGTGCGTGATTCTCATCAATGGTAACCAGGCAGATTGTACCATTGTCAAATAATCTGTCTACCAAGTATGGGCCCAACCTTCTTGTACGTAACTTACCTTTGAAGTCCCTTTTGAATCTTGAATCGTATAATAATTCCTAGCCTCCTTTGCAAAAGACTTTATTTTTGATGCATTGATCGTGCCAGTTGGATCTCTGTTGCTAAATTAATACTGTCTAATCCACAGCAGCTAATCGTTTCTCATCAAGTTCATTCAATTGATTCAATATACTCCTCTGGTATTTAGTCACATCTAAGTTTACCTCCACAGTTGTCTTCAAGGCCTTGATTTTTAATTCAATGGGGAAGACAATGCTTTTTCCATACACCAAGTCATAAGGAAAGAAACCTGTAGTATTCCACCAAGTAGTACGATATGCCCACAATGCTTCCCGAAGTCTATCAGCCCAGTCTCTGCGATGGATCCTGACTGTTTTGGTAAGGATAGATTCAATAACTTTGTTAGTGCTTTCCACCATGCCATTGGCTTAGGGATGGTATGGTAAATTTATCTGGTGCTGGATATGGTACTTCTATAGAAAAGCTTCAAATTTATGTGACACAAGCTAAGGTCCTCCATCTATAACCACTTCCTTGGGTACTCCAAAATGAGTAAAGATATCACCATACAGGAAATCGATTACATCCTGGTCATTGGATTTCACCAAAGCCATAGATTCTACCCATTTTGTCATGTAGTCAGTACAAACTAAGATGTAGGATTTGTTCCTGGAATGAGGGTTGATAGGGCCAACAAAATCTAAGGCCCATCTATCAAAAGGTTCAACCACGAACTATGGTTGAAGAGGCATTTGATTTAATATGTTAGGTTGGCCCATCCTCTGGCAGCTGTGACAAGACTGGACATATTTGTTTCCATACCTGAAAAGTGTTGGCCAATAGTAGCCCATTCTCAACACCTTATGATCTGAACTCTTTGTTGGCCTATGGGCAGACCCGGGTTTTATCCTTTTATCTTCGCACCAACAAAAGACCGACAGATTTGGCCCTTTCGGCAACAACCTTCCAACAGGTTTCAGTCTCACCCGAAACAGTTATGGGGTGCCACAGAATTAGGTTTCTGCAAGCAGAAGAGGGATATTACTGTACCTTTAGCCTTAACAAATATTAATCATACAACACAGAGATTTGACAGTTACTTAATTAGCTTCGTAGTTTATATAAACAGACAATTACTTGCTTAACCCTTAATTGGGAATTCATAGCGAAGTTATTACTAACAACATATCTCACTTTATCATTCACCTACTTATCAAATGCATAAAATAGAAACAAAACAACAGAAACCACCACGACACAAGATATACGTGGTTCACCCCCAGTGTAGGGGCTACGTCCACAGAACCGCGGTAATATTCAACTTTTTACAAACACTTAGTTATGATCTACACACTTAGTTGTAGATCTTCTTAGCAATCCTAAGCTGCGTACTCAGCTGCAACACCTTTCTTCCTACACCCTCTACGCACTCGGCTGCAGAGGTCTTCCACGCACTCAGCTGGGACTTAGCCTTCTTACAAAAACCCTCTGTGCACTCAGCTGCAGAGGTCATCCACGCACTCAGTTGGGACTTAACTTTAAACCCTAAAATAGGTCTTTCTTCCTTCGCATCAAATCATCATACATTACAAGTATCAAAAGCCTAACCTCACTCCTTTACATAAGTGCCTATTTATACAACTGCACTATTACAATACCATGGACTTAAACCATGGGCTTAAAAACCATGAGTTTAAACCATGGGTTATTTACAAAAAGAGGGGCTTCGACCCAACCTCGACACCCCTAAGACTATTTTGTGCTACAACTCTTCTTACAAGCTTCGGACCAAAACCGTGGAGTTGCCAAAACTAAGGACCTTTAAGGTCGGAGCCCCAACAGGCCCCTTCCACAACCTTCGACACTTCCAGCAATCTGCCACAGCTCTCTGAGAACAGCTTCATTATAGTCTAGTACCTAATTTCAACTGTTCTTGGTACTTAGACTCTTCCTCTTGGTACTACATCTGATTAGGGGGTATAGGCTTGTCTTTGTACTTCTTTAATATACTGTCGTTCACCATGGAGGGTAAAATTTCTCCATTCAATTTAACTAACTAAACTGCACCACCATCAGTAACTTTTTGAACTATGTATGGTCCTTTCCAATGTGTCTTGAACTTACCTAAGAACTTCATGAATTTACTGTCATACAAGAGCACAATATCACCAATCTGGAATTGCTTCTTCTTAATGTGTCTATCATGCCATGCTTTTTCTCTAGCTTTCTACACTTGCTGCTGGAAACCTGCAATGAATCTGTCTTCTTCTAGTTCGAGTATCTTTACCAACCTTTCATTAAACATAGCTAGATCATCCATCTCCATGAAGGCAGATATTCTGAGGCTAGGAACAATGTATTCCATGGGCATAACTGCTTCTTGTCCATATACCAGCCTAAAAGGTGTATGGCCTGTCAACTTCTTGCAAGTGGTTCTATAAGCCCATAATACTGCTGGAATTCTGAGATCCCAATCATTTTTGTTAACATTGAAAACCTTGGTCAGAGCGTGCTCAAGAATCTTGTTAAAGGCTTCGATAGTTCTATTTTCTTGAGGATGGTAGGCGGTAATCTTTTGATGATATACTTAAAATTCTTCAGTCAATGCTTCAATAGTCTTATTCAGAAAATGTGATCCTTGATCACTCATAAGAATTCTAGGACATCCAAACCTTGACAAAATATTATCAAAGATGAACTTTGCAGCTATAGCAGCGCTATATCCCTTGACTGGTTGAGCTTTGGCCCACCGAGTAAGGTAATAAGTTGCTGTAATAATGTATCTTGCTCCATATTTATTTGTAGGGGGATTGATTGGTCCAACAAAATCAATAGCCCACTTGTCAAATGCTTGTAAAGTTACCCATGGAACCAGAGGCATCTCATCCCTCCTAAATGGTTTGCCTGTCCTTTGACAGTTATCATAGCTATGGCAATACTCTCTTGCATCCTTATGAATCGTAGGCCACCACAATCCTGCTGTCAGAATCTTCTGTGCTGTAGCGTTTCCTGCATAATGACCTCCTGCTGCTCCAGAATGTGCCTCAGCCAAAATCAATGGCTTTTCATGCTCCAAGACACATCTGCGCAATATTTAATCTAGTCCCATCTTATATAGTTGTCCTTCTATCAAGGTAAAGTTAGCTCCTATAACAACCAGCTGCTTCTTCTGCTGTGTTGTCATCTCAGAGGGTGCAAAACCTGTAGACAAGTATTGAACAATATCCTGAAAATAGTCATCAACCATCTGGATGGAAAACAACTGGGCATCAGGGAGACTGTTACCACCTAAGTTGTACTTAGTGGTTTCTAGCAAGTGAGCCCGGTGAACCGGATAGGGTTAACTTGTTCGGACTTCAAAAAGACCTTTGGAAGTACTTCTGGGAAGTGCTTGTTGTATCATATCACATGTTCATACCCCATGGGGGAATTGTAATAAATGTTCTAGCATGATAGCGTCTGTAAAAGACTCGGTCTCTTAGACTTCATTTGTCAATCCGATCAGCCCAGGGTGTTTTTTCCCTTGGTTATTATTGGTTGTTGAATAAATCAATGATAATTTCTGAGTTTTTCACTCCATACCTCCAAAGTTGGGGTGGTCGTCTTGGCATTTAGGCCTATTGAGGTTATTAGAGTCTATGTGTCAATGTATAGACATGCTAGACATTATTTTTGAGTCATATGAACATGTCTAAGTCCCCCTAGGTGTTTTTCAATTTTTCAATTTTTTAGTTTTTTCAGTGTTTTTTATTAAATTTTAATTTTTCCAAAACTTAGGCTATTTTTTAATAGTTTAATTGGAAAAATTGATTTTGTAATAAAAGTGGGGCAAATAATCGGTTTCAGTCATGTATGTGCTCATTTTCAAGCTAAGAGCACCATGTAAACCCATGGACCCACTATTTTCTAAGTTTTGAGTGATCTTCCATCACTTAGGTCAGAAAGCCCCAAAAATCAATTATTGATTATTTTAATTAATAAATTGATGAATAATGGAGCAAATCCAAAATCAATAAATCAATGGATACTCAACCGATTTGACTGAAATCAATCAGATCTGGAGCAGATTGACTGGATCTGACAAATACTTGACAGAAGGAGGTGATCAAATCAGATCCAGAGTTGATCTTCAGCATCCTTTATGGGGAATTTCGCCCTCCCTCTCTCCTCAACACGTTTTGGCTCATTTGGATGAGTTTTGGTGGATGCTTCAGTCAACAGGTTGAGGTGTCAGTCAGATCAGATCCCCGATTGATAGTTGCACTTAATGAGACTCAGATTTGGCTCAACTAGACACATATCAGGCATTGATGGACTCTCCATCAACATATTTGGTCTATCTCCTTGGGATTTGTGCCCCCGCTGGGCTGGATGGCCTACAAATTGTATATATCCAGGCACAACCTCCTCTTCCAAGCTATTTAGAACTGGGATTGAGGTGCTGCTACTATTGTAACTCTGTAATTCTTCATTTGAAATAAAGAAAAGCTTTGGAGGCAATACGGTGTGGTGCCATTGCATGTGTGGATGATTAGTGCCATTGTTTTATTGAGGTAACCTGTATCTGTGGTCATTTTTTGCTAATTTCTTGTAGATCTGTGGTTAAGATTGGTAATTAGCTTATTAAAATCTTGATAGGAAAGGTGTTGTTCAATAAGTTTATTCACTGTCACTCTCCTTGGATGCATGTTTAGAGATCTAGATTTAGCATGTCCTATAAGCTTATATGCATTTTATCTTGAATCTCTTTGTATGTACTAATCAGATCTCACAAGTTTCTTGGCAAGTTCTTTTATTTTAGATGAGTTGCAGGTTCATGCTTTGGAGAGGATGCTGATCTAGTTTGCTTCTTCACTCTCCTCAAAACATTTCAAAGGCATAGTCCCTCGACATTCCACTTGAAAGCTCTACTGTGGATCTTCAAGGAAACCAACACTTTTCTCCTCTTCTTCCTCCCTCAAAATCAACACTTTACACGGTTACTTGGTTTAGTTCATAGATGTGATTTCATTTGGATCTGTTTCATCAAAGTAAAATATACATAGATATGATATCTCATAGCTCATAACCTAGATCTTGCATTTAAAAAGGTTTCATAAGCATTCTAGATCTAGCTGTAGGGAAATCGTCTTTTTTGCATGAAAATTTAAAGGAAACTTGTAGATCGCATGCATTAGATTTCCTTTCACTATTATAAAATTAAATATTCTGCAATATCAGTGAACTTTTATTTTCTGCACAAACAGAAATCCAATATCCCAAGGAAATCTTGCTTTCCTTGGTTCCTTTTCTGCCTGTTTAGCTAGTTTTAACTTCATTTTTTGTGAGATAAGGTAGGATGATCCAAAGGTAATATTAAAGTGATTTTAGGAATTTTTTATTATAATATGCTCGATTTATTTTAGAATTTATGACATAAGGGAAAGGAATATTCTATCCGAAGTGGCCTCAAGAGCGCTCAAATCCCCCCAGGGGTCTCCTTTTTCACTAAAAACTAAAGACTTTTCCAAAGTTGTAAAATCTTGGTTTCATCCTGTATAAGGACCAAGAAGTTTCTGATAATTTCAGTTCTCTGATTCTGTACCCAATAATAAATAAAATTATCTTTGGAATAGGCTCTTTCGATCCCATTCCCCATCCCCCCTGGGGGGATTTGTGTCGGTGCCTTTTTCGCCAATTTCTGTTTATTTATTTTTTACTAGCAGTGATCTATTTTGTAGGGTAGTATAATTTATTTTGTTATTAATTCCATACTCCATATCTTACATTTCAAAGTAATCGTAATACTTACCCCATGATTTCCCGATTGACCCAAAAGGGGAAAGAGATTCATGGTAGGATTAATTAAGAAACTAGAACTATGTATCTGTTTGCTTTTTTCTATCATTTGTTTACCAGCAACTTTAAAATTAATGCCTTCTTGATTCCCCGATTGAGATCCACTTGGATCGAAAGAGGTTCTTGGAGGCTTTTCTTTTTAAGCAAGAACATCCAGTTTAAAACTTACTAAAATTGACAAGACTCCAGTGTGTATGCTCTGCACTTGGCTGCGGTTTGTCTGATCAGTCAAGCTGTATCAAAAGCACTTGGGTGACTAGTATAATTAGGACTCACTCTCCCCAACTGACAAACCATCAGGTGAAAATCCAACACCTAGATCAAACCTCTACGGTGGCAAAATACCCAAAGGAAGCGGGAACTTACTGAAAAGTGACCTCGGGGTGCCGATCTCTGTAACACCCTAATGGGTGCGTTACGAACAATAGCCCCAGAGACTCCATTTCATCCCACATATTACTTACGGGTAGGCGTAAAGGTTTAGTTTTGGACATACTCCAAGTACTCTCAGGTAAATCTGGAGTCCCCCTTTGCCTAATTTAATCAACTCATACTTTACATTTAACTTAAAACATACCAAGATGCAATCGCAAAACATTCACTCCAAGCACATGCAAGCACATCGATCTTATTGATTTGACTCCATTTTAAGGCACTG
>LPNX010912794.1:296849-346029 GCA_001517045.1 Pseudotsuga menziesii
TGGGGCATCTGTTATAGTGGATTTCACCACACTAGGTGAATCACACATTGTATGGCCTTCCCCTGTCCCGCTGCAGACTCATTATTCCCTATGGACCATTTGTTGTCTTTTGATGTATCATTGACCATCCCTAAAAACGTTAGAAAAATGATATACGCGGCCTTTTCCCCGATAACCACGTACATACGCGGATATTCCCTCTATAGTCGCGTACATCGGGATGTGTACATAATCCAAAACTGTTGGACTATTCCTTGACTTGGATCCGACTCATATGACTCCTGGCCTTCCATATGCCTTGAGATCGCACGGATTCGACCTTTCAGTATCACTTTGAAAAGATATATAAGGAACCATTGAGACATTGAAAGCAGAAGAGAGAATTGAGAGTATCAAAACTATAGTCCATCGTTGCAAGAACTATACTTGAGTCTGCATCCCTTTGTCCCTTTGGAACACTGTTGTGTTCTTCCCAAGCTTGCCTTTGTTAGTGAGCTTGCTATCGGAGTGATGGAGGATTGAGGTGGTGGAGGCCCAAGTGGGGGATTCATCTTCTCTGGTTCGCAGACGTGCCGTCAGAGGTTGTCACTTGTAATCTCTGATTCATATTAATAGAAATATCTTTTCCTGTCCAGTAATGTGTATTTGAATGAATATTGCATCCATTGGAATATGTCAAATGCTTATACATTATTGATTATATATGCTAGAATAGATCTAACACCATGAAATATAGTATGCTTGTATTGTTTACTTGTTGTTGAGGACGTGCTATAACAATTCAAGCTGAAGATTGGAAAGCTCAACGGGGATCTACTTCAACCGTCTGGAATAAGGTACGAGGTTCGATCCTTTAGTGTTAGATGTTTTTATTTCTATTGCATATTGGGAAAGATTGATTTCTGGAGTCTAGTTGTCTGTTGTGGTACCCCAATCCATAGGAATTTCTCTCTGTAACACCGAGTGGCTTGAAGATTTTTTCCACGTGACCCAGGTGTGTGAAAGGCGGCAACACTTTTTGGCGCCATTGCCGGGGATAGATATTTTTATTCCCGAGTACGACCTTTGTCTTCTTCCTTTTTGTTTTTGCTTTGTTTGATGAATGTTTAGAGTAGATCTTTAATTTTCATCTGGCGACTCCACTGACCTTTTTTCCAGTTTTATTTTTACAAAGAAAAGCAAAAAATAATTTTTGTGAAAATTTTATAAATGCTTATTTTTTTTCACATGGCGACTCCATTGAAGGGATAAAACCCTGTTATCTCATAAACTTGTGAAGTTTTGTTGTGTGTAGATGAGCCCATGCGACATGTTAAAACCTTTAAAGCTCATCACTTGATAGCTCCACCTTTTCAGTACAAGGTTTAATCGTTGTATCAAATGGATACTATTTTGGATAAATTAAAGGAGAAATATGGTGCCCAGTTCACCTTAATGTTTCAACCTATCGATTTCTCAAACATCCAGAGTTTTCCTAACTATGGTGAGGGTTTGGGGGATGCATATAACTGGCTGCCACCATTTCATGGAGATTATGGTGACTTGGCCATCTGGCATGTCAAATCTTTCCTTCAGTTGATTGCTGACTTCAATATTCTTTATGAAGACCATATGATGGAAATGTTTGCTAGTACTTTCTGGGGTGAGGCCTGTGGTTGGTTCTATCAGGGCCTTCCTAATAAATGTATAACTTCTTTTCCAAACTTCTTTTGGATGTTTTTAAAGCAGTGGCATGATGGTAGGTGTGGTATGAATGGTTTAAAAAAGTTCCTTGAAAATATCTATACCTTCTACCTATCTGGGACAGAGTATCACACAGAAGCATATGATGGACCTTTTTCCGTGATACAAAGTATTGAAGACTTGGAATCACTTCTTGAACATTTAAGTAAAGAGGAAGTCAATGATACTCCCATAAATAAGCATCCTAGAGGTTATTTAAGAAATGAAGAAATTAAGCGTCTTCTTAAAGAAAATGAGGTATCTACCAATGCACAACAAGATTCTGAGGAAGGGAAAATCCAAAATGATCATATTGAAAAGCTTCAGGAGGAGCCTATAATGGAACATAGTGTTGAAGACTCTCCTCATGTCACCATAGCTGAAGACAATGAAGATTTGGCATATTCTCAAGTGTGTTGCAATGCTGATACTTTTCCAGAAATCCCTCTAGAGAAATCCACTGAGCAACACATACCAAGTGATCCCATTGAGTATGTCCAAAAGGTTTCCTTGATTAAAAATAATATTGAAGATCCTCTTCATGATATCATAATAGAAGCCTGTAAAGAAACTTATGATAAGATCAATATGGTGTGTGGTGACAGTAGACCTTGTTCTCCACATATTGATGAAGGTTTGGAAAGTTTATTGCCTTGTAACATTTTATCTAAAGAAGATTGTTATGAATACAAGGAGGACATGGATAGGCAGGAGCATGATGCCATGGATGAAGAGTCCCCCACATATGACATGGATGGGAGTGATGACTATTGGAATTTCATAGATAAACCAATTTGTGAAAATATTATGGAGAATCCCATCCATGATATGTCCAACAATGGGAGTGTCTATTCAAAAATGTGTGGAAGTCCAATCTACGATACATCCATAGAGGGGAGCATGGATCTGGATGCCTAGGAAAACCTTAGAATGGAAGAGAAGCATTCAGAATTTTCATGTGATCATTCAAAGTCATACCATGTAGAGCCGCACAAGGGTATCAGTAATGAGGACAATGAGAAACAGTATTGTAGAAAGTCATATGTGATGCAGTTAGTGGAATGTCAGTCTCAGCCATCTTTTTTCACATATAGAGGTTCCTTATGATTTGGAGCTACTTGGGGTTTGTGTAACGAGTCATCATTTGATAAGTCTTGATGATCAATATGATGATGTAGTCAGCCTACCTTGTCGTTCTGATTGGTATATCAGTCCTATCCAGTCATGGATAGAAGCATCCTGCATGAGTACATACAAGTTTGGGAAGAAATTTTATGACATTGTTCATACTTATGATCTCCCATCCATCC
This sequence comes from Pseudotsuga menziesii, assembly GCA_001517045.1. Taxonomy (NCBI): domain Eukaryota; kingdom Viridiplantae; phylum Streptophyta; class Pinopsida; order Pinales; family Pinaceae; genus Pseudotsuga; species Pseudotsuga menziesii. The sequence continues at coordinate 299,882 of LPNX010912794.1, forward strand.
CACCCATTCTGAATCATCACGCAAGTTTGCATCTTCTAAATAAGGTATCCTTACTTTGGTTGGTAACCAAAGACAAGGAAATTTTTTTTATGTTAATAAAATGCTTAGGTGGTTACATTGGATTTCTGATTACACTTAACCCTTTTTATATCATACTCAGAGTAGGAAAATAAGCTCTTTGAAAGAGAGCATTTACTTTTTGCATTTCTATTTTATACTTAGCTGTAATAAAACTTTGCTTCTTTCATTTAGTTACATCTATTTTGTTTAAATAAATCAGCTTAATGGTTCATTTGGTTTTCCATAAAACTTGTGCTACTGAGGTTTTTCTTGTCAAATTGAGATGTTTTTGTAGGGTATATAAACTAGAGATTCTGGTGTTCTCGTATCCTCTCCTTGCATTAAAGACCAGATCGAGCACACATCCCACAGTTGGAGCCATAATGTTACCACCTAAGTTGTACTTAGTGGTTTTTATCAAGTGAGCCCGGTGAACCGGACAGGGTTAACTTGTTCGGACTTCAAAAAGACCTTTGGAAGTACTTCTGGGAAGTGCTTGTTGTACCATATCACATGTTCATACCCCATGGGGGAATTGTAATAAATGTTCTAGCATGATATTGTCTGTAAAAGAATCGATCTCTTCGACTTCATTTGTCAATCCGATCAGCCCAGGGTGTTTTTTCCCTTGGTTATTATTGGTTGTTGAATACACGACTGATAATTTTTGAGTTTTTCACTCCATACCTCCAAAGTTGGGGTGGTCGGCTTGGCATTTAGGCCTATTGAGGTTATTAGAGTCTATGTGTCAATGTATAGACATGCTAGACATTATTTTTGAGTCATATGAACATGTCTAAGTCCCCTTAGGTGTTTTTCAATTTTTCAATTTTTTAGTTTTTTCAGTGTTTTTTATTAAATTTTAATTTTTCCAAAACTTAGGCTATTTTTTAATAGTTTAATTGGAAAAATTGATTTTGTACTAAAAGTGGGCCAAATAATCAGTTTCATTCATGTAGGTGCTCATTTTCAAGCTAGGAGAACCATGTAAACCCATGGACCCACTATTTCCTAAGTTTTGAGTGATCTTCCATCACTTAGGTCAGAAAGCCCCAAAAATCAATTATTGATTATTTTAATTAATAAATTGATGAATAATGGAGCAAATCCAAAATCAATAAATTAGTGGATACTCAATCGATTTGACTGAAATCAATCAGATCTGGAGCAGATTGACTGGATCTGACAAATCCTTGATAGAAGGAGGTGATAAAATCAGATCCAGAGTTGATCTTCAGCATCCTTCATGGGGAATTTTTCCCTCCCTCTCTCCTCAACACGTTTTGGCTCATTTGGATGAGTTTTGGTGGATGCTTCAATCAATAGGTTGAGGTGTTAGTCAGATCAGCTCCTCGATTGACAGTTGCACTCAGTGAGACTCAGATCTGGCTCAGCTAGACACAGATCATGCATTGATGGACTCTCCATCAGCATATTTGGTCTATCTCCTTGAGATTTACGCCCCCCCTGGGCTGGATGGCCTGCAAATTGTATATATACAGGCATAACCTCCTCTTCCAACCTAGTTAGAACTAGGATTGAGGTGCTTCTACTAGTGTAACTCTGTAATTATTCATTTGAAATAAAGAAAAGCTTTGGAGGCAATATGGTGTGGTGCCATTGCATGTGTGGATGATTATTGCCATTGTTTTACTAAGGTAACCTGTATCTGTGGTCATTTTTTGCTAATTTCTTGTAGATCCGTGGTTAAGATTGGTAATTAGCTTATTACAATCTTGATAGGAAAGGTGTTGTTCAATAAGTTTATTCACTGTCACCCTCCTTGGATGCATGTTTAGAGATATACATTTAGCATGTCCTATAATCTTATATGCATGTTATCTTGAATCTCTTTGTATGTACTAATCGGATCTCACAAGTTTCTTGGCAAGTTCTTTGATTTCAGCTGAGTTGTAGGTTCATACTTTGGAGAGGATGCTGATCTAGTTTTCTTCTTCATTCTCCTCAAAACATTTCAAAGGCATAGTCCCTCGACATTCCACCTGAAATCTCTACTGCGGATCTTCAAGGAAACCAACACTTTTCTCCTCTTCTTCCTCCCTCAAAATCAACAATTTACCCAGTTACTTGGTTCAGTTCATAGTTGTGATTTCATTTTATTATGTTTCATCAAAGTAAAATATACATAGATATGATATCTCATAGCTCATAACCTATATCTTGCACTTAAAAAGGTTTCATAAGCATTCTAGATCTAGCTGTAGGGAAATCGTCTTTTTTGCATGAAAATTTAAAGGAAACTTGTAGATCGCATGCATTAGATTTCCTTTCTCTGTTATAAAATTCAATATTCTACAATATCAGTGCATTTTTTTTGGCTGCACAAATAGAAATCCAATATCCCAACAAAATATTGCTTTCCTTGGTTCCTTTTTTGCCTATTTAGCTAGTTTTAACTTCATTTTTTGTGAGATAAGGTAGGATGATCCAAAGGTACTCTTAAAGTGATTTTTGGAATTTTTTATTCTAATTTTATTTCTTTATTTTATTAGGTATGACAGAAGGGAAAGGAAGCTGCTGTCCGAAGTGGCCTCAGGAGCGCTCAAATCCCTCCAAGGGTCTCCTTTTTCACTAAAAACTCAAGACTTTTCCAAAGTTGTAAAATCTTGGTTTTAGCCTGTATAAGGACCAAGAATTTTTTGATAATTTCAGTTCTCTGATTATATACCCAATAATAAATAAAATTATCTTTGGAATAGGCTCTTTCGAGCCCATTCCCCATCCCCCCTTGGGGGATTTGTGTCGATGCCTTTTTCGTCGATTTCTGTTTATTTATTTTTTACTAGCATTGATCTAATTTGTAGGGTAGTATACTTGATTTTTTATTAATTCCATACTCCATATCTTACATTTAAAAGTAATCGTAATACTTACCCCACAATTTCTCGATTGACCCAAAAGGGGAAAGAGATTCGTGTTAGGATTAATTAAGAAACTAGAACTGTGTATCTGTTTGCTTTTTTCTATAATTTGTTTATCAAAAAATTTAAAATTAACCCCTCCTCAATTCCCTAATTGAGATCCACTTGGATTGAAAGAGGTTCTTGGAGGCTTTTCTTTTTAAGCAAGAACATCCAGTTTAAAACTTACTAAAATTGACAAGACTCCAGTGTGTATGCTCTGCACTTGGCTGCGGTTCATCTAATCAGTCAAGCTGTATCAAAAGCACTTGGGTGACTAGTATAATTAGGACTCACTCTCTCCAACTGAAAAACCATCAGGTGAAAATCCAACACCTAGATCAAACCTCTATGGTGGCAAAATACCCAAAGGAAGCGGGAAATTACTGAAAAGTGACCTTGAGGCACCAATCTCTGTCACACCCTAATGGGTGTGTTACGAACAATAGCCCCAGAGACTCCATTTCATCCCACATATTCCTTGCCGGTAGCCGTAAAGGTTTAGTTTTGGACATACTCCAAGTACTCTCAGGTATATCTGGAGTCCCCCTTTGCCTAATTTAATCAACTCATACTTCACATTTAACTTAAAACATACCAAGATGCAATTGCAAAACATTCACTCCAAGCACATGCAAGCACATCAATCTTATTGATTTGACTCCATTTTAAGGCACTGGTCATTTTTGCTTCATATATACATTGTGTATCAGCTTTGTGCTTTCTTGTGTTTATTTTCGTATCTCGTCATCTTTAATTGTCTATAGTTAAAATATTCAAACTCCTAAGTAGCTCATTCAGTTTAACATCACAACACTAAGTAAATTGTCCTTAGTAACATAATAGTGTCTACCCCCCTTGGCTCCGTTAGGAGTTGAACCTAAATGGAGGAGTCAAGAACAAGGTGACAGCCTTGACTCGAGAGTTGCCCCCAAGGACACACCGAGTGGCTTGAAGATTTTTTCCACGTGACCCAGGTGTGTGAAAGGCGGCAACAGAGACCTTCGTCCAAACTAGTGGGTTCTTCTTCTGATTCGAGCCTCGACAAATGGTTAGGCCCCAGGTTAAGTCTTCCTGGCTTAACTATGATCTCAAAGTCATACTCCTAAAACAAAATCAGCCATTTACATATCCTTCCACCTAACACAGGCTTGTTAACCAAATACTTCAAAGTAGAATGGTCAGTGAACATCTTAAAATGAGATCCTAACAAATAATGTCAAAAATTCTACAAGGCATAAACCATAGCTAGACCTTCTCGTTCTTTTGTAGTATAATTCTTTTTTGCTGTGGACAATTTTCTACTTGCAAAAGCAATAGGGTGATCAATATTACCTTCACCTAACTGAGCCAATAATACACCTAAAGCAATGCAAGATGCATCAACATGAACATGAAACTCCTTATTCCAGTCAGAGAATACTAGGATAGGGGCAGTTACCATGTTTTCCTTCAAAATGTCCAAGCTTTCCTGACATTCAGGTGTCCATTTAAACTTGATATCTTTCTTCAATTTCTTTTCCATAGGGGCTGTAATCTAAGCATATCCTTTGATGAATTTCCTGTAATATCCAGTATGACCAAGTGTAGTGCGAAGTTGCTTAACAGACTTTGGAGGTGGCAATTTCACAATAATGGCTATCTTCACAGGATCCATCATCAATCCTTGCTTGCATACAATGTGGCCTAGCAGAATTCCAAAAGGTGCACAAAAGATGCACTTCTTCAGTTTCAATGAAATATGATGCTATCTACACTTGTCTAGCATAAGTCTTAAACTGACTATATGATCTTTCAATAAGCCAAAGATAGTCCAATCATCAAAGTAAACTTCTAAGAATTTATGAATGAATTCCTTAAATGCAGATATGACTACTCTGAAAAACATAGCAGGTGCATTCTTCAATCCAAAGGGCATAACTGTATACTGAAAAGATCCCATTTCTGTAGTGAAGGTTGTTTTATGTTGATCCTCTGGAGCAATTATAATATGATCATAACCTAAAAATCCATCAGTGAAAGAATACACTTCTTGAACTCCGACATTGTCTAAAACTTCATCTGTAAAGGGAGTAGGGAAGGGATCATGTAAACAGGCATCATTAAGCTTCCTCAAATCAACACAAATTCTGATTTCACCCTTGGTCTTGTTTTCTTGTACCACCATAGGGCTGACCCATTCGGACTCTTCGACGGGCTAAATGAATCCTGCAGCAAGTATCTTATCTAGCTCTATCCTGACTTTTTCTTTATACTTAGGGTTCAGCCTATAAGGACGCTGCTTCACAAGCTTCACATCCACTTTCAAGGGTATTTTTATCACCCCTATATCACCAAGGATACCTTTCATTTCAGAGAACTTCATCGGAAATAAGTCCTGATACTCATGGAGAAGTTCAGTCAATTTGCTTACCATTTCTCGCCCCAATAATCTCCAATGGTAGCGTACTTAGGCATTTCTTCTGATCCAATATTTACTTTCCTTGTCTTCAAGTGCTGAGTTACTTCAGGGGATTCAACTGCTGGTCCATGTACTTCGCAATGTCCTTCTGACTCAGGAATATTGATGTTGCAAGGGTCATCATATTCATTAATGGTGAGGTTATAGCATTCTACTGCATTAGCTTCTTGTTCCTTCCAATCAGATTGGTACTCAGCTATGTCTTTATCATCAAACACCTTAGTATTGATCATCCTAATAGCTACGTCTAAAGCAGGGAAAACCTCATTAATAGAAAATGTAAGTACAAAACTATCAACAAGACTATCCCAACTTATAGTACCATGGCGAATCTCCACCTCTGCATACCAATTCTTTGCGACAGATTCCAGGGTGTGTACAAACCTATGTACCCATTCTTCAGAAGGTACATGCTTACATGCTTCATAACATTGCTCCAAGTGTTCCTGAGGGCTAGTCTTACCATCACATCTGCTTCGCACCTCCTGAGGTTGCTCTATGAATCTCAAGTGAAGAAACTTTTGACAAGCTTCCCAACTATGAGTATACTTCTTATAACCATTCCACCATCTGGAAGCTATGGCTCTGAATACTAAATCTAGAGTCTCCATTTTCTGTGAATCTGCTACCTGCTCTGAAAATTGCACAGTAAAATCTGTTGGGTCTGTGAAGCCATCAAAAATAGGTAAGGCTCTTGTCTGTGAGCTAAGCCATTTGAGAGACTTGGTAATTCTTGCACATCGATGTCCATGTAGCTCATACAGTCTATTCTGCCAATTCTCTAGGTCGTCATCTGAATCAGTCATGTAAGAATTGTCACACTGCCAATCCATTATACCTTCAGTAGTAGGGTTAACATAGTCTTCTTCTTTAGCTGTGATGTTGTAAATATGATCTAAAACATCTTGATCTTCATGTTTGACTGGCTCTGTATATCTTTCACCTTGAGAAGGGTCCAATGGCACTATGACTCTCAGGCCTTTTCCTTCAAAAGTCATCTCTCTAGTCTTAAGGTTGATTGCTGCATCATTTTCTATTACCCATTCAATTCCTAGAAAGGCTGGATAAGGGTTTCTATCATCAATTATTTCGATGACTTCAAAATCTGATAGGATACTGACTCCATCAATATCCACTGGTACACTCAGGAATCTTCCCAAGGGCACAATATTCTGCTGATTGTCTAATATTAACTGTATAGGGGACCACTCAAGCTTAGGTTTTCCCATTTGTTCCCAAGTCTTCCTAGTTAGGACATTCACTTCTGACCCCAGGTCTAAGATAATATCAGTCATGTCATAATCTCCTATCTGGGCATGCAATCTCATTTCTCTTCCAATCCTTCTAACTCTTTTAACATTTTTTCCTTTATCAGAGATTCGCTGATATTTGCAAGACTGAAGAAATTTCTGTAACTCGTTCAAAGCATTCTTGTTTCTTAATAGCTTCATACAACTCTGCAAAAATTATGCTAGTGTACTTACTTGATCCGGTGAAGCTTCTTGAGACTGTAACTGCTGTTGATGATGTTGCGTAGTTGCTACTGATCTTTTAGCATCAGCAAAGTCTTTCTTGGCTTCCATAAATGTTTCTTTTTCTCTACCAACATCAAAGGTTGGAATTTTCTCTGGGGTCTTGCGGACCCAAGCCTCGACAGATTGTTTCTTTGTATTCTGCACTCGCGTCATGGCTCCACTCCTTGTAACAAAATTGAGAGTTGGGGCAGGTATTTTCTCTATGGAAATCATCTGAACATTCTGAGTAGGAGCACTATTTCTTTCTTGTATCTTAGCTATCAACTATGGACATTGCTCAATCACATGATCGACTGCTCTGCAATATCGACATGTCATAGTTGGGTTCTGACAGTCTCTAGCTACATGGTCGACCTGATTACAGTTATAGCATATATCCTAACTTCGACCTTGTCTAGGCATACCACCATGACCTTTGAAAGTACCTCAACCTGGGTTACCACCATGGTAGCCATATCCATTATTTCCTTGTGCCTCGTTTTGTACCCTATAAGCATCATAGGTTTTCTCTCTCATGAGGTCAAAGCTGCGACATTCATCTTCATTGTGTCCTACTGACCTACAGAACTTGCAGTAGGGATTCTTAGGTACTTGAACATATCTTTGTAGTAGATAGTAATATTCAGGTTGATGCTGGCTAGTTGTTTGACATATCTCACAATAGAGAACAGCAGGGTTAAACGGGTTTGGTGCACCAGTATTCAAGTAATTTCTTAGTGCAGGGAACTGTTCTTTGTCATGACCTTCTGTCTTGCATCACATACACCAAACCTCTTCACGAATGGATTTCCCTTTTTTCATTTCGTGCAGCTCCAAGGCCATTTCTACCAGCTGTGCCTATATCTGGGCTATGCCAAAATTATCTCTGACAGGAGTTGTTTCCAGCTTCATAGCAATTTCCAATGCTTCTTGCTGATCAACAACCTTCTATTGCATGAGTGGAGTCCTGATATGTGGCAACAGTGCTGCAATGAACCATTATTTATGTTGTTATGGTCCAATAGTGAAACTAACTTGATCCAGCAGAACCTTGAACCTCTGATCAAAGTACCACACTGATTCACCTCACTTCTGCTGAATTTCTTTCAGTTCAGTTATATACTGTGACTCTGATTTAGGTTTCTTAAATTCTTTAATCATGGATTTTTTAATATCGACCAAGACATAGTTCTGGGTGCTGGAAAATTTCATGAACTAGGTCAAAGCTCGATCTCTAAAATATGTGACCAGCTGCGCTGTTCTTGTATTATGATCCATAATGTTCTTAGCATTCCAAACAGCTTCGCATAAGAACCAAAACTATTCTAGATCCTCTGATCCAGTTCCTCTAAATATTGGGATCTTGATATCATCATTTACATGGGCCATAGTGGATCGAGGGGGGGGAGGAGGGGGAAGACTAGTAACAGGAGGAAGGGAACTTTCTGAGGTAGACTGACCTGTGACAGGACTACTTGGGCTAGGGTTACTTTCATACAGCGACGGGTTCTCAGGGATGACAGATCCTCGCTGCGAAGTGATAGGAGGGTTTCTAACAAAAGGGGTTTCTTTAGATTCAAAATCTTCTGGGCTTAAAGGGGTATAATCAGTAATCTGGCCTAGGGTAAGGGATCCAAAAGTTCTCTTGTATCTTTTACCGCTTCGAAGCAAACCACTTTGCTCGTTCACTTTCACTTTCAAACATAGGTTAGTAGCACTAAATCTAGCAATCTGATTCAATAAGCAATATGTGTTTTTCAGCCAAGAGCATTTTAATTCTCAAACTAAGTGAGTTCAAGTACTTATCCCTTGGTCCTTTGAAGAACTATGTTTCTGCTTCGCTGAAAGAAGTATGTGTATCGATGGCGAACTCTGTCACAAATGCTTCAAGGGTTCACATTGTCCAGAAGTCAACAGCTTTAGATACCACGTTGTTCACTCTTTTCAACAGGTTAATTATTTCTGGGGTCTAGGTAGGAGACTGATCTTCTTGGAAGTTTGTCCTTCTTTCTGTCAACCTGGATAACCACTGGTGCAATTCTATGTGGATACTACCAAAGAAAATTTCATAAATATCAACAAAAATGTACCTTTGCAAGAAGTCGTTGGAGCTACGACGAGGATCCTTATTTTCTTGTTCCGCAAATTTCAGATAGGTATCTTCGATCCAGTCACCGATTTATTTTACTGAGGGCCTCCAAAAAATATCCCTCTAGGTATGACATAAATCCCTCTTGAGAAGATAATGTTCAACCAGCAACGGAACCAATTTGTTGGGCTATGGGCAGACCCAGGTTTTATCCTTTTATCTTCGCACCAACAAAAGACCCACAGTGTTGGCCCTTTCGGCAACAACCTGTGAGTAGGTTGCAGTCTCGCCCGAAACAACTATGTGGTGCCGTAGAATCAGGTTTCTACAAGCAGAAGAGGGATATTACTGTACCTTTAGCCTTAACAAATATTAATCATATAACACAAAGCTTCGACAGTTACTTAATTAGCTTCACAGTTTAGATAAATAGACAGTTACTTGCTTAACCCTTAACTAGGAATTCACAGTGAAGTTATTACTAATAGCATATCTCACTTTATCATTCACCTACTTATCAAATGCATAAAACAGAAACAAAACAACAGAAACCACCATGACACAAGATATACGTGGTTCACCCCTAGTGTAGGGGCTACGTCCACAGAATTGCGGTAATATTCAACTTTTTACAAATACACAGTTCTGATCTGCGTACTCAGCTGCATATCTTCTCAACAATCCTAATTTGTGCACTCAGCTGCAACACCTTTCTTCCTACACCCTCTGCGCACTTAGCTGCAGAGGTCGTCCACACACTCAGCTGGGACTTAACCTTAAACCCTAAAACAGGTCTTTCTTCCTTCGCATCAAATCATCATACATTACAAGTCTCAAAAGCCTAACCTCACTCCTTTACATAAGTGCCTATTTATACAAGTGCACTATTACAATACCATGGACTTAAACCATGGGCTTAAAAACCATGAGTTNAAGGGGCTTCGACCCAACCCCGACACCCCTAAGACTATTTTGTGCCGCAACTCCACTTACAAGCTTCGCACCAAAACCACGGAGTTGCCAAAACTAAGGACCTTTAAGGTCGGAGCCCCAACACTCCTATCTACAAAATGTCCCCCACATGGCTCATCATGGTAGGCCTTCAGAATATGGAAGATTTCATCTTCTCTTACACATCTTCTAATCTCAAGATCAGGGCTTGTGTAGAAAAGATGACCACCTATCCAGCAATACCTGGCACATTGTTGAATGATTTTCCTCTTCTCTCTTTTTGGAAAATGTGCTGGAAGCTTCCCTACAACCAAGTAGTTAGAGACATCTGCATGCCAAGGGGAATAAGCCGAAACTGCAAATAAGTGTTCATCTAGAAAAGAGTCTTCAACAGGAAGATTATCATCACTTTTAGTAAAATGAGATAAGAAATCAGCGACAACATTTTATTTCCCAGGTATGTCTATAATGGTAATATCAAATTCCTATAATAATAATAGACATCTAGTGACCCTAGCATTTGTAACAGGTTTATTCATTAGATACTTGATGGCTAAGTGGTCAGTGTGCACAAAGGTGGGATATCCAATGATGTAGTGTCTAAATTTGTTAATGGAGTAGACAATGGCTAAAATATCCTTCTTGGTAATAGTATAATTAATTTCAGCAAGGGCCAAGTTTTTGCTAATGTAATAGACTACATAAGGTGCTTGAACATCCTACTGTCCTAATACTGCTCCAATGGTAGTGTCAGAGGAATCTGAAGAAATGTGAAAAGGAAGAGCCCAATTGGGGCCCCTTAAGATGGGAGCTGTAGACAACTTCTCCTTAAGTTTAGAAAACCCTGTCTGGCATGCATCATTCCAAGTAAATTGCACATCCTTCATTAACAAAGAAAACAAAAGAGAAGCAAGTTTGGGAAATTTTTCTATAAATATTCTATAATAACCAACATTCCCTAAGAAGCTACATACCTCATTCTTAGTTTTAGGAGTGGGTATATTTTCAATTACCCTAATTTTGGAGGGATCTACTTGGATGCCATTAGCAGAGATAAAGTGCCCCATCACTACCCCTTCACTCATCATCATATGGCACTTTTCAGTGCTCAAGGATAGCTAGGTGTGCTCATATTGTGTTAAAACCTTTTCCAAAACTTTCAATGCTTCTTCAAAGTCCTTTCCATAAGGAGTAAAATCATCCATGAAAATATCCATATGATCATTAACCATTTCTGAAAAGATGCCAATCACAGCTCTCTGAAATGTGGCTAGCGCATTGCATAAGCCAAAGGGAAGCACCTTGTATGAAAAGGTACCCCAAGGATAGGTGAAGGTAGTTTTATCCTAGTGTTCAAGAGCAATTTGGATTTGATTGTACCCACTAAACCCATCCAAAAAGGAGAAGAACTGCTTCCCAGATAAGGTTTCAAGTACCTGGTCAATGAAAGGTAGGGGGGAGTGATCTTTCTGTGTTTCCTTGTTCAGCTCTCTATAGTCCACACATGATCTCCATTTACCATTTTTCTTGGGTACTATCATGAGTGGAGACACCCACTCATTGTCTGAGATGGGATATATAAATCCTTCTTCCAAGAGTTTTTTAATTTCTTCCTTTATTGTCCCTAAGATTGGGGTTCATCCTTCGTTGAGGTTGGCACACAGGTCAGGATTCACTTTTGATATAAATGTGGTGGGTGCACAGATTATAAGGGATTCCCTTCATGTCTGTGTACTCCTAGGAAACCCCCCCCTTATGTTTTTTTAAGAGAGTATATGAGTATCACTTTTCGAATTTTTCAACACTGGAACTATATGAGTATCACTAACTAATGTTTCCTCTGTGATATTTTCTTTTTCTTCTTTACCTAGAGTACCATTCAGGATCTGATAATTTTTTTTATTGACAGAAGTGGGTTCACTGATTAAATTATTAATAGCATCGTCTTCAGTTTCATCTTTAAAAGTCAAGGCCTTCCCTATCGTTAATAGTGGCTGAACACCCTCTTCTTCCTCTAGCTCCATCCATAATGGAGTTTCAGCTTCTAGAATTGGCCAAGATGGAGGATAGAGAGTGAGGTTATTTATCTCAGTTCCATTTGATATGGTCATAGACCCAGACCAACAGCTGATCCAAGCATCAACTGTAGCTAACCAAGGACTTCCAAAGATCAGTTGGTTCCCTCCTAGCTGCGACTTGGGTTGTAAAACAAAGAAGTCATCTAGATATTCCCATGAATCAACTGAGATAACAAGGTCATCCAATATTCCCTCAGGTTTTATAGTGGACCTATCTACAAGTTATAGGATAGTAGGAGTTGGATTGAGATAAGTGAGCCCGAGTTTCCTTACAGTTTCAATGGTCATGACGTTAATAGATGTGCCTAAATCTACCACTACGTTGGGTATCTGCATGATCCCAATATGCACGGTGACAGTGGGATTCCCAGGATCGTCGTATTTTTCCAAGAGGGTTTTTCCCATTATTAATTCAGATAATTTCCCTATGACATGAACAATGGGAGGATCCTTGGGTTTTCTTCCTAGTTTTCTTGTACACAGATCTCGAATGGTTTTGGCATAGATAGGCACATCATGAAGGGCCTGTAGGAGTGGAATTTTGACATATAGGTTTTTCAACTCTCTTAAGAGGTTAAATTGAGTTTGTCCCACTGCCTTCTGTAGTATTAGTCTTTCAGGGTATGGTGGTTCCCTAACCAGTTGTGTAGGCTGTGTGTCAATAGATGTTTCTTCTTGTGTTTCAGCCGGTATCTTGGTAGGATTTTTAGCATCCTTAATAATGGGGATCACTGTGTTGTATAAGCATTACTGGTTCATCCTTTCTTCAGACATAGAGGATGGAACATCCTCAATGACCAAAGGATCCACTATCCTCCCTGATCGTAAGCGGATGTCATTACAGGGAACTAGAGTAACGGATTAAGCGGGCATGTTGGCAGTCTCAAATTGATGGACTACTTTATTGGTTGGGTCAGGGTTAGGTTGAGTAAGCATCTGCGGTAGTATAGGCACATTGGGGGGCAACATTATTCTGGAGTTGCAACTGTGACTGTTTATACTACTGATAAGGCTGAGGGTATTGTTGAGGAGGATATGGTTGATTAGGAAATGGTTTATGTGGAAACTATTGAGGAGTTTGGTTATGGGTAAATTGGTTCCATGGCTGGAAGTTCCTCCATCCAGGATACCAAGAATTCTGTTGATTTTGTGGCTGTGTCCAAGAGTTCCAGGAGTTAAAATTTTGCATCAGAGGTTGAGAAGGATACCATTGATGGTTGGAATAATATGAAGGGAATTGTGTATTCATGTGATGTCTATTATTTCAATTATTCATGTTATTCGAAAATGGAAATGAGTTTGGATTCATACCTTGGTTTCGCGGCTGCCGAGGCTTTTTTTGTGCAACAAAGTAGGCTAGTTCCACATATGGAGTCAATTCCTGTAGAACTTCCTTCACTTGAGGTAGGGAAGGACATTCCTTTGTATCATGGTTTATCTCACAGAGCTAACACACTTCTACCTTGTCAAGTGGCCACTCCTTCAGAGGATGGTTCTTCCTACATTTAGGGCAGAATACACCAAGTGTGAGATCTTCTACTGCTTGTTTCTACTTTGCCCTCAGGACATCTATTTCCAAGGAGATGGAGCTCATAATTTTTGTCTTGAAATTTTCAAGGAGATTTCCTATTTATGCCCAGGTGAATCCTCCATTAGATGACTTCTGCGTTATGTCGAAGACATCTTGTTCTAATTTATCCCATTTGTCCCATTTGTTATTCTTGGAAGATCCCCTGGAATATCTTTTGCATAGTTCAACAATCTTTTCAAAGGACTCCTTTGAGATATCCCCCTTTCCTATTAGGTTCACCATGTCTAGGAAATAATCCCTAATCCCACGAAGTAGGATTATCTTGAGCACATCTAACCCCATATTAGTCTGTCCATCTCTCTGCACGTTATATAAAAGCCTTTCAACAAAATCTTCCAGGCTTTCATCGTCCCTTTGTACTATTTTGAACAACTCTTCTCTCTTGTATTTAGTATTGCAGTACTCCTGATATTTCTCTAGGAACACCTATTTCATTTGGTCCCAGGTGGTGACAGTTCTCCCACCCAGGCCCATGAACCAACGTAACACATTGTCCTTCAGAGTAGCAGGGAATATTTTTGGCTTCTTCTCACTGGAGGTGTAATCATAGCTGTGACAGAGGATGTCAAAATCAAAAAGGAATTCATCTAGATCCTCTACTGCTTTTCCATAAAAATGATGCAGTATAGATGGCAATATATTTTTCATGGGGGCGATCCCCTCTAGCTATTGAATGGGGAACTAGAGTGTGGAAACAGTCCCCTCAGTCTGGTAATTATCCTCCTGATGATGATTTTCTCCCATCGCTTCTTCATTATCTTCTAGATCACGTCTGTTGTTCATGTCTTCTTCTGCTCTATCCTCTCCATGCTTCCACTGATCCTTTAATATTTTACGGAACTGTGTGCACTCCTCTTTTGTCACAACCTTCCTATTAACGTGATATACCAAATATCAGTCAGTTGATCCCATAGTACTAACTCTGTCTTCCTCCACAAGGACACCTGAGAGTGTCGCAACTTCTCCTGTGTTCTCCACAGTGGAAGTTGATGCTTCCACCCTGAGAATAATTGGGCTTCTTTTGATGGAGGAGCCCTTATGGAGAGCTCTGATAGAGGAATTGGTTTTAGCAACCAAATCGTCAATGAATTCCCTTCTTCCCATGGATGGATTTCATCCACGCCCTCGACCACCTACAATGTTAGTATTCTTTGGAGTTCTCAGGGTTGTGGAAATGTCACGTTGTACCCTTTCTTGTATTCATGCAACCCAAAACATGCAAAATTAAAAAAAAACTGAAGAAATATGAATAGATGTAACTACTAGATACAACTACTATGATGTCTATAATTACCTTTCCCCAGCAATGACCCCAAAATTTTGGGCACTCGATATGCAAGTTAATTAAAACCAACATACAGAATGTTCAATATAAATTTTCAACCTAGGGAAGTCTTTTATTTCAAGGATAATGTGCACTATATATGCTTAAACACTAAGTAGATGATGTTGTAAATGAATTATCCTACCTTCCTATTCATCCCAACTCTTCCCATGATTAACTTAACCTAATTTACCTTCTTAAGAATGCAAAACCACAAATACCTTCTTACAACATTAATATAGAAATAAGAGATTCAGAAGATGAAAATCTATATTTACTTTTGTATAAAGTTAAATCCTAAATTACCAGGCCATCTAGAAATCCATTATAACTATCTTAATTCAGGTTGATCTAGTAATCAGAAATATAGAAATTGAACTTCAACAATTATAACTGCAAATGGACTTAATTAGAAAAACTCAATAAATACATCAATTGAAAGAAACTATGGATGAGCTCAGCTGTTACAGCTATCACACAATTTTATAAAGAAAATTAGTCTACACAACCGATTGTCACACCACTCTGCTACAGCTCATAGGGAATGCAATTACTAATCAATTGAAGGAACACACAATAAATCATTACTGTTGTAGCTATTATAAAATAATGAATATACTGTAACATCCACACCAAACGACAAAGGAACTAAATACCTAATCAACTCAGCAATCTTTGTAGGAAGGCGGGCCCAAACTTCTAATACAGACGCCAGAAATTAACACATGTTAAACCCCGAGATCAGAAGAATCCTGCTCCTTGTATTAAATGATAAAATGAAGATAAAATATCTCTCACAGCTTATACCATAAGATCAATTAAATTCCAACCCCTGGCTCAAGACAGTTTCCAATATTTATACATTCACAATCGTAACTTCTACCCACTGATATCAGGAATCCATGAATATCTCTAATCTTCAGGCTTCCCTATTCACAATATGTTGTTACAGCTATGGGAAAGATAGAAGCAGAAAATATAGGAAGTCTATTACTCGAGCCAGCAATGAGATAGCATGATTAATCTAGAAGATGCTCCGTTGATTGCATCTACCCTCAAGTAGTGGCGCATTATTGCATCCGAGTCTGTTGCAGCAAAGCCTATTGCAGCCACCGTTGTATAGATTGTGTGGAATAGTAACCTTTGACTAGATCCTTTGTATAGATATGGAATAGGTGGTGATCAATTCAACAATGAATTTCCATCTCTCTCTTGACTCATTCGGCCTGTTACACATGTATCCTTTACATCTCAAATTATCTTTATAAAATCACCATATGTTAGCATAATCCAAGATATAGAGCCTTGATTACAACAATCATAAGTGTTAATAAGACAAGATAATAATTAACCATACCTGTATGGATTGGGGGATCAAGTGAAGGAAAACATCTATTTGGTTCATATAATGGAGTAAGATAAGGAAAAAAGCGGTAGGTAAATGTGTTAAAAAAGGGGTCATTTCCGGGCCCAACACACATCCATGATCCCTTGAACTTTTTTAAGGTTTTTCAATCACACATACTCATCTAAGAATCAATCAACCATTGTCTTCATAAGCGGGATACTACCTCTATGGACAACCCCATTAGCATAGGGATAGTGATAATATGCTATTTAACCACCCAAGGTTATATTGGGTCTTCCTATACAACCTCATTGTGTTACACTAATGTTGAGAAATAACTAATATAGTTGCAAATAAGAGAGAATACCATAACGCACTAACCATAATTGAAGACATACAAAATTATCTCTAAAATTTTCCCATTAATATAACTAAACATATGATGACTTAATATAAAATATGCAACCTCAAAAATACCATGGCATAGCATAATAAGAATCTGGTTGTTCAAACAAACCTATATTGCACTTATAGCATTGAATTATAAGTGCCTAACAATTTCACTTTCAAGTTGGATGGCATATAAATATAAACCAATATGAACATTTTTCAATCTACTCTAATATTAAAATTTGAATTTTTGTTATAATCATTAAAATTAGGTTGTATATTTGTTTTCTTTTGTAAAAATTGTATTTTTTAAATGATAAATTGATTTATAGACCAAAACACCTCTAAAATAAAGCCCAAAAAGTATGGACATCTTAGATAAGCTTAGTCAATAAGAACACTGTGTTGCATATATTGATGGAAAATACAGACACAAGTCCAGATAAATTTCTAATCATCACTTTTCTTTGGGTTCTTGTGAAGATATAACCATAGAAATGTTAAGCCACTGTGAACTTTTTGTAATTAGGTATATGCGGAGAGACATTATCTCAGCGAGGCGGTAAGAATTTAAATATAAGTATGTCTTTGTTTTTTTGCTTATGCTTTCCATTAATTCTTTGTTGATGTAAATTTTTTATTGTCTCCACTAGCTTTTTTGTCTACAAATATATGAACTTGTTCCCTTTCAATGCACATCTTTGTAGGGATCAACTTTGTGAAAATGTAGGTTATTGTGGTGATCTCAAAGCCATTTTGTTGTGCCATGTATATGCACATCTTTGTAAGGATTAGTTGTGTGCATATTTAGGTTATTGTGGTGATCTCAAGGCCATTGATCAAAGAAAGGGAATCCCAACTAAATTTGTGGTGCCATTTGTAAATGGTGTTGGGAAAATGGTTTGTTGTTTAATGCAATGACCAATAATGCAAGGAGTATTAGGATTAAATAATCCTCCTTTGTCCAATATGGTATAGTTTGTAGCAGGGATTTCTCCTTGCTACAGGGGCAGGAATGGCTCCCTTTTGTCTATAGGACAGAAGGGTAGGTTCCTGCTTGGAAAAATACTGAAAGGAAAAATGAAATGTAAAGAATAGAAATAAAAACAAAGATGGAAGAGAAATATGGAGAACCCCTCTACAAATAAAGGTTAGGGTTCTGCTTCCAATAACCTGCAACAATCATTAAGCTACACTAAACTAAAATACCTGCAAAACAAGTTAGGAAATAAACCTACAAATGAAGTCATGGGTTAGAAAACAAACAAACTACCTAGCAAATAAACAAAACAAGAAAACACAGTTATACCTTCTCTTTGGGTGGAAATGGGCCACCATGCCCTAGCTTGTGGAAGCACCTCTCTTTGATGGGGGAGCTATGGCTCAATGAAGATGGAGGAGAGGGAGTGTGGGTGGCTTGAGAGACAAAGGGTCTCAAGGAATCTACGAGCAACATAACAGTATGCAAGGGAGAAGTTTTTTGAGAGTGACCCCCCACCCTCCTTTTATAGCTTTTTTTGGGGTTTTAGGGTTTTAAGCCCTTGGTCTGGGCTTTAGCCCCTTTTTTGGGCTTTTAGCCCCTTCTGCCCTAATTTTAGCTCCTTTTAAGGTTTTATCCCCTTTTGGGGGGCTTTAGCTCCTAGGAGAGTATTTTAGGCTCCTTTTTGGGGTTTTTAAGCCCTTTTCTTCATCCTTAAGCATTTTTGAGGGTGTGGGGGTCTAATGGAGGGTTGTGAAGCGGTGTCCTTGGGTGGTGTAGGTCATGGAGATCTTAGTGAGGGATTTTTTGGGTTAACAGATTTCTCCCTGATGTGTGAGGGTAGGCTCTCATCATATGGCCAACGGACATCATAGGATTTGTTGTGGTGAGGTGGTGCTCTAGGGTTGGGGCATGGTGGCTTTTGGTTTTTGTATTAATATGGTTCCCATCAATGGGTGAGATACAAATAATGTGTCACATGTATATGGACGAGGCAGGAATCCCCATGCCCGTGAAAATGTCAAAAGAATAATTTGATCTATGCTCTAAAATACAAGAGCCGATCATGTACAACTAATGATATAATATTGGTTGCCTCAATGTGAGGCTGAATATAATACTGATCTGGTACATTGGACCCATGGAATTCTCATGAAATTCTATATCTTCATGACTGATGGTTTGCTGGATCTAGAATGGTACATAGCTATCTGGACTCGCTGATTGAGAGTCAGAGTCTCTATGGTACAAGTATGATGCATCAATCATAAATCTATATAGAAGCACTACTGGGGCTTCTGAACACTGTCTCCAATGCAACTCGAAAATCATAAGGGACATAACCTGTTTAGGTCCCTCCAGTAGACTCATCAATGTGCTAGAGTCAGGTGAAATCTGGGGTAGAAATAACCTGTTTAGTTCCCTCTAGTAAACTCATCAGACCAAACCCTGTACGAATCTCAATGGTGCAAGGATGTAGTTGGAGTCGAGCACGTGAGAAACAAACATCTCAAGAGGCACTAAGGACTCCACTCAAGTGGTCCAAGGAACTCATCAATGAGGTTAATGATACCAGGATATAGGGATCTCTAGGTCTATCCTTTGAAATATATGTGTTGTCGTCGACAGAGGGAGACCTGCCCCTAGTTAAGGCAATGATGTTTCCTTGATTAGGAGCATGAGGGAGATAACCGAAAGGTGTGAGACAATCTATGGACTGAACCATTGAATGGGGGGGGAGGGGAGGGGAATAAATAAACAGGGGTAGGGGGAGTGTGGTGGACTCAAACTTCCTTTGTTTAGAGTATGATGGCAGGGTGGACTAGGCAGCAAATGAAACTTGACTCATGGGAATGGGATCATAGCTGTAATACTGGGAATGTTGCTACAAATTGGACTCTACTTGGAAGAGGTAGACACTTTTGATATTGAATGGATATAAGGAAGACACATTGTAGAGTACTCTGAACAAAGGAAACCCAATGTGGGAATGCTGTCAAACTATTTTCTGTGGGGTCTTATCTAGGGACACTGTTATGGTACGATCTCGTGGATTTTTGGCGAGCCCAAGAAGGTAAATGCTCGATGGTGATTTCAATTTTAGAGAGTCTGAAAGAACGAAGAAGACTCTAGTGGGGGATATTTTTCGTTGGTAGTCTCCTATGCCAAAAAAAGGATAAAAGTATACATAGGAGAGCTCCCCCATCTCGTAGGGGATGAGAGACTTCTTTACCGTTGGTAGTCCAATCAGGCCAGAAAAGGTTAAACTGATACTGATTGTACGGTCATTCAAATACTTTTACAAGCATGAACGAAACCAAGTTTGCTCAACAATATTTTCTTGATGAGAAGGCTAGAAAATAGCTTAACGACAACTTGCGGTGATATTTTTCATAAAGTGCGGCCCATCTGCCCGAGAAAGCATAAAAGTATGTAGAGGGGAATGGTCTTGGCTTGAGTGTGCCAAGGAAGTCCTTTTCAATTGATGGTCTACATGGTCCGCAAAAGGAGGTAAATGAGATGATGTATATGCCCTTTCCTATACTTTAGCGAGCGGGAAAGGAAGAAGCTACGCTTCGCTATCTTTTCATTGTTTTAAGGAGTTAGAAAAGAGCTTAAACGAAAATCCAGTGTGGTCAATCGATTGCGGTGGCATAGGCGGCACCCCATGTTGGGACGGTGGACCAAGGTCCAAAGGTCATCCGCACAGTATGGATGGAGCAAAAGGCTCTCAAACATATCAAAACATGCGTGGGATAGATTGTGGCAGAGGCTCGCGAGTCAGTGCAGGAGACGCATGCAAACCGAGGTGGCTCTCAGACAGAGGTCATGAGAGTGTGTGTGTGTGTGTGTTGCGGTGGATGGACTTGACTACATATGATGTTAGTGCAAGTCTTAGGGCAATTCTATGCCAAATACATGCAAGAAAAATAAATCCTTTGTAAACAATGGTCCAGAAATCTGTATAAGGTGCAGTGAATCGGGAAGACAACTATGTGTTAAAATACAAAATAAAAGTAAAAAATGACATCCCTTAATGATCGGGGAGTGTGATACAAGTATAGGTCCATAGACACTCGCATCATCATGTCATGGCTTGTAAATCGAGGTGACTTGTGGGAAATGGTCCCGAAATTGATTTATTAAACATGAGACGATGGTCTCATCAGGAGATAGAAGTTTGAGTCTAGAGATGTGAGAGGTGTCTCAAATTGATTTTGGGTGACTTTGGAGTAGCAACTAATGGTGCTACCCTTGACTTGTGCTAAAAAATGTTAAAAAACAAGAAAGGGAAAAAACTACAATATAAGGGACTCATAGTGGTTATATCAGGCATAGACTCTCTTGAGGTGGAGCCCATTGCGTGGATTCTTCAAGAGTCGACTGTCTGATTCAATGAAGAGGTATGCCCCCTTGCCGAGACAAAGGTCATTGGCAAGGCGGGATGACAGAATCTAGTCTTTTATGGGAAGAACTGATTCCACACTATGGTTTAAAGGGAATGGGGTAAAACCGGAGGTGGTCTTATAGATCTCTCTTTCATCACGTAAGTGGTGGCAGGGTATATCAAGTGGATCTTCCATGGCCGATGAGACGGAAGGGAAACTAGTGCTAGAGATCATGTAAATGGTATTGGTTGTGGTTTTCGTGTCTTTGCCCCTAGTCTCTATTGGAGGAAGAGGGGCGGGCCTGAGGACAAGAGGAGTCTTTGACGGACCTAGAGGTAGGTGCAACATCATCTCAATTGGATGGGCATGAGTCAACACATCCTAGGGCCTTAGATGTAGGGTAAGTGGTTCAAGGTACCACACAAGATCTCCTAGTGTGAAATCCTATAGATTGCGGGTTGCCCAGAAAGACTTACTCATGATCTCAAATGGTAGGAAAAGGAAAGAGAAAAGGAAAAGGAAAAGGATCGTGTTGAGTGGAAATGAACCCCACTGTTTCCCTTGTAACTGAGGTTGAGGTTGCGACTGAGGTTGTGGTTGTGGCTAGGGAAACAATGGAAGAGATAGGTCTGATGGACCATCGATGATGGTGGAGACAAGAGGGTCTATAGAATTAGACATCATGTAAATGGACATGGTGTCTGAAGAAGGAGGTGGGGGATGGGATTCTTCGATCAGAGTGATCTTAGATTCAAGGGAATGCTGTCGAAGGTTGGATAGAGCCATTCGATACTTGGACAAGTCTTGGAAATGGTGAGAATAATGTCCATACAGACTGCAAAGAGTGCAATCATGGTTTGTTCTCAGTGACTTGTTTCTGACTATTGGCACGGTTGGAAGTTCAACCATGGGGAGGTTTTCGGTTGTGTCCATGGCATCCAAATGCACATGGATCATTGGAATATCAAGGTAGTTCTGAGTTGGATGGCCTTGTTTTTTACAGACAATGAAAAATGGGTGTGGAAATTGAACCCAGTGATAGAACAATTACACTTACAACAATTATCAATTGTACATGCAAAATCACTCACAAAAGAGACTGAATATGGAGCTGAACACTAAACTGTATTGAATAAGTGTACAATAGCCAACCCTATGAAGTCATAGTCTTCCACAATAAATAGTTACATGAAGGATTTGAATGCATGAGGAGGCAATTCGAATCTTGTCAAAAGCAGGCTTACTAAATCTAAGCAAATCCCCCATAGGTGCATAAAGCAGTTTCCAAAACTGTCAAGGAGCTCACAAATTGGCAAAATAAATTAGGCAAGCTAAAAGGTAATGGAATGAAAACTCATACATGCTTTTCATAGGAGAAAATAGTGGAGGATGTGCAGGACAAAAAACTAGTTAATCTCACCTAGTCAAACTTTCCCAATTGCCTTAAAGCACTGAAAAAGTAGGCAATAAAGCAGAAAAAGCAGAAGGGCGCTTAGGAGGCCAGGAATAAAGTAGATTTCATTCCATGAGCTTTCCCAAGCACTCCATGAGTTAAAATTAGCAAGTTTTACCACTATGGATGTGTAGATGACAACTTGCATAAGGTGGAACATGGAAACTAGGCAAATAAGACAAAAATGGATTAATTAATGTCTAAGGTAGCTAAATATGGGTTGATTATTCTAACACCCCCCCTTAATCCTAAATTGTGAGTAATATATCAAAAAATTATAGGGCCTAGCAACAAGGCTTAGTCACCCTTTACATACTGCATGTCCATTTAACCAAGGAAAGAGGCAAAAACCCACTGGGAAATACTTCCTTAAACATGGACTGTAAAACAAAAATTGGAAATCTTGTCATCACTCGTGCTTCACAGCATGATCAGCAATCCCCACGAGTGATTTTAGATTGATGAAGGTCTTCTCACAAAATTCTTTGTTGAAGATATCAGCTACTTGTTCTGAAGATGAACAGAAGAGTATGTGAATGGTGCCATCATGCACAAGCTCTCTAATGTAGTGCATATGGATCTCAATGTGTTTGGTTCTCTACTTCTGAACTGGATCATTGCAGATTCGAATGGTACTCTGATTATCACAGTAGATAGTAGTTGAGTATTCTGATTCGAAGCCACACTCTCCAAGTAACCCTTGGAACCATAAACATTGAGTTGCTGCATTTACAACTCCTCTGTACTCTGCTTCTGTAGAGGAGAGTGCAATGGCACTTTGTTTCTTGCTTGACCAGCTAATTGGCCCTTCTACAAGCATGAACACATATCTTGATGTGGACTTTCTGTCTGTGTTATCACCTACCCAATCACTGCCAGTAAATCAAATCAAATCAAGATCAGATTTTGCTTTATAGAAGATCCCATGTGTCCTTGTTCCCTGAACAAAGTTAAGGATCCTTTTGGATTCTTTCCAATGGATCTCATGAGGCTGATCCATGTATCTAGAAGCCACACTTACTGCATAATAAATATCATGTCTAGTATGTGTAAGATACAACAAACATCCAATTAAATGCCTATACAGTGTATTGTTTACCATAGGTGAAGAATCAGCTTCTTCAAGCTTCACTCCTGAAAGGAAAGGAGTCTTGCTTGGCTTGAAATCATTCATTCTGAATTTGTTTAGAAAATCCAAGGCATTCTTGGACTGGTGCACCTTGATTCCAGCTTTGGTTTGACCAATCTCAAGCCCCAAGAATTGGCTTAAGAGCCCCAAATCTGTCATGGAGAAGGCTTGGTTCATTGCACCCTTCAGGGAAGCAATCTCATCCTTTGAGCTTCCTGTAATGAGGAGGTCATCAAAAGATAACAAAATGATCATTAATGAACCATTAATCAACTTCAAATATACATTTGTATCTGATTTGCATCGAACAAAATTCAGTGATAGCAAAAAGCTATTAATCTTGGCATACCAAGCCCCGGGGGCTTGCTTTAGCCCATACAATGACTTCCTTAGCCTGCACACAAGAGATGGGTTAGTAGAAAATCACTGAGGCTGCTGAATTTATATCTCTTTAGTGAGATATCCATTTAGGAAGGCACACTTTACATCCGTGTGATGTACCTCCCATTGCTTTGAAGCTGCAATGGTTAAGGCTAGCCTGATGGAGTCCATCTTTGCCACTGGTGCAAAGGTCTCATTGTAATCTATGCCATGAACCTGTGAGTAGTCCTTGGCTACCAATATGGCCTTGTACTTTAGAGGTGAACCATAAAAATCAAATTTGGTCTTGTACACCCACTTACACTGAACTAGCTTCCTCCCTGGGGGAAGATCAACCAGCTCCCAAGTGTTGCTCTTCTGGAGTGAGCTGAACTCTTCCTTCATGGCTGCTTGCCATATTGGATCTCCTGATGCATCTTCATATGTCTGAGGATTTGATTCCACCATCAGATATCATTTCTCAGCAAACATAGGATCCTTCATGCACATAGCACTCTCAAATTGAGATCTAGTCCTCCTAGGGTCATTAGGATTTCCAGCTAGCTCTCCTGCTGCATGAATGGTATTGGATGCCCATTTTGGCCTTGTAGGGCTGTTAGGATCTGAAATAAATTCATCACTATCAGACATATTAGAATCAGCATGTTCAAATATCTCTTCACTTACATTCATAGGTTTTGGTGGTGAAGAGGCTTCTCCAACTTCCACTGTTGCTAGGGGTTCTTCTTGAAACTGAACACACCTTTTGATGAAGGATTTGTTTGTTCTAAAATTTATTAGCTTGTACCATTTTGAATATTTAGAGTACCCAACAAATAAACACTCTTGGCTTTGGGGCTGTGAATCCTTTCTCTTTTCTGTTGGAATTCTAGCCCAAGCCCTTGAGCCAAAAATCCTGAAATGGGTCACATCTGGCTTGTTCCCACTCCATGCTTCGAAAGGAATCATACCATCAAGCTGTTTATGAGGCACCCTATTATGGATATAGGATACACAGTTTATGGCTTCAGCCCAGTACTTTGGTGGCAAAGTCTTAGCCTCCATCATGCATGTTGCCATCTCCTTCAGTGATCTGTTCTTCCTCTCAGCAACACCATTCTACTATGGTGTGTAAGGGATAGAATGCTGCATCTAAATACCTACATTTGCACAATATTGAATAAACTCAGGATTGACATACTCACCACCATTTTCATATTTGAGGACCTTGAGTTTCCTCCCAGACTGGTTTTCAACCAAAGCCTTAAAGACTTTGAAGAGGCCAAAAACTTCAGACTTGTGTTTCAAGAAGTAAACCCAGCAATACCTGGAAAAGTCATCTATGAAAGTCAATGCATATTTGGCCTAACTCATGGACATATGAGGGAATGTGCCAGCAACATCACTATGGATCAACTCGAGGGGTGTAGAGGTTCTCTCATGACTAGCTCTCTCAAATTTATGCTCTGGGTGTTTTCCTAGGATGCAACCTTGACAAACTCCTTTGGAAAATTTTATCTTTGGTAACCCTATGACCATCTCTTTTTCACTAAGATCAGAAAGATACTTCTAATTTAGGTGGCCAAATCTTTCATGCCAAAGCTTGCCTGCCTCATTAGCATGAATCAGAAGAGTAGAGGGGTTTGAGTAGGGTAACAAGTGTGAGAACATGTATACCTTTGAAGTATGATTTGCAACTCCTTTTGCAATGACTTTACCACTTGAGATCTCTGTGATCTCAAATTCATCAGGGGAGAATATGACCTTCTTTGGAGACCCTATGTGGGTCATCTGATACACTGATAAGAGGTTAGAGGCAAGACCTGGAACATACAACACATTGCTGAACTTACCATGATCAAGATCAATCCTCCCTTTTCCCAAACGTTTAGTGAGAGAGTCATCTCCCAGTACTATAGGTGGACCTTTAGACATGTCAAGTGAGGTGAATTCCTCCTTGGTCGAAACCATATGTCTTGAAGCTCCATAATCAATGATGAAACTAGGTGAGCTTGATGTGCCAACAACCAATGCATGAACTCTCTCTCTATCTTCTGAACTTGATCCTCCTTCCCTCTTCTTTGAGCTGTCTAGAAGGGAGATGCCATTCTTCTCCAGGATTTGGGCCAGCATGTCTATTTGCTTCTTCATGCAGGAGCTCTCAGTATGATTGCCCTTACGGCAGTATGCGCACTTGCTCATTTCTCCTTTGTTTTTCTTCTTCTGGTAGTTCTTCTTGGAACCTTGAGGCTCCTCCGGAGACTTGTTCTTGTCTCTCTTTTGCTTAGGTGGATTTTTAGCTTTCTTTTTGGTTTTTGAATCCACCGTTGAATCTCCAGCAACCAGAGCTTGGTCTTTGGATGGTTTCATGGTGCCCATCATCACCAGTTTTTCTTGTTCTTGTGTGAGAGATTCCATGAAAAATGCAAGACTAGGCATCTTCCAAGTCCGAGCTGTCAATTTTGTGGTATAGAAGGTCAAAACAAACATTGAATAGTTAGGGCCAAGCTTTGAGAGTATGGCCAGGACCAGCTGATCATCCTTCTTTTCGTTCCGACATTGTTTTAGTTGCGAAACAAGTGCTTTGAACTTGGAGAAATAGAGTTGTAGGGATTTAAAGCTATTTGGACTCAGGGATATCAGTTCATTTTTGATTTGATGTCCCCTCATCTCATCTGTCTTTCCAGAAATATCAACAAGCTTCTCCCATACTTCATTCGGTGATGTCAATCCATCAAGATGGAAAAGGAGGTCTCTGGATATGCCCAGACACAAGAGACCACATGCCTCATCCCTCCTGTTGTGCCATTTTATCTTCTCTGCAGCTGTATTGGGCTCTACTTCTATTGCCATAGTCACTCTATAGAGGCCTTTCACTCTCAACAGTATCTCCATCTCTGCTTTCCATTCAAAGAAGTTAAATGGAGTTAAGATGATCTTCTGAGATTGATCCATTGCTCATAAATTGTCCCGGTAGTATGTAGAATGCTCCCAGTCAATGATGTCGAAACTACAAAACAAATTGGAAGGAGATAAATCAATATACAAAGGCTCTGATACCATGTGGAAATTGAACCCAGTGATAGAACAATTATCAATTGTACATGAAAAATCACTCACAAAAGAGACTGAATATGGAGCTGAACACTAAACTGTATTGAATAAGTGTACAATAACCAACCCTATGAAGTCATAGGATGCCACAATAAATAGTTACATGAAGGATTCAAATGCATGAGGAGGAAATTCGAATCTAATCAAAAGCAGGCTTACTAAATCTAAGCAAATCCCCCATAGGTGCATAAATCAGTTTCCAAAACTGTCAAGGAGCTCACGAATTGGAAAAATAAATTAGGCAAGCTAAAAGGTAATGGAATGACAAATCATACATGATTTTCATAGGAGAAAAGAGTGGAGGATGTGGAGTACAAAAAACTAGTTAACCTCACCTAGTCAAACTTTCCCAATTGCCTTAAAGCACTGAAAAAGCAGGCAATAAAGTAGAAAAAGCAGAAGGGTGCTTAGGAGGCAAGGAATAAAGAATATTTGATTCCATGAGCTTTCCCAATGTGCTCCATGAGTCAAAATTAGCAAGTTTGACCACTATGGATGTGTAGATGACAACTTGCATAAGGTGGAACATGGAAACCAGGAAAATAAGACAAAAATGGATTAATTAATGTCTAAGGTAGCTAACTATGGGTTGATTATTCTAACAGTGGGATCTACCGAGGTTATATGATTGCTTTGGAATTATTTCCCCTATCCCTTTTTGGGTGGGGCGGTGCAGGTGCAGGTGTGGTGGTTGGTTTTTGCGGATCGAGTGGAGGATTGGACTAGACCACAATGGGCTACACAGGTGTTAAGACTACCTGGGGTATTGATGGTTGAGCTAGTGGATCAAGATACCACACTGGAATGCACAATGTAAAGTTGGGTAGGTTGAGGGTGGCCATTACTGGCTTTCTCATGACACCAGGAGGGGGAAAGTGGAAGGGAATTGTATGGACTAGTGAGGAGCCCAGATAAGTCCCTATTGGTTGGATGTGGGGATGCGGTTGTGGTTGCGGCTACGCATAATGCTCCTGCTACAGGTGATGTTGTGGCTACTGTTGGTGTTGTGATTGTGGATGATGTTGTGGTTGTGGTTGGGGCTGCGACTGTGGTGGTTGTTTGGGTGCAGCGGTGCTGGATGAGACCATGCATAAGTTTGCAGTCTTAGTTTGTGTTAGAGGTGGTGACATGGAGGGGAAAGGAGCCGTCATGGTGGGATCGGAAAACAACCCAGGGCCCACATTCAACAATGGGGAGGCTGGTGTGTTATCAACCATAGTGTTGATTACAGGGATGACATTAGCGTGTGTAGTCATCCCTTGTGGCTCAATGGTGGTGATGGTAGGGATAACATTGGTGGGTGATGTTAACACTTGCAGATCATGATAAGTGAGCTGATTAGCCGTCACAATCTTCCCTTCATGGGGGAACATCATGAGGTGGAAGATAGTTGATGCGACCACTCTCATGGCGTACATATAACTCCTTCTGAGGAGAAGGTTATAGTCTAGTTGAGTGTTGACAACCTCTATGTCGATCAGCATTGTCTTCTCGACTAATGTGATGGGGACATGGGGGAGGATTCCTTTAGCTTTAGTGGGATTTCCATCATATGCCCACAGATTTGTGGAGGATGGTTGTAGAATTGGTGATCCAAGTTTCTGCCAAACTAGGGTGGACATAACGCACGTGGATGCCCGCTCATCTACTATGTACCGGTGCATAACCAAGTTTCAAATAGATACCGAGATTTGGAAGGCGATGGTGGATGGCATGCATGATTCTTCGTTCTCCATGTCGAATGTGATCAACTTGGAGTTGGAGGGGTCTACTGCCCCAAGGGCGGCTAGTAAGGCTTTCCACTGGATTGGGCAAATTTTAAGTACCTCAAGAGCGGACACGGCGATTGGTGTTTGGTCCAAATCATCCATAATGTTATAGCTGACTGCAACTTAAGCCGTGGTGTTATTGGCAATCCTGCGTATGAGGGGTCACAGGAATGGGGGTAACTGAAGAGGTAGGTTGACCGTTTTGAAAATTGATGTTGTTGATTTGTGAGCGAGTTCGGTGGTGGTACCGTATTGATTTCATCTAGTTTGCATGTTGACCTCTTCAGTTGTCATGGCTAGTAGGTGGTGAACACCTGTTTCGATTGTGGGAGGTTCCCCTGGAGCATTGGGATTGGGTTGGGGAGGGGGTGTGGTTGCCACTAACCCTTGGACCAGTAGTGGGTTTTAAATCACCATAGGAGGAGGTCCTTGTGGTATTGGGTTGGGTTGGGCTTGATTTGCAGCATTGGAGGCATGTTGAACCTTGTTCTGAATGGCCTGCTTAGTTTAACCCATGAGAGGACACTCGAATGTGTAGTGCCCATAAACATCACAGAGTGTCCATGGTTGGTTTGTGTGCAACGAGGTGTTACGTCTTGGTGCGTTTGGTCGTGGGGGGTTTTGAGCTGGCCAGTTTTCCACGGCATTGTTGGGAGGGTTCGATTGTTGATCGCCTCCCTGTAGTTGGTTGTTGCCTTGGTTTTAGGTTCGATTATTTCTAGCTTGCCCTTGTTGATTGTTCAGGGAAGGTTGGTTGGGACAGCTTTTTTGTGCAAACACTTGTCCCAACGAAGTAGGTAGAGCGAGGGCAGGGTCTTCAACTATTTGCATTGGTGATGCATAGTATATTTGTGGGGGTGACAATGCCACAAATGTGGGCATTTTCCCCACATACTGTTGTTTTGGCGAAGACATGGCCTGATCCTACTACGGTGGCATAGGTTGTGCATAGGACGTTGTTGCTCCAGGCTGGGACATCATTGTGGCATAGTCTGGAGTTTGGTTTTGGTAAGAAACACAAGTAGTGTTTCTTGGTTGTGATAGAATTGTAGGTGGGGTCAGTCAGTGTTGTGGATGCTGGGAGACTGATCCTATGATGCCATCTGTAGCATGGGATGCCTCCGGTGCGTCGCGGTAAGAGGTTCTTGCACTGGGAGAATCTGGGATGATGGTATAGAGGTATCCAGACTGAGAATAGATGAGGTAAAATTATTAAGCTTTTAGTATGGCCTCTTCTTCGGATTATGGATGTTCGGATGCAATGTCCTTTGCTATGGGTGGGAGCAAGGTATTAAGGAACCAATCCAAGAAGATCTTGTCATCAAGTTGGATTTTGCATAGGATATGGCATCGCTGCCACTCATGGATATGGTCATTTATATGACTAGCAGTGTTTTGATAGCAGGATAACAAGATCTCCACCCCCTTGTCATATCTGACGGGGATTTGGAAATACTATAGGAACATGAAGGCTAGGGACTCGAAATCAAGGTACTTGGCTTGTGGTAGCTCAATCTACCATTTGGCCGTAGCACTTGTGAGGGTACGTTGGAATAGCCTGAGTTTGATGGAATCATCTATGATGCTATTTGACGTGCACCATAGATGGAATGTCATTATGTGGTTTTAGGGACATTCCCCTGCTTTTCATTCAAACTTGGGAATGTCTAATGGCAGCTTGGTTGGCATGGGTGGCCAGAAAGCTTGGTGGCAAATGGGGTCGTTTGTTAACCGTGCCAAATTAGGCAAGTTAAGATGGGCCATGAAAGGCAAGTTTGACCCCAAGTTGATGTGGGATGGAGCTGTGATGGTGGTGGGGTTTGCAGGTGCATAATGCATCTGCACAGCTGGGGGTACTTGTGGTGGCACCATTGCAGAAGGGAAAATTCCCCCAAGTGTTATGGGGGGGATGGTATGAGTGGCGGGGACATTACCCCAATGTATGATAGTACGGGAAATGTAAGTGGACAGTCCAATTCCCCCCATGTGTGGTAGGAGGGGCAGTGTGTGTGGAAGGGCCACTCCTCCCTATGTGTTGCAAGTGGGATAGCTCGGCTGGTCACTATAGGTGGTGGCAGCTGACTAATGATAGTTTGCATGACTGTGCTTAGGCCACTTGTAGGGTTATTCGTGATAGGTTGTGGTATGGACATGGCTCCACTTGCTATGGTTATGCCGAAAAATGGATCCAGATTTGCACCAGCTGTGGGGCTTGATGGTGCAGTATGGAGGTCTGAATCTGAATCAGAGGTAGTGTGGCCCTATGATGGTGTGGGAGATCACTTAGAATGGTTTAGATGATGTTATTTTAATGTCCCGAATGGTGGTGGTTCACCTCTTAGGCATGAGGAAGAGCATGGGGGATCAATTTTGTTATATGTTTATCAAACTGATGGGAATGATGTTTGGACCCCAGTTTCAATGGATTCCTATTGGTTGTAGGTGGTCTCTCAGCCACCAAGACTGCCAGAAGACAACACTTGGCGTTTTCCTCATGGGCATTTTCTACTCAATCGGAAGGGGTCATTGCCTGTTTCGCTTGGCAATTCCTCTCAGTGGCCAGCTACT
Source organism: Pseudotsuga menziesii (assembly GCA_001517045.1). Taxonomy (NCBI): domain Eukaryota; kingdom Viridiplantae; phylum Streptophyta; class Pinopsida; order Pinales; family Pinaceae; genus Pseudotsuga; species Pseudotsuga menziesii. The sequence goes on from LPNX010912794.1 coordinate 331,370, forward strand.
TTGGGGATCCTGTGGTACTCCTCACAATGAGTTTCTAGGCAGATCCCAAGTACTTCCAATAGTTGAAGTAGTCAGGGACTTATGTCCTCAAAGACTGCATATTTGTTTGTACTTAGTGTAAATTGATAAATTTTAAGGCTCTCTTAGTGTCATGAATTGAGTTGGGTTGATTACTTGGTATGGTGTCTTTGTTTGTTTGTCTTTCTGGTATTTGGTAGCTACAAATGGTTTATGAATTCATCATATTGTTTTGCATGCAATGAATAACCAGAAATTTGTAAACAAATACAGTTCTTAACCCTGAATGTTTATGGCCTAACTAGATGACTACCTCACACTGATATTCCTCTTCAACCAAGAGAAGGTGATGGGATCTCAACACAATGAGACTAATCCCATATATAGATCCATAGGTCACCTCCCAATTGCAAAGTTGGTCAACATGGAGGATGCTTAGCCATGTGAGAATCCCTCCTTCTCTACCCCCTCTACCTTCCAGGCCATCCGGTTTTAATGGTTTGGAACAATATTAGTGAAGGGCCTAGATCTATATGAGCTTGCCCTTTGTCGTATCCCAGAATAACCTGGAGGGTGATGAATGGGTAGAGGAAGAAGGGTAAGTAAGAAAATTAGTTTTGGGTTGATTTTAGTTAAGCTACATTCATTTAATTAAGCCATTAGAATTTGTTTGGAGTTTACACATTGTTTGTAAAAGAAATTGCAGGAAATTGAAATAGAATCTGAAATTAAACTAGTATGCTGGACAGAGGTGACTAAGACACATTGACAATCCTTATTAAACTGAAATTGAACTTCTAATTGACAGACCACACATTTCTGATCAAATTTGGTGAGGGGGTTGTAAAAAAATTTCAGAAACAGGCGAGGGGGTCACACAGATTTCACAAAAAGTTGCAATCTATATTTCTGAGTGAAGTCGCACCTTTTGGGGGATTAAGTGCACCCTAGGCACACCTTTCAAGCCATTAAGTGTGCCCTCATCCCCTGTTCAGGCTCGATAAGTGTGACCTACCCTAGATTTGGGGTTTCTCTAATACTGAGTCAGATCTGACTGACAGTAACCTGTACTATGGCCAAACTAACTCGGATTTACCTAGAAGATGCTTCAGCAACACTAATAACTAGAAATAAAATATATCTAAACTAAATTTGACATGAAATTTTAAAAACTAGGGCAAAAATTGAAAAACTTGAAATTTAAAAAATTTGGACTAGGGATCCTGTGGGATCGACCCAGTATGGTCGCCAGTTCTGTAGCAGGGATTTCTCCCTGCTACAGGAGTAGTAATGGCTCCCTTATGTCTATAGGACAGAAGGGTAGGTTCTTGCTTGGAAAAAGACTAAAAGGAAAAATGAAATGTAAAGAACAAAAATAAAAGCAAAGATGGAAGAGAAATATGGAGAACCCCTCTGCAAACAAAGGTTAGGGTTTTGCTTCCAATAACCTGCAAACAATCATTAAGCTACAGTAAACTGAAATACCTACAAAACAAGTTAGGAAATAAACCTACAAATGAAGTCACGGGTTAGAAAACAAACAAACTACTAAGCAAATAAACAAAACAAGAAAACACAGTTATACCTTCTCTTTGGCTGGAAATGGGCCACCATGCCCTAGCTTGTGGAAGCACCTCTCTTGGATGGGGGAGCTATGGCTCAATGAATATGGAGGAGAGGGAGTATGGGTGGCTTGAGAGACAAAGGGTCTCAAGGCATCCATAGGTAGCATAACAGTATGTAAGGGAGAAGTGTTTTGAGAGTGACCCCCCACCCTCCTTTTATAGCTTTTTTGGGGGTTTTAGGGTTTTAAGCCCTTGGTCCAGGATTTAGCCCCTTTTTTGGGATTTTAGCCCCTTCCACCCTAATTTTGTCTCCTTTTAGGGTTTTAGCCCATTTTTGGGGGCTTTAGCTCATAGGAGAGTATTTTAGGCTCCTTTTTGGGGGTTTTAAGCCCTTTTCTTCGTCCTTAAGCATTTTTGTGGGTGTGGGGGTCTAATGGAGGGTCGGGAAGTGGTTTCCTTGGGTGGTGTAGGTCATGGAGAGATTAGTGAGGGATTTTTTGGGTTAACATATTTCCCCCTAATGTGTGAGGGAAAGAGCTCATCGTATGGCCGACGGACATCATAGGATTTTCTGTACTGAGGTGGTGCTTCCGAGGCTGGGGCATGGTGGCTTTTGCTTTTTAATTAATATGGTTCCCATCAATGGATGAGATACAAATAGTGTGTGACATGTATATGGATGAGGTGGGAATCCCCATGCTCATGACAATGTCAAAAGAATAATTCTATCTATGCTTTAAAATACAAGACCCGATCATGTACAACTGATGATACAATAATGGTTGCCTCAATGTGAGGCTGAATATAATAATGATCTGGTACATTAGACCCATGGCATTCTCATTGAATGCTATATCCTCATGAATGATGGTCTACTAGATGTGGAATGGTACATAGCTGTATGGACTCACTGATTGAGAGTTAGAGTCTCTGTGGTACAAGTATGCTGCATCAATCATAAATCTATATAGAAGCACTATTGGGGCTTCTGAACATTGTCTACAATGCAACCCAAAAATCACAAGGGACATAACTTGTTTAGGACCCTCCAGTAGACTCATCAATGTGCTAGAGTCAAGTGACATCCAGGGTCTTTGACCAAGTATTGTGTGGACCAAACCCTATACAAATATCGATGGTGCGAGGATGTAGTTGGAGTCGAGCACGTGAGAAACAAACATCCCGAGAGGCACTAAGGATTCCATTCAAGTGGTCCAAGGAACTCATCAATGAGGTGAATGAAACCAGGATACAGGGATCTCTGGATCTATCCCATGGAATATATGTGTTGTTGTCGACAGATGGAGACCTTCCCCTAGTCAAGGCAATGATGTTTCCTTGACCAGGAGCACGAGGGAGATAACCGAAAGGTGTGAGACAATCTGCAGAATGACCCTCATGATCTTGCACTTGTATGCTTCTAGATGGCCTCCAATTCCTCATGAGTTTTCCATGTTTTACTATATACTTGTTTTATACATACTTACATGTTGGAAAGTCATAATAATATCCATTACTGGCCTCCTGTGTGTATGCATTTTTCACTCTTTTAACTATTTTGTGCATGTTTTGTAAAGAATGGCAAATTGTGAGAGTTTATTTGAATCCTATATCCAGTTGTGAATCAATTATCATAGGTGATGAATCTCAGATCCCAGTAGAAGGAATAGTTTATATTAAAATACAACCTGGAGAGTTCATAAATTTACTCCATGTTCCCTCTCTTGCAGCAAATTTGGTATATGTATATCAGATGACTCACACTAGCTCACCAAAGCAAGTGTTATTTGTCCCTAACTCAATATATATCATAGATATCTAAACTGGGAATATTATAAAGAAATGTGTTGCAATCCATGCATCCAATGGATATGCATTCTCACACTTCATGCCATACTTGGATCCAGTACAAACACATCTTCCATTTGAAGTAGATAAAGGTATTGAAAAGCCTTTATTTCAATTTGTAGATACATGTTTATTATCTAATATTTCATATTTAGATTCATATGATGAGGAATATCAACATGATATTGATATTGAGTTTACACCTCAAGAGGATCTAGATCTAGATCCCACATCTATTCCATCTCACTATCCTAAATGGGCCCATAAGCTCATTAAAGCAACTGGTGATGTTGCTGTGAATCCAAATGATAGAAGAAGAACGAGATCCGAGTATCAGAATGATTATGTTACACTATCTCACACAAATCCACTTATCCCTGAGAGGTGCTTCATAATAATGGGATTAAATCCTCAAACATTCAAAGACGATTTCCATGATCCAAGATGGAAATCAACTATGCATGAGGAATTTGATTCGCTACAACACAACAAAACTTGGGAGCTTGTCTCCTTGCCTCTAGGGAGAAATTTATTCCAGTGCAAATGGGTCTACAAGACCAAGATAGCCTGTGATGGAACCACAACCATGTATAAGCTCATTTGGTGGAAAAATTATACTCACAAGTCTAAGGATTGGACTAGAATGAGACATTCACTCCAATAGAAAGAATGGACTCCATCAGACTTGTCTTCACAATTGCAGCCTCAAAAAGGTGGGAGGTACATCACATGGATGTAAAGAGCTCCTTCCTCCATGGTGACCTGGAAGAGGAAATATACATGAAAAAACCTGAGGGGTATGTTAAGGATTCTTCCTTAATTTGGAAACTAAGGAAATCACCCTATGGGCTCAAACAATCCCCAAGGGCATGGTATTCCAAGATGGATTCCTTTTTAATGTCACATAGATTTGATAAATGCATATCAATGTGCAATGTTTACTTGTAGATTAAAGAGGGGTCTATGTTATTGATTATGTTGTATGTGGATGACTTGATCATTACTAATAGCTCTGCTGCTATATTGAGAAGCATCAAGTCAGCTTTGAATAAAGAATTCTCTATGACTGATCTAAGACTGTTAATATTGTTCAGTGGTATTGAAGTAAGCCTAAAGACTTCAGGAATCATGATCTAGCAGTCCAGATACTCGTCAGATTTTCTTGAAAGAGTCCACATCGAATGCTGTAAGGAAACCCCTTTTGCTTTCCTATATTCCATTAGGCTAGAAGAAGGTGGTTTTACTCTGTTGGTTGACAACAATCTTTTCAGACAGCTCGTTGGGAGCCTTCTGTACATCACACACTTGAGACCAGATATATCTTATGTTGTGAGTGTTGTTTCCAGATACATAAGGGAGCCACATGAGATGCGTTGGAAGGAAACAAAGCATATCTTGCACTATGTGCATATCACTAGAGACTATGGGATTCATTATACAGTTGATGCATAGTTGGATATCATTGGCTTCACAGATTCATACTGGGATGGAGATGAGAATGATAGAAAATCCACTTCAAGATTTGTGTTTAGGATAGGATCTGAGCCAATTTGTTGGTGTAGTAAGAAACAAGAAGCACTTTCCCTCTCTTTAGTAGAAGGTCTAGTATAGGGGAGTTGTAAATGCATCTATTTAGGAAGTTTGGCTGCATGGCATCTTGATAGAATTTGAGATTTGTAGTTCACATTCAGTGGACATCTATTGTGACAACCAGAGTACCATAAATATATCCAGTGATCCAGTCCATAAGAAACATACGAATAATATTGAAGTTCACATGCTTTATATTCGGGAACTAGTTCATGGAAAGACTATTACACTACATTACTACCCTAGAGAGGAGCATATTGCATATTTTTTCACCAATTCCTTCACAGAAAAAGAGATTTTTTTTTCTCAATTCTCTTCTCAATGTAAAGGCTTGATTCAGTGTTTCCTAATTCTTGCTTATTTTGAGGAGGGAAGTGGGTTACCATGAGGTTTTACCCATTTTCATTATTTTATTAAGCAGTTCATTTTGTCATTTAGATTGTATGGGTGACTTTTGGCATAGTTTACAAGGCCCAAGTTTTCCAAAGTTACGATTAAGAAGGGGGGTTAGGATTAATTAAGCATTATTTGTCCAATATAGTCTATTTGGTCTATTTTCCTAATTTAAGGGGTAATTACTATACTAGAGTGTGGGGAACACACATAGAGGTTATCTACCACTTACTGCATGTGCATGCATGAGTTTATGTGCCTTTGAGACTAATCCCTACATTATAAGAGCCCACTGTGAGTGCCACCAAAATCCTCCATTAGTTGCTCATGTTTGGTAAGTAGTTATGCCAATTTAACCTCCAATTACAATCACTTAGATGACTTTCAGTCATCCTAGCACTGGTTTTGCATGCATGAAGGGAGAGTGGGGCCTTTTCCCACCTATCTCATCAGTTAACTGATTGTAGACTGATTTAGACATCTGCAGTTAGACTAGTTAGTTCCAACAATGATTTAGACACACTGAGTTAGCTATTCAGTCAACTTGAGCAGGTAGATTTGAATGTTATCCATGGAATTGAAATTATATTTATTGTATAATCATTGTATTATTGATTAACGAATGGACACTAATGTTGTGATTATATGAAAAATTCTTGTCCGATTTATCTGAAATTTGTGTCATGAATTTCATGTTCAGTGTACATTCTCTTTAATTATTCCACAGCATAATTCCCTTCCTACAACTTTAATTATTTCATGTAGATCAATGGTTCACAAATTTAATGAGGATATGTTAACGAGGGTGATTTCTACAGTCACAAATTCTTAGTAATTAGAAAAATGGCACTATGTATAACACCTAGGACTTGGAAGATGATGGAATTATGATCAATGGTATGCATATTTGATTTAGTCATTTTATCTAGAAATATTGAACAAGAGCTTTATATATTCCCAATGTGGGAACTTGAGGAAGCACACGAAGTGCTTGAAAAAATGCTTGAACAAAATCTATAGTCAGATTGGAATCCTTGAAGAAATTAGGCCACGATTCCAAATCCCTATGACATTTAAGATGTACCATAGAAGAAGATTTAAAATGAAATCTATCCTTGTTGAATCAGATATGTTAAACACAACTATGTTTATGAATATGCCTTCCATTGGGGGTATAGCATCTAAAATGACTGAGAATTGAATTAGAATAATGTAAGTATCTTCAGCCTCTATAACCAAATGATTAAATTTGTTTCAAATGAATCTCAATGTTAGTCAGATTGAATGTATTGAAACTAACCCTGTCGAGAGTGAATGTTTTCTCCACTATTTTCTAATCTTCTCCAGAATTTCTAGCTCCTTTTAAAGAAGATAACCCATTCATAGATTCAAATCAGCCATTGTAGATATGAGAAGCAAGTTTTAGATATGGATTGGGGTTCAAATTATTTACATATGACATGAAAACCATGGAACCCTCACTTATGGTGTCTTTATAGGTTTTGATTTTAGATAAAAGTTGGTCCTCGAGCTGAGGGGTCGTAGAGGAACAACATATTGAGACAATAATTCCATATGGTTTCCCTAACAAGCTCTTGAAATGGGCATAGCTAATGTTTTTTTTATAATGTGATCACTATCAGAGGCCTTCCATTTGAGATAATAATGAGAAGTTTGATGCCCATGGGTGAGCGAAGCAGAGTATAAACTAATTATCAACATGGGTGAATATGAAGTTGGAAAAAGAGCGATTAGATGACCTTTAAGCTAAAGAGAAATTCAAATGAGAAGAAAAAAACTTAGAGTCACTCTTGGTTTCTGAGGAGAATAATTTTTGTGCTCAAGCATGGAGGTTCCTAAGTTAGTTACTAAGATATGATGATTACGTTCAATGTTCTTATGCCATGATTTATTAATCACACCATATAAATATGTTCCTCTTTTTCATAGAAGATGGTTATATATACAAATGGTTAAGCAAAGTACATTCCATGATTATTACTCATTTTTAAACCTAATGGGGCTCTCCCATGTGAGTTTTCTCTTGATAACTATGATAATGCTGACAAGCATGATTTTTGTAAGTGTAGAACCCCCTCAGGTCCAACTACCAAGCCGTAATAGTAGGTTTATATATACAAATGGTCAAGAAAAATGCTTGCTACTATGATTACCCATTTTTAAATCTCATTGGGCTNGAAACCCCTCAGGTCCAACTACCAAGCCGTAATAGTAGGTTTATATATACAAATGGTCAAGAAAAATGCTTGCTACTATGATTACCCATTTTTAAATCTCATTGGGCTCTTTCATGTTAGTTTGGACTTGTGAATCATGATAAATCTGAGAAGTAGACATACTTTTGGGCCAGGAAAAGAGCACAAAGAATAACCTAAAGTGCAAGCGCAAGAGGGAAAGTGGGCACATGATGGGGTAAAGCAGGTAAAGGATGAAAAGGAAGTGAAAAGGAGAGAAATTTGTGATGAGGAAAGCGCACCTAGAATCAGTGGAAGTATGGAAGGTAAAAGAGTTAAGGCTGAGAAGCAGTAGGTTAGAAGATTGTAGGAGTCAAAGTTGACGGAAGACTAAAGGATGGGTTCAACTTTTTCTCCCCGATTTTATTTTTACTTAAACTCTGGGACCCCTCCTCATAATTTTGCTTGGACTGATTGTTAAAGGCTCATCCCATCGAGCATATATGTTCATCTTGAATTTGAATGCCCGCTATTTTGTTTGCTTCGTTCAGTTTAGTTTGGGTCGTGTGGTCTGTTTAATACCCATAGAACATGAAAATGTTGCCTTCAAATAAAAAGTGTTTGTTTTGGCTGCAATTGATCCTTAACGCTGTTGGTTTGCGCTTTGGATCGGACCTCTTTCGAAATATGCTGAGCCTCAACTCACCTTCCATTGCGGCTCCTTGATCAAACTTTATGCCCGATTGGAGTTTCGCCCGACGCTCGATTCATTGTTTCGATCGCTTGTTCATAAGTTTCTAATGGCCCGCCGTTGCGGCCGGGAGGATAAAGTCAGCTCCCGATTAGAGTTTCACCCGAAGTCCGACTCATTGCTCTTTTCTCCCGCCCGCGTCGCTCAGCCTTTGCATCATCCGCTGTTGCGGGTGGTAGAGCAATCTAGCCTCCGATACCCTCCTTTCTGGTGTCCGGTTTCCTTTATCGCCCGTGTTGTAACTTACCTAGTTCTTATGCTCCTCTGTCATTACGGCTCCTAAAATCCTTGTCCCATCTGATGTAGAAGTCTTTTCCCGTCCGATCGAAGTATCGCCCGACCGTCGATGTATTTTTTGCCGCGAGTTCTCGCCCGGATGAACCAGGCCAGCCCCTTGTGGATTTATCAGTATGGTTAGGAATTTTAGATGCCTAACATCTCAATTTAGTGGATAATGCACCAAAGTTGTATGCAGAGAGAAGCCCATGGATCACTGAAGCAACGTATCGCAAAGAAAAGGACAACATAAATGAATGACAGAGGCATTGACGAGGCATTTTCAGCAGTTACTGTCAGAAGATAAATGCCTATGGAAATGATGGGGAAAACGTAACGACCAGAGAGGAAACTGAATCATGAATGGTTATGAAAGATCACACCTCTTTCGGAATATGCTGAGCCTCAACTCACCCGCCGTTGCGGCTCCTTGATCAAACTTTACGCCCGATTGGAGTTTCGTCTGACGCTTGATTCATTGTTTCGATCGCTTGTTCCTAAGTTTCTAATGGCCCGCCGTTGCGACCGGGAGGATAAATTCAGCTCCCGATTAGAGTTTCACCCGACGTCCAACTCATTGCTCTTTTCTCCTGCCCGCGTCGCTCAGCCTTTGCATCATCCGCCGTTGCGGGTGGTAGAGCAATCTAGCCTCCGATACCCTCCTTTTCGGCGTCCGGTTGCCTTTATCGCCCATGTTGTCACTTAATTGGTTCTTATGCTCCTCCGCCATTGCGGCTCCTGAAAGCCTTGTCCCATCCGATGCAGAAGTCTTTTCCCATCCGATCCAAGTATCGCCCAACCGTCGATGTATTTTTTGCCGCGATTTCTCGCCCGGATGAACCAGGCCAGCCCCTTGTGGATTTATCAGTATGGTTAGGAATTTTAGATGCCTAACATCTCAATTTAGTGGATAATGCACCAAATTTGTATGCAGAGAGAAGCCCATGGATCACTGAAGCAACGTATCGCAAAGAAAAGGACAACATAAATGAATGACAGAGGCACCGATGAGGCATTTTCAGCAGTTACTGTCAGAAGATAAACGCCTGTGGAAATGATGGGGAAAACGTAACGACCAGAGACGAAAATGAATCGTGAAGGGTTCTGAAAGATCACACGCTGAGGGCAGCTCAGGAGACAGCAGTTGTGGTTTAAATAATGGGAAGCCTGACTGAAAGGGGGCTTTTTCCCCTGGAAAAAATTGTAAATGTTTGCTTGTAAGAGGAACTACTTCGTTTTGCAAAAGGAACTGCAATTCTACCTGGTTGGAGAAAGTGAAATGGAATGTATCAATGCGTTTCGATGAATGATGTTGGAGAGGAACTATTTCGTTTTCAGCTGCATTTCATTTACTATGAGAATGTTTAATTTCCTGAACCTATGTTCTTATTGAATGTTCTTTGGTATTTTCATGATCGTTCCATGTGAGTAATAATGGCATTCATACAGCAATTGGCTACCTGGTTGTTAAATATTTGTGATTGTTCATGTGTCTGAAAGGAGTATCAGCTAACTGTAATTCTTCATACTGCATGTGCAAAAAATTGAATTACTCACTTAAAATTGATGGCTCGCTCCCTAGGGATAGTTTAGATAATCAGTTTGTTTCTTATTTTATGTGATTTGGTTTCCTACGGGTCTAAGATGAGAGGTAAGAACCTGCGCATCACATTGTGACTTCCCCTCGTAGTCTAATCACCTTGCACTTAGTTAGGCACGTGCACTTCATCTCTTAAATTAAAATACAAAAACTCGGTGGACCGGGCTGCAACCGGTAAAGCTTTGTTTTTGTTACTTGACTCACGGTAGCCGGACCGCAATCCGGACGGATTCCCTATACCAAATAGTCAGCGGGCTAGTTGAGAACACTGATTGGGGAGAATCCCTTACTGTTTCCGCCTGCGAATTTCCAGGCCTCAACAGTTTTGGTGCTAGAAGGAGGGCCGCGAGTGCATGGCTGGCCGAGGAAACCCATTTTACAGAGAACATTCCGCTGGTTACAGTTCTGAAAGTAGTGGACCGTGTAACCCATTTCCAGAAGAAGAAAATAGAGAACATCTATATCCTGTTCACAACGAGATTGTAAATGATCTAAGAAGACATACCCGTGCTTATGTAAAGAAGATTGGAGGGTTGCCAATTATTCCCGAATTGCCTAGAAGAGAGTACAAGAAGAAATACCGTCCTCTAATTGAAGATTCAGTGTTGGTTGGAGACTGGGAAGAGCTTGTGGAAACTACCTTACAGGAGGTCGAATTGCCTTTGAACCAAATAGGCCCAGACACTCCGTACAACTCTCCTGTTCACACCCCCGTTGGTTCACGTCCTCACACCCCTGCTGTTTCACCTCCTCACTCTCCACCCAGACTCATGGCCAGTGTTAACACTAATCAACCCCCACCTAATCCTCCACCACCCGCATGGAAAGCCAGATTGCCTTTGAATCTAACCCCACCTTTGCACGACCTACCCCAAGCCTTTGAGAAGCTACTACCCAAATTTGACCCAAATGAAAAAATCCTGGTGGATGATCATCTACAGAGTTTCTACTTGGCATTAGAAGGACCGAGGGCAGGGGAGCATGAAGATGTGGTTTGTAGACTATTCCTGCATACCCTCAAAGGAGCTGCGGCCTTGTGGTATTTTGGATTGCCCGCCAATTCAATCCTAGACGGGGATACTTTCGAGAGGATATTCAGAAGTAAGTATGCCATCCAAAAGACTCATGCTGCCCTCATGAAAGGACTGTGTGCATTGAAGAAAGAGAAAAAAGAAAAGGTGCACAGCTTTACACAAAGGTTTGCAGCATATCTAAAAACTTTCTCTGAAATAGATAAGCCTTCAGACAAAGTACTAATTGAATACTATACTTCAACTTTGGGTCCTGATTTAGCCATGTTTGCAAAAGGTAGGGCCAAGCCTACTTTGACGGAGACTTATGAAGAGGTAGAAGTGGTGGAGGATGAAAGGGATAGCGTTGAAGATTATCCTGAACAGTTAGGGGATAAAAGGAAAACCTTACTGTTTACTAAGCCCAAAGAGGAGAAAGCATTAGACTATGAAGGTATGGCCAAAATGGTGCAAAAGCTCTCTAACAAGATCATAGATTTAGAGAAAGAAAAAGAAGCACAAAAGTTTTACAGGCCATACTATAAGAAAAGAGAAGACAACAATCAGGCCCAACCTCCTCCTCAAAGGAATGCATCCATGAATTTGACAGACATAGGTATGGAAAATTTCTGTACTTTTCATTAGCAGCCTCACTCTGAAAAGAACTGTCCGCAATGGATAAATTCCATGAAATTGGTCATGAATCAGATGTTGGATTCCAGACTGACAGAAGAAGATGATGAGGAGAGGAAAGAAAGTGCTGCTTCCACTTCTACAAAAGAGTAGGAGGAAGAGACTATGGAATTATGGAGTTCTGTTTCCATGCTCGACGCTGAAGAGGAAAATAATCAAGGACGCAAAGGGGTCAGAGAGGAAAATGTGACAACTAGAAGTAAAGGGACGGTTAGTGATGACAGTCTTTTACTCCCAAAGATCAGGAGGCTACAAAGGAATGTCAGGAAAAAGTTTCAAGACAAGGCCTTGGCTGATCAGATACCAGAATTCACTATTACCAGCCAAGACCCTAGACAGAATAGAACATCGCCTGAGTCAAATCAAGAGAATGTAAGTGCTGGTAAATCTCAGCCCACTAGATCACAAATTGAATATGACATTGTTGAAGATTTGAAGAAGGTAAAAGCAAACGTCCCATTGTTCGAAATGTGCAAAGTACCTCAACAGAAAGAAAAACTGCTGAAAGCACTTGAAACGTCTGAAGAGAAACTGCCCACTGAAAATCAGCCCCGGGATGAAGAAGAAATCAGAGAAGCTAGCACCGGAGGTATGTCTAAAACTAAACATCCACCTTTCCTCCTGACATTTGAAGTTTTCAATCATAACATGCACAATTGTCTCGTAGATTCAGGGGAGTCAATTAATGTCATGCCCATATAGGTATGCAAGAAAATAAATGGGTAGCCTAAGCCATCCACATGGAGGGTGGTGCAATTGGACAGGACAGACGTTAAGGTGATTGGTGAAATGGAGAACGTCCTAATCCACCTAGCGTATGATAGCAGAGTATGCCAAGTTATTAACATCGTAGTGGCTGACATACCAGATGCTTACGGCCTGGTCCTGAGTAGGGATTGGTCAGCTAAGTTAAATGGGTATTTCGCTTCAGATTGGTCACATCTTTGGTTACCGTACAAAGGAAGTCCCAATCAGATCAAAGTTTTGAGAGAACCTTACATGAAGTATAACATCACTCAATTGGATGAGAAGAATGTACCGGTTGAATCTGTACTGGGAAACTACTTTCTTGAACTAGAACCAGGGAATTATCAAGCAGAAGAAGCTAGCAACACATCTGACACTCAGCCTAATCTCCTTCGTTTTTCTCAGGCTAATGAGCTTGACTGTAAAATAGTAGATTTAGCTATAGGAGTAAATTCATTTTTAGTAGATAATGCTTTCTGGACTCTATATTTTGATGGCTCAAAGACGTTAGAAGGATCAGGGGCTGGCTGCGTCCTTATTGATCCACAAAAAAATAAACACTTCCTTTCCTGTAGATTAGAGTTTGAGTGTACTAACAATACAACCGAATATGAAGCATTAGTGCAAGGACTCAAGAAAGCGATCGAGCTAGAGGTTAGTAATTTAAAAGTTTTTGGGGACTCAGAAATAGTTGTGAAACAAATAAGAAATCCAATACATTGTGTCTCCCCTCACTTGAAAGCTTACCAAAACGAGGTATGGGATTTTCTTAGACATTTTCATGCATTTAACATTATTTCAACCCCAAGGATAAAAAACGCAGCTGCTGATCTTTTAGCTACATCAGCTGCCAGGCTGGTTCCCACTAATAACAAATGCTCTATTGAATTACTTTTTAGGCCTTCAGTACCGGACATGGTCACCAACCTGTGAGTATTTGGCGATGATCGGCAGATAATTGAATGCTTGACAAACGGTGAAGTCTTTAAAGGGGCTATCATAGACGATGAGGAACATCAGGATGAAATGAAATACAACAATTTCATTCCCAAAGGAGTCAGGATGCTGGAGAAAATGTTTGACTTGAATGAGAAATTTAGAAGACCCGCTAATGTGAAGACGCACAGCTCAACTCTACAGTTTGAGCTAATTAACTTAGGGACTGAATCAGATCCCAAGTTCGTCAACCTCGGTAAAAGTTGTTCACCCGCGGAAAGGGACAAGTTTCTCAGTCTGTTTAAGCAGTACAAGGATGTCTTCGCCTGGACGTATGCAGATTTGAAAACTTACGACACTAGTATTATTAAGCATATTATTCCTATTAAAGCTGGCGTTAAGCCATATCAACAGCCGTTAAGAAAAATGCACCCCAAGATGGAGCCGCTGATTCAAAGTGAGGTGAAGAAATTGCTAGACGCCAGGATCATCTTTAAAGTCAGGAATTCTGAATGGGTGTCAAACCTGGTACCTGTCAGGAAAAATTTGGGAGAAATCAGACTGTGCGTGGACTTCAGAAACTTAAACCGCGCCTCGGATAAAGACAAATACCCGGTACCTCCCATGGAGCAATTGCTTCAGATGGTTTCTGGTTTTGAAATGTTTTCATTGTTAGATGGTTTCTCTAGCTACAACCAAGTATTGGTATCTGAAGAAGATCGATTGAAGACGACATTCAGGAATAAATGGGGAACTTTCACATATAGAAGAATGCCCTTTCGACTGATTAATGCTGGCGCAACATTTCAGAGAGTGATGGACATAGATTTTCGCAGATTGATTGGGCGAAGTGTGGTGGTCTACCTGGACGACATCACGATTTTTTCGAAGAAAAGAGGGGAGCACACGTTCCACTTAAAGCAAATCTTTGAACACTGTAGGAAATATGGTATTTCCCTCAATCCTAAGAAGTGCGTGTTCGCGGTTACTGAAGGTAAGTTACTGGGGCATATAGTTTCGAAGAGGGGTATATCCATA
>LPNX010912794.1:346721-373072 GCA_001517045.1 Pseudotsuga menziesii
TAATAATGAAGAACAAGCATGGGATGATGAAGCTGAGTTGCATGTAATGGATGTTTGTCCTTTATTTACAGCTCCTGAATCTTGGTATAGAGACCTTGTACATTACTTGCAGTCAGGGGTGTTGCCTGAACATTGGAATTACAAACAAAGAAGAGCTCTGTGTCTAAAGTCAGCTTCCTACCAACTCGTAGAAGGCATATTATTCCGGAGAAACTATGATGGAGTCCTTCTAAGATGCTTGGAAAGAGAAGACACTGAGAAAGTAATGTCTGAATTACATGATGGCCTGGCCGGCGGACATTATTCAGGAGACACTACAACCCACAAAATCCTTAGGGCCAGTTACTATTGGCCAACGCTCTTCCGGGATGCACATGCGCACGTCAGAAAATGTGATACTTGCCAAAGATGTGGTGGAAGACAACCTAGAGCAGCAGCACCTCTAAAGCCTGTAATGATTACAGAGCCTTTCGAGCAATGGGGAATAGACATCATTGAAGAAATAAATCCGAATTCCTCCCTACTACACAGGTATATTCTTACTGCAATTGATTATTTCACCCGCTGGGTCGAAGCTATCCCCTTGCGCAAGATAAACGAAGACGAAGTCATCAGTTTTCTACAAAATCATATCATGACTAGGTTTGGGGTTCCAAGTTCACTAGTTTTTGATAATGCTAAGTACTTTTCTTCCATTAAGATTACTGCATTTGCTCATGAGAAAGGTATAAAATTACACTATTTTGCTAACTATTATCCGCAAGGGAATGGCCTGGCTGAATCCTCAAATAAAAACCTCATTAGAATCCTGAAAAAGACTGTCATAGAAAACCAGTGAAGTTGGCACTCAGCCTTACCCAATGCCCTGTGGGCTGACAGAGTCACCCCCAAGTCTATAATAGGAGTGTCACCCTTCACCCTTGTATACGGTAAGGAAGCTATATTGCCCCCCAAAATCATGCTCCCATCTTCCATACTAGCTCAGGAATCTTGAGGGTCAGATGATGAGGTTCTCCAAATAAGAATATACAATCTTCTGAAGGCAGAGGAGTCCCGATCAAGGGCTAGAGAGTGTTTCCAACAGCAGCAGGAGGTAGTGAAGAGATGGTTTGAAAAACATAAATCCAGAAAAAGGGACCTGGAAGTGGGAGACCTTGATCTCAAATGGGATCATCCCCATGATGAGAAAGGGAAACACACTAAGTTCCAATAGTTATGGGTAGGTCCGTTTCAAATCACCGCTAAAATTGGCCCTGCTACTTATATGTTACAGGATTTACAGGGATGGGAGGAGAACCTGCCAGTTAATGGTCTGGTTCTCAAACCTTATTTTTCTTAAGTTGTTTTTGAGCTTTCTGAATTGTACATAAATAAGCTGTGTTGAGTTATGATTTCATTTATTTTAATTTGAGTCTTTGTTTTCAATAAAGGTGGTTAACTCGTGGTTATGTGGGGAACTCCAAATTTCTGGAAATAGTAAACATTTGTTGAATAGTTAGACTATGGGCTTCCATGTGAATTCCTTCCACCAAATAGTTTCTTGAAATCTTTGTGTGCATTGAGGTCCTGTTTAAGCCCCTGTAGCATCAATCAGATTCAAAAGTCTATAATACTATGCTGAGGCTCCATACACTTTACACTTAAAAGTCTGATGAGCGATGACAGGGGACCCATGGAGAAGAGCAAGATGAACAGAGTGTTAAATATAAATGATCCCATGCCAGGAAATGAATTCCAGAAGGTAGATAAGAGTCGGAATTCCTATGAAGGCATCATGCTTCAAAGCTAAATCTATATCATAAAGTACTAATTCGCCGATGATCCTCTCCGTCCGTGAGCTGAAACTTTAAGCACATCGCTCACACAAAAGGGCACTATGGGATAGAGGATCCTGAATTAAAATTCAGTAAGAAAGGCATGTGTGAAGACTCGCATTAAAAGGAGACAAAACCCAAAAGCATAAAAGTTTCTAAAACGGCATGGGAGTGAGGAACAAATGAACGTTTATGTTCATCACCTGCTACAATCCTGTGGTGTCCAATGTCGTCGGCTACCTGAAAGCAAAATTAATAATGAACTCATATTTTGGCCTCAGCAGAGTTATCCGGACTCTAAAATCTTGATTTTCATCGTCCGAACTAGACTGATATCAATGATTAAGGTACACACTTCTGTTATTGAGAAATCTATATAAATGGAAGAGTTCAATGGATACATTTGTTACGGAACAGTCTGCCATTCAAGAAAGAAATCACCCAGAGATCTAGGTTCCCCAGGAAATCGCCAATTGTTTCTGCCGCAACTTTTTCTCCCCGATTTTATTTTTACTTAAACTCTGGGACCCCTCCTCATCATTTTGCTTGGACTGATTGTTAAAGGCTCGTCCCATCGAGCATATCTGTTCATCTTGAAGTTGAATGCCCGCTATTTTGTTTGCTTCGTTCAGTTTAGTTTGGGTTGTGTGGTCTGTTTAATACCCATAGAACATGAAAATGTTTCCTTCAAAGAAAAAGTGTTTGTTTTGGATGCAATTGATCCTTAACACTGTTGGTTTGCGCTTTGGATCACACCTCTTTCGGAATATGCTGAGCCTCAACTCACCCGCCGTTGCGGCTCCTTGATCAAACTTTACGCCCGATTGGAGTTTCGTCTGACGCTTGATTCATTGTTTCGATCGCTTGTTCCTAAGTTTCTAATGGCCCGCCGTTGCGGCCGGGAGGATAAATTCAGCTCCCGATTAGAGTTTCACCCGACGTCCAACTCATTGCTCTTTTGTCCTGCCCGCGTCGCTCAGCCTTTGCATCATCCGCCGTTGCGGGTGGTAGAGCAATCTAGCCTCCGATACCCTCCTTTCCGGCGTCCGGTTGCCTTTATCGCCCATGTTGTCACTTAATTGGTTCTTATGCTCCTCCGCCGTTGCGGCTCCTGAAAGCCTTGTCCCATCCGATGCAGAAGTCTTTTCCCATCCGATCCAAGTATCGCCCAACCGTCGATGTATTTTTTGCCGCGATTTCTCACCCGGATGAACCAGGCCAGCCCCTTGTGGATTTATCAGTATGGTTAGGAATTTTAGATGCCTAACATCTCAATTTAGTGGATAATGCACCAAATTTGTATGCAGAGAGAAGCCCATGGATCACTGAAGCAACGTATCGCAAAGAAAAGGACAACATAAATGAATGACAGAGGCACCGATGAGGCATTTTCAGCAGTTACTGTCAGAAGATAAACGCCTGTGGAAATGATGGGGAAAACGTAACGACCAGAGACGAAAATGAATCGTGAAGGGTTCTGAAAGATCACACGCTAAGGGCAGCTCAGGAGACAGCAGTTGTGGTTTAAATAATGGGAAGCCTGACTGAAAGGGGGCTTTTTCCCCTGGAAAAAATTGTAAATGTTTGCTTGTAAGAGGAACTACTTCGTTTTGCAAAAGGAACTGCAATTCTACCTGGTTGGAGAAAGTGAAATGGAATGTATCAATGCGTTTCGATGAATGATGTTGGAGAGGAACTATTTCGTTTTCAGCTGCATTTCATTTACTATGAGAATGTTTAATTTCCTGAACCTATGTTCTTATTGAATGTTCTTTGGTATTTTCATGATCGTTCCATGTGAGTAATAATGGCATTCATACAGCAATTGGCTACCTGGTTGTTAAATATTTGTGATTGTTCATGTGTCTGAAAGGAGTATCAGCTAACTGTAATTCTTCATACTGCATGTGCAAAAAATTGAATTACTCACTTAAAATTGATGGCTCGCTCCCTAGGGATAGTTTAGATAATCAGTTTGTTTCTTATTTTATGTGATTTGGTTTCCTACGGGTCTAAGATGAGAGGTAAGAACCTGCGCATCACATTGTGACTGCCCCTCGCAGTCTAATCACCTTGCACTTAGTTAGGCACGTGCACTTCATCTCTTAAATTAAAATACAAAAACTCGGTGGACCGGGCCGCAACCGGTAAAGCTTTGTTTTTGTTACTTGACTCACGGTAGCCAGACCACAAACTGGATGGATTCCCTATACCAAACAGTCAACGGGCTAGTTGAGAATGCTGATTGGGGAGAATCCCTTACTATTGCCTCCTGCGAATTTCCGGGCCTCAACATGCGGCTAGTGATGGACGTGACAAGCAGGTTGAAATATGTTTCCATGGCTCGCTATGGTTGTGATCAATGTAATGAAGGAATTTTGCGGCTAGTATGGCCTATCATTAATGTAATAGAAGATATTTTGTAGCTACTTCTGAATGTAATAACTGATCTGTACTCAGTCGACCCTCCGTGGTCTTATAAATTCAATAAATAAGACGAACCTGCTCTGTATAAGGGTTAGCTTCATTAAGAGTTAGGAAGAGGTAGAATTATTTTTTGGAGAAATCATATAGGAGTCTAAAAGGAGTAGGCTATTGAGCCATGGATCTATAGCTGAGTGCACAGACCATTTTGTAGAGTCATTCTACAGCGGAGAGCGCAGATAGTAGAGTATAAGAGTCGATCTAGGTTGTGTACAGATAAGTAGAAGTAGATAGAAGAATAAACCAGAGAGCATCATAGAAAGAAGAATCTGTACCAAAAGACATATCTTAATGTAGTCTGTAAGTCGCAGACTACAAGGGGCTATATATATTCTCATGCTAGATGAAGAGCACCTTGGTGGTTTTTCCTATATGGGTTTCCATGTTATTTCCTATGTTGATGAATGTTGAATGTTGAATGCTTATGGTTAATATTGAATGTTTGGTTAACTCACATAACTTATGGTTAATGTTTGCATGAATGTCACAATACTGATAAGAAATAATGAATGGCTATCTAAGCATCATTGAGCATTGTGTCTTAGTTCATGTTTAAACACTATTAATTCATAAGGTGAGTCGTATCATGGTCATATACTATTAAGGAATCAACTATGTCTTACTATTGCACTAGTTGTTAAGTTGTTAAGGACAAGGTCATGTCTCACATTGTTTGTGGCGCATTGTTGGGCCTCCATTGAGTAGTAAAAGACTCCAACCCTCCATCTCTATCCAATGCATTGGCCACATGCCAAGGGACTATAATCCCTCACCAACTGTGGAAACATGGTTATGGAAGTTACACATTAAGATATCTTAGGAGAAACTGTGCCTGCCTCGTAGGTGTTGCTGGCTGAGATTTCTCTCTTAGGATGATGTATTTGGGTGTTTTGTTGGTCTTGTGTTGTTGTTGAACCTAGGTCGCGAGAGTGTTTAGAAGTAGGACAACAACTAATTCCCTTTCCAGGACCGTTAATCATTTGATTTGAGTGAAATGTTGTGGTATCTAACAAAGAGGGAAATTAAGGATTAGCTGGATTCTAAGATGTTGGAATTTGTGCAAGAAGGGAGCGCAAGGCCGTGGTCAAGCGTTGAAAACTGGTTAGACTGATACATATACTCTAATATTCATGATATATTATTTGTAGAGTTTCCTATTGTGCTACATGTGTAGAAATAATATATCAATGCTATGAGAAATGATGCTAAGAAGAAGCATAGTAAATAGATCTTGCTACTAAGAATACTCGCAAGCATACAAAGGAAAAATAGAGAGAAGAAAAGAGACTGAATCACATGAATGAAGAGATGAATATTGGTGTGTATCCTTCCATTGAATAATGATGAATAAAAATGTACATAAATAGTACATTCCTCATAGGAAAATCGAGTTGTATGGAGACAACTCATAGATCTAAAAAAGGATGACTTACCAAAATATAGAAAACCCCCATAGGTGGCTAAATTACTTCCCAAATCTATCACGGAAATAACAAATTGGAAAAATCATGAGTGATTTGTCAAGGGGATGGAAAAAAAATGATAATCCTAGAAAATGGAGGAAAAGTCATGAAGGATGAGTTGGCAACAAAAGGACCCAGTTTCCTAGTTTGACTAGCTTTACCTTATCCACAGAAAAGCAAGAAAAGAAGAATAAAGCAGAATCTACTGTAAAGTGTTGTATAATAATTATGGATGGTCAAAATGTGGTCAAGATCAAACTAGAATCAGAAATAAATAATTCCTAGGATATAGATGGCATGTATTGACTTTAAGGTGCAAGTGGATGCCAACTAATTAAGCTAGTGGGTGAATAATTAATCAAATAATGATTAATTATTTTATCCTAAGTTATGAGTGGCTTTAATATATTCCAACACCCCCCTATAATTCTGAATTGATGATGGTATGAAAAAACATATGGATGCATATGGATGCATATAGGGCCTAGCAACAAGGCTATGGTCACCCTTTAACAATTATTATGTCCAGAAAAGTGAGGAAAGAGGAAAAACCACATGGGAAAAATCCTCCCTCGAGATAGGACAAGGAAGAAAATTTTAAATATGTCTTCAACATATATTCATCTTCACTTTAATGATCTGAATTAACTACTTCTGTATGAAGGACTTGCTGAAGAAATCATGAACTCCATGATCATGCGCTAGAGAGTAGAACCTGTAAGAAGGAAGAGGAGAGACTCCTTGTATCTCATCAACTGATGAAGTAGGAGGATTATATGAATGCTTCTTGATGTTTTCAAACTCTGATATGCAAAAATAATCTTAAATGGAAAAGATATATGTGCATACTCCTTTCTATAGAGTACAAAAATTAAGACAATTTATTTCACACCCAGTTCCATGAATAGCTGCAAAATTATGACGTGAATCACATGTCAATCTTCCAATCTGATGTAGCACCTTTCCAGATATGATATGAGGCTGATAAAACTATTATACCAGAAACATTAACATATGGAACAACAAATACAAAGGCTTCGATGGCTCCATGAGGATATAGGGCTAGACTAGGAAAATTATGAGCAACTGGGGAAAACTGATAAGTGTAAAAATGTGAATAATGGATGGGCATAATATCTTAACCATAAGTGTTTAGAACAGATATAAACATGTTTAATATCATTCCAAATATGACTAAGGTCATGGATAACCAGACACTGAAAGATAGGAAAGACTTCAAACCATGTAAGATAAATATCACTGCATAAGAGACCAATGAGGAATCAACTACTGAACTTGGGATTTCTATAGTCTTAGGATTATTCATAGGTATGGTAGATGGTATGGATTTTGGTATGATATGTGTATAAAACTGAAAATATGCTTCTAAAATATAATCCAAATGATCACATATAAGCATATCAGTAGACTCACGGGAATACACCGTTAATGAATCCTCTATATGAAAGGAGGAAAGAATGAGATGTTCACAATATTCAAGGAGGTTGTGAGTATTGATTCCAATAAAAAAGGAGGATATGATGAAGAAAATGAGATCAATTAAGGTAAGTGTTATGACACAAATGAGTCTTGATTTGGCTAAGCAAACATCTTGGAAATCACTAGGTTGCGCACCATCAATGGGAGAGGTATGCACAAAGTGTGAAGGATCTGGCACATAGATCTCAGAATCTAATATAGGAGATTTAGAGAACAATGAATGGGTTATATGATCATAATTAATATAAATAGAAGATACATATGTTAGTTATTTTTCATCAATAGTATCACAAGAAGAAAAATCACCTTCAAGAGACACAAAAAAACATGGATCTTCAATATTTGCTTCTTGATTGAAGGAGGAAGCATTCGAATCAAAGAGGGAAGAAAAAACATGAAATGTATGAGAAACTTCTTCATCATTATCAACTTCATTAGATAATGTAGAGGCCAAGAAATCTTGAGAGACAGAAAAAGAGGGGATACTGGGTTCGCTCCATGCTTTATCTTCTATTTCCTGCAAACCAAAAGCTTTGTCCAAATTATTCCAAAGCTCAAATGGATACTCAGTAGAATATATGAGATGATGTATATTTGGAGACATTACCAAACACATAATTCCATAATCTCTATCACAATTATTTATCCAAACAATCTTCTCTTCATAAGACTCAAGTTCTCTCAATGCACCAATGGAGACATCAAAGAGACATTGCCTCTTTGAGTATGTGCTCATCTTTGGATTCCAATAAGCATAATTGAAAGCGGATAGTAGAGGAACTTTTGAATCCATATAGAAGTTGTATGCTCTAGGAGATACTCTCTGCAACCTACAAAATAAGCTAGGCGAAAATATTGTAAGCTATGTTATAGCTGATTTTACCACTCCAGGTGAATCACTCTGGTATGGCCTTTCCCTGTCCCTCTGCAGACTCCTTAGACCCCTTGGACCATTTTTTGTCCTTTGATGTTTCCTTGACCATCCCTATAAACATGTGAAAAATGATACACGCGACTTTTAAACCCCTAACCATGTATATACGCAGGTTTGACCCCTAAAACTGCATACATCAGGATGTGTACAAAATCCAAATCCTTTTGAAGTTTTCCTTGACATGGATCTGAATCACTTGACTCATGGCCTTCCATACGCCTTGATATCGCTCAGATTCAACCTTTCATTACCCCTTTGAAAATCTATATAAGGAACTCTTTGATACATTGAAGGAATATGAGAGAATTGAGAGCAAAGAAACTATAGTCCATTGTTGCCGGAACTTGTGCTTGAGTCTGCATCCCTTTGTCCCTTGGAGCACTTTTGTGTTGTTCCCAAGCTTGTCTTTTTCTTGTGAGCTTGCTATCAAGAGATGGAATATTGAGGTGGTGGAGGCCCAAGTGGGGGATTCAGTTTCTATGATTCGCAGACATGTCGATAGAGGTTTTATCCATTGTAAACTCTGATTTTATATTAATAGAAATATCTTTTCTTGTCCAATAATGTATGTTTGAATGAATATTTTATCCATGGATGATTTCAAATGTTTATACATTGTTGATTGTATATGCTAGAATATATCTAACACCAATATATATAGTATTCTTGTCTTGTTTACTTATTGTTGAGGAAGTAATCCATCAATTCAAGCTGAAGTTGGAAATCTCAATGGGGATCTACTTCAACCGTCGGGAATAAGGTATGAGGTCTGATCCTTTACCGTTATATATTTGATTTCTATTGCATATTGGAAAGGATTGATTTTTGGAGTCAAGCTGTCTATTGTGGTACCCTAAGCCATAGGAATTTCTCTCTGTAACAAAATTGGTGACTCTGCTGGGGAGTTCCTAGTAGTTGTCCTTTGGGGGTTCTCTATCGACATTCAATGACTTTGAATTGCTCTTTTTCTCTTGTTTCTATGTTGCATCTGGGGGCATGTTTTCTTGGTAGTGTCTAATTGGTGTGAAGTTTGTCTCAGCTTGTCTCTTTGCCTTTATTTTTATGCACCTTTCTTCTTATACGTGAGTTTGTAACTCACATTCGCGTATATACGTGGGTTTCACTGCTATTTCTACGTACACACACGGTTTTGCTGCGAACAGTTGCGTATGCTTTTACTTTTTCCTTCTATAGGAATATAGGTTGTTGTTGGGTGAATTGTGATGATTGCTGAGTCTATTTTGATACTGCTAGAGTCTGTATACACCTCTATTTCTGACCAGAGATGTTTTTTTTAGGGTAAAATTTATTTTTTGAAGAATGTTCTTGTCAGTGCATTTTTGATTTTTTGTTTTGGGGTTAGTGCATTATATTTATTTTACCTTAGTACTTTGCTTGAGTGCTGCTTGAATGTGCTTGAAGAGTTTGGGGGTGATAGAGCCATTCTTTTGCTTTCATATCTCATTTTTATTTCAAAAAATCCAAAATATTTTCTTATCATCATGCGTTGCATTTTGCATTTTTCATAGTACTTGCACTAGATTTGCTTTGGAGTATTAGTCAAGATTTCATATAGGGAAGATTGCACCAATCATTCGAAGAGAATTGTGAATTTCACGTAGTAGCATACCTTGTTTTTCATGGACACAATGCATTTCCATTGATTGTTAGGTGTGCATTTTGCTTCATGTTGTGTCATAACGCCATTAGTTGCATGGCCATATACCTCTTTTGAGTAATAAAGCCAATTAAAATCAATGCTTAATTAAAATGAACTACACTATTTTATTTGATAGGGTTCACCAACAAGATTAGGTTTTAGGGTCTTGGAATAGTTCATTGTGAGTAAATTCTCCAATACCACTAAACAACAACATATATGTGTCTATCCAGGTGAGTGTGTGAAATTCCTTGGTATAACAAGTGTTTCTCAGGATCCTCCTCTAAAAAGGGAGTTAAGCACGAGGAAGTGTGAGTGGTTATTGATTGGGATGACCCCTAGTCATAACTGAGTAGCACTGGATATATTTTCAGGATTGTATTCGTATTTAGGGGCTCTTTCGAGAGTTTCAGGCTTTGCTACCCTGCCCATATGGTCAATTCCGCCTGCAACTGTCCACTTGAGCATTGATTATATTGAGGTGACCTTAGTGGCCTTACCTAGGATATAGATGGGGTACTGTGTAGGGGTTATTTTGTGGGTGTCTCGACTAGGTTGGGGTTGGACAGCACAGTCGCTTTACGCGTTGAAGCTAAGCGCTACAATAATTGGTTACATACCTCCGCTTGTTGTGTATGGGAGTCTCAAGCCTCTCCTAGGTGAGACATACCTGCTTCATTCGGGAGCTCACTTATCCTACCCTTGATTGCTTGTGTTTGGCTTTATATTTTGTTGGTGATTGATCTATGCCTGTTAGCTTGCCTAGGGTCTGCGTAGATAGAGAGTCTTTTATATTTTTTGAGTCATTGTGGATTTGTGTGCAATGCCTCGCCGTTATCATCATTTAGCAGGACTTTCGCCTTCTACATCTTCTCCTCCTTTGGGAGAGAGAAATAGACAATCCAGGTGGACTACTTCACACATTGATTCACACACGGTGGGAGATCATGTAGAAAGTATTCATGAACCACCTTCTCCCATTCAAGTGGAAGATGGGGAGTTTACTCCTAACTATGATCCTTCACCTGATTTGACTGAATTAGGTCTTGTAATTTCTGACATAGGTACTTTTCATGATAGACCTACTTAATCTAATGTTGATCTCCCATTGACACATCACCGGTATGGAATGCCGGAAGATGATGAGACTCATTTTGAACCTATGAGCACCAGTTATGGTAGTTATGGTATGTCTGGTTTTCCCACACATGATTTGGCATTCCATGTTGAGTCTGAGTTTGAGCCTAGCACTATGCCTGGGGGCACTCTCATTCCTTACCATGCGGAGAGGTTTGGGAGCACAAATCACATTGCACCTTCCATCCCAGTGGTGGAAGCTATATCCCATATTCCTCCTAGGTCTACGGTTAGTGATCCTATTAGGATACCAGATCCGAGACGAGTGACTACAGGGAATAACACATACATAATTACATAGGTCCCTTCATCCTCTGTCCCTAGTTCTTTGAATGTTCACCCTCCACCTCATTCACATGGTCCTTTGGCCCGAAACATTGCTACAAGTCATGTCTGTACTGCAGTTACTCGACCAGTTGTGTCTCAGGTTCAAGTATTTCTCGTTGTTTCAGGAGGTCATGTTCATACTTCTAGAGGTCATATTAATACTTTCAAAGCGTATATTCCTACTTCCGGAATGTATATTCCAACTTCTGGAGCATATATTCCTACTTACGAAGTGTCTCATGGGACATCTCATGCGATGACTTATGGACCCTATTATGGGATGCGGTATGGATAGGTTTCTTCACCTTATCGGTGCGGGTATCCACAACCCACTTACTCTCCAAATTATGGCTTTGTAGCTCTGAATAGTCAAGGTACACCACACTATGGTGCTTCAATGCCACCCTATACGGGTCAAATGGGAGGAGGGCACTATGGCCAAGGCCATGGTGGTTATGGTAATCATACCTATGCAAATCAGAACTATCAGGGAGCGATCCATCGACCTACTCATCCTAGGATCCCTTTCCTTGTAACAATGAATCTTCCTAACTTGTCGAGATTGACGATGATCTTGTAGCTCATGACCCGACTTGGCCGGCTGTCCCTACTAAGCTTCCCTCAGACATACCCAAATTCGAGGGAAAACTAGGAGAGGATCCGAGCGAATATGTTACTACCTTTCACCTATGGTGCTCTTCAAATTCCTTACACCAGGACTCAATCCGTTTAAGGTTGTTTCAACGCACCCTTACGGGGCCTACCACAAAATGGTATATAGAGCTACCTAGGGGGGCATTCGCCTTGTTCGATGGCCTAGCGATGAATTTTACTAACCACTTCCAGCTACTAGTGCATTATGACATTGGTACAAAACTCTTGTCGACATTTCAGCAGGATAAAGCCACACATATCTCGGATCATAGACAAGAGTGGCGTAGATGGAAGAGGTTAATTAAAGCCTTTATACCGCCGAAATTCCTCCTCGAATGGTTCCTTAAGTCATTATTGCCTTATATAGCGAAGGATGTTTCTACATCCAGAGTGCAAAATGAGGAACAAGCCATTTTTAGGGCGTAGGAACTGGATTTGATTTATGCTCAATCTAGTTTGTTATATGAGATCATTCCCAATGCTCCTTGTTCTAGTTTCGACCCCAAAGTTAAACCTGGACCGCATGCCGAGGGCATTGTTGGTTGTGACAGTGCTAAACCTACGGATTTAGTTACAAAACAAGTCAGTCAATTGCCAATCAACCAATCTACTTTGGGACAAGCCGCGGCTTCGTCTCAACCCACCCAAACGGTGAGTGTGATTTCGGTGCAATCGTCGGACCAGAAGGGTAACGAACAGCCTGGACGGAATAAAAATAAGGGTAAGAACAATTGTAAGGGTGGGAATAGGAATGAAAATGCTAATAATAATGATAGAACATCCATAATGCTGGGGGGACAAGCAATCTAAACATAAGGTTAAATTTCATTGCAAGTTGTGTAAGGAATATCACCTCACTTACTTGTGCCCTCATATCGATGAATCCTCGAGAGTCTTAGCTCAGGGCCTAGTGATGCTGACTAACCCTTTACCTCACAATCAAAATATGAACTTGAGGACCGATGACCAGTCTGGTGGTGATCAAGATCCACCCGAGGGTAGTGGTCGTGGTTGCATTAAAATGGTACGTGCTGCGAAAGTTGTGACCCGTGCGAAGGACTATGGTTCATCACAACCCAACCCAGGAAAGGAACCTGATCCACCAGGGACTCCTTTGCATATTGAAAAACATGTGGATAAACCTGAAGTTGCACCTCTCATTCCTAATGGAGTCCTTAAGAGTTCGAGGCACAATCCTAATGCCCGAGCCATCCAAAACTATTCTATTGTCGAGGATTTGGGCCACACTCCTTGTGCGATGTCTACACTAGAAGTACTTCAGAGTTTTCCTCCATAAAGGAAGGCTTTGCTTTCTTCCCTTAGTGTGAATGATGATAATTCCTCCTCTGTGATTATATTTGAAACTATAGGACTTCAACCTCGCTTGTCTTACTATGTGTCTCTTTTGATTCACATAGAATGTCTTAACATGACCATCAAGCTCACTGTGATTGACGAAGGAACTGCTGCTTCTGTGATGTCTTTATCGTGTTGGAAGGGTTTAGGTTCCCCTCAGCTATCTAAATTCGTGACCATGTTAACTACGTTTTATGGGAGGTCATTTAGGCCGCACGGGATCCTTCCTTCCCTTAAATTCCATTTGGGAGGGAAGACTATTGTGATAGAGGTCGAGGTGGTTGATGCGCCCCTTGACTACAATCTCTTGCTAGGTAGGAATTGGATGTACAGTATGCAAGATATAGCTTCCTCCCTATTTTGCATTGTATGCTTTCCATTTAACAGGAATATAGTTATGATTGATCAAACTTCATTCAAGAATCCGTCGGTTACCACATCTTTAGGAGCTTTGATCCCGATTGCAGAACACTCTCAGTCGGCAACTGGGAGTGTCGGTGTGGGCATGTATCCATCCCTTATGGGAATTTTTAGTTACCCTACACCTATCCTTATGATAGGGTCTAGCTCCGGTGAGGCTTTGACATCTGTGAGATCAGTTTCTTTTCACATGAGTCATATAGAAGATCCGTGGATTCTTCCTACATCGAATACTTTGAGTGAGCCCATCATGGCAGACATGTCATTTCCTGCAACTATGGTAGCTTATCAAGCTAATCTTGAGTGTGTTATAGATCTGAGTCCTTCCTCTTCGCGGATGGAGGAGGAGGACCCATATGTGCTACCTGTATGGGTAGTACAGTCTTCTCACGCACACGACTACCTTGATAGTGTTTTTCCTTTAGACAAAGAGATTATTGAGGCCATGTTAGGAGTTGAGCCACCATGGGAAGAGCTCCATCATAGTTCTTACTTTCTTCCCAAGCTTGACCACTTGGAGCATGAGGACTTTAGGGAGGTTCTTAGTGAGAGAGTTGGTAGTCCCATGGTTCCATTAAGCTCCCCTGGTCCGATGGCTGATGGAAACATGGAAAATATATCTCCAACGATTCCTATCAATATCTCTTGTGATCCTGGTAGGATAGAGAATGTCTATATTGGGGCAGAATGTTCTCATGCTGAGATTCAAGAATACACCAAGTTGTTTAAAGAATTTTGTGATATCTTTTCTTGGTATTTTGATGAAATGCCAGGTATCGACCCTCGCATTGTTGAACACAAGATTAAGACTTATCCCAACACTAAGCTTGTTCGACAACGCTTGCGTGCGATGAATCCTAGGAAAGCACCTGTGATTAAGGCAAAGATAGAGAAACTATTGAAAGTTGGTTTTATCTATCCCATACCCTTGACGGAGTGGGTTTCAAACCCCATTCCAATTGACAAGAAGTAGGAAGCGATCCACATATGTACTGATTTCTGTGATTTGAATCGTGCCTGTCCTAAGGACAATTTCCCCACACCATTTATTGATCATATTTTGGATGAGTGTGCGGGTAGCGAGGTTTTTTCCTTTATGGACGGATTTTCCAGATACAATTAGATACAAATTAAACCTGAGGACCAACATAAGACTACATTTATTTGTCCTTGGGTAACTTTTTCATATCGAAAAATGCCTTTTGGCCTTAAGAATGCTAGACCTACTTTTTAGCGGGCCATGACCTTGATCTTCCATGATCTCAAATCGATTATCAAAGTACTTTTGGATGACCTTGCTGCTCATTCTTGTATGAGAATGTGTCATTCCTATCATTTGAGATTGGTATTCGAAAGGCACCACCATTATTTGGTCAGGTTAAACCCTCACAAGTGCATCTTTTGCGTGAAGTATGGTCACTTATTAGCATTCATAGTTTCTAAAGAGGGTATAAGAGTCAACCCTTTGAAGGTTGCAGCAATACTTCAGTTGTCTCCCCTGAAAAATATTCGTCATCTTCAATTTTTGCAAGGCATGGAAAACTTCTTGTGGAGATTCATTGTCAATTTTGTGAATTTTACCAGAGGCTTCATGCATCTTTTGAAGAAGGACACCACCATTTTTTGGGATGGGCAAGCCCAGGAGTCCTTTGTTGCACTCAAGCGAGCCCTAGTATCGGCCCTGGTAATTAGTCCCCCAGACTAAAGCCGTGATTTCCTACTTTATGTGGCCACGTCCATGGAGACAATTGGTATGGTTTTTGTTCAAAAGGATGAGGATCTCCAAGAGCATGTCATATACTATCTGATTTGGAATCTTATTGACATGAAGATCCGTTATTCACATGTTGAGAAGCTTGCCTTAGCTACCGTACATGCGGTTCAACGGTTGAGACATTATATTCTCCTTCGCCAGGCCTTGGTTGTAGCCCATTTCAATTCGTTTCAATTCGTGCTCACTTGAAGGATGATTGGGGAAAAATATAATAAATGGATTGTCATCCTACAAGAATTTGACCTCGAGTTTGTTTCGGCAAAATCGAAGAAATAGTTAATTTTTGTAGAGCTTATATCGGATTTTCCAAGCAAGGCCGAGGAGTTGGTTTGTGAAAATACGTTTATCGATGAACACATATTATTAATCTCAACTTTAGACCCATGAAATGGGGATATCATTATATATTTACAAACATTGAAGGTCCCTACTCACCTCTCACGAGATGAACGACGACGATTACGTCACGTGTCTAAGAATTACCTCATAGTGGATAACACTTTGTACTGCCATGGGGTAGATTCCATTTTATGATGTTGTTTAACTCATGAAGAGGATGAGGTAGTGCTGAATGATTGCCATGGAGGGGCGTGTGGTGGTCATTTGTCTGGTCTTTCTACAACCCAAAAAATATTAAGAGTGGGTTATTTCTAGCCATCGATCTTTAAGGATTGTGTAGATGCGGTCAAGAGGTGCCACCCTTGCTAGGTGTTTGCACATAATATGCACTCAAAACCCGCCCTGTTACATCCCATCATCACCGCTGGTCCCTTCACTAAGTGGGGGCTTGATTTTATAGATTGCAACCCAGCTTCAGTTGGGGGGCATCATCATATCATAGTGGTTGTTTATTACTTCACGAAATGGGCTGAGGCTATGCCTATAGTTAAATCCGACGATGAGATAGCCGTGCACTTCGTATTCAACCAGATTATTACTCAGTTTGAGATTTCGAAAGATCTTGTCACTTACCATGGTTTGCACTTTCAGAATTGTATGATGGAAGAGTTGGCATCAAATTTAGGGTATAAACAAGATCATTCCTCCTCTTACTACCCTCAAGAAAATGGACAAGTAGAAGTAGTGACCAAATCACTCAAATCCATTCTCCAGTTATGAGTTATTGGATTATGAGGGAATGGCCTTGGCGGAGCCTAGAAATGGGCTCTATGTCAAAAAGTACTATGCATGATTTTTAGCCAAGGCTGGTTATTGTATATTATTGTACAATTTTGCATAGGTAGGTCTTTTTCTTATAGTGATCAGGTTTGTGATTAGTTTCTGTTTCTTTTGTCAGATGTCAATGGAATCTTCCACCTTCATAGGATTCGTAGATTGTGCGAGCTGTCACACTCAACACTCAACCTTTGCTGCTTGGGTGATTTATACTCCTATGGGTCAGGTATTGTCTTCAGAAGGTGTATGTTTATGGCCATCTTCAAATAATTTTGCTGAATATAGTGCCATTATTGAGCTTCTATGGGATTCCATTTTACATGGTGTTCTCTCTCTTGAGGTATGTCTTGATTAGGAGTTAGTAGTGTCACAGCTTAATGGTTTGTACCAAGTTAGAGATCTGATATTATTAAGAAGATTCTTACGTGTGAGACTATTAGAACGACAATTTGACAATATAACATACATACATGTTCCAAGAATTAATAATCAAGTTGCTAACTCATATGCTAACTACGTGTTAGATTGGCATTTGTTCCATACATAATAAAATCATCACAAACATAAATTTTTACACATGTAAATAAATAAACCAATCATTATAAAAGTTTTTATAAACATCCAAAATGTGGTAATACATAGTCTCATAATACAAAAATTGGGCTCTCGAGCCACCAAAATATAATACACGGTAATACAAAATGTATCGCTCCCAGGTATCTAAGCATGTGGATGAGGAGGGGGTTGTGATCATGGAATGTCACCACGGCTCTAGCTAGCCATCTAAATAGCCACACCCATGCTCGTGTTACACCCACCACCTGGTGCTACATGGCCTCAGGAAAGTCCTCAACTTGCGCCATGGGTACTATGTGTGTCAGCCTCACGAAGTTTGTATGAATGCTTTGGAGCGTCCACTCCGCATCCACACCCATGATATCGTCTCCTCTTCCCCTCTGTCTATGATGAGAGAAGCCTTCAGGCTGCCATGGTCCCAAATTTGCATGCATATGGTAGATGTCACTATGTGTTGTCACCCAAAAACATGGATTTTGAATCCATATAATTAGAAAACACAAAAAAATTAAATAACTCAAAAATTTTAAAGTGAGGGTCGAGATTCGTTACCTATGTCACCGTATGTTGATCCTGGTGATAGCGGCATGTCCGGGTCTCCCCGAAAATATATCCCTGCATAGGGGTAGTCATCAATGGCAACTATTTGTTGTCGCCACCATGGAAATAAATCAGCTGGATAGGGGTTGGACACCCTACCTCCAACCAGTCTGCGCATCGCATCCGCCCAACACCATTGGGCCAGATCTCGAACCTCGTGTAGAGGAACGTCAAGTCTAGGGATTAATCCTGGAACATGCTTGAAGAAAAACGTGCTTAGTATGCTGCTAAAACCGAAGTTTCGCACTCTTCCCATATTGAACTAACTCAGCTGGTGTTTCATGTTGCCTAGTAGCACAGTGCTCCAATCGTATACCGTGGGTCTCATGCACTCCACTACATAGAACATTAGAGGCCGCGAGGCCTAGTTGAGTGAAGCCAAGCCTGCTATCATGCCTAGTGTCAGTAGGATGGCCTGTAGGCCCAACACCTGTATGGAGTTAGTTGGGATCTGAATCCCCACCTTCTATGTGTCCGGATAGCAGTACACTGCAATGTACTCATCTATAGTTAGGCCACCTTCGGGCTCGTGAGAATGTAGGTTCACTACTTCCCCCCATCAGGAAATTCCAGTAATAAATTATATGTCCTCCAATTCTATGGTAAGGGACATCTCGTCTATCTGGAATGACTCTGAGTCTGGATCCCAATAGTCAACTAACATCTGCAATAGTCCTGGTTTGGCCGTTAAGCCACCAAGACACCAAAATTTGTAAATCCCACATGCACGTAATGGTTGTTGAGCCATTAGATCGGCCATTACTGCCTCTTCTACATCACCATGTTCACGTTCTCTCCATTCTAAGACCATCCTGCACAAAAAATTTGAAGTTTGTCCATTAGAATACTTGAAAAACCTTAAGCGCGGCCGCATACGTGACTGTTTGCAAAATAGCCATGTATGTA
This sequence comes from Pseudotsuga menziesii, assembly GCA_001517045.1. Taxonomy (NCBI): domain Eukaryota; kingdom Viridiplantae; phylum Streptophyta; class Pinopsida; order Pinales; family Pinaceae; genus Pseudotsuga; species Pseudotsuga menziesii. The sequence goes on from LPNX010912794.1 coordinate 365,503, forward strand.
CGCGACTGTGAGGGCATTTTACACGTATATCCAACCCTATACTTGAAAAAACCCTCGATTTCCATGTGGGCCACAACGCCTATTTTAGAATGGCCTAGAAAATCAAATACACCATAGAATTTGACAAAATTTGCATCAAAATGAAAGAGTGGAGCATGGGTAAGTACTTGGAAAAAACGGTAGTGGATTCCGCTGGCTAGATCTCCTGGAATTCGCTGTTGAAGTTCTGAGCTCAAATGGGTAAAAATTTCAAATGTTTTATAATGTTTTGAATTTTTTACTATTTATAGAAATTTTTCAAAATTTTGAAAATTTTTACCCCCTTTCCTATAGTTTGGACCGTTTCTAATCCTTTTGGACCGTTTTTGGACTAATTTATGATGTAGGAGACCTTTTTGAGTGTCGTTTCAGCCATTGGATTGACCCGTTCATGTCGATTTTAGGTATCATGTCTAAGCTAGCATATAGCTTAGGTTTCATCACCGTTTGCATTTTGCATGACCTTATGACCATTTCATTATAGCCTTAGGTACGAAACCACTCGATTATGCCACGAAACCTTCTTGCTGTTTTAGAAGTGGCATGGTATGAGTGGCAGAGCTTGACCTTACATGGGTACCCTAGTTAGCACCTTATTTGCATTTGGTGCCCATGCTGACATTTTGTCCCTTAGGGTATGGGATTCCACTGTATAGTATTGCCATGACATTTCTCAAGAGCCTCATACTCCTCTTGATATTTTGCTAGCCTATTTGTCAAAACCCCAAATTTTCCAAAAAATTTAAAATTTTTTACGTTTACAAAAACATTAACATATCACAGTTTAACTAACATTAAAAGGTTATGTGTTAACAGCTTGCTATTAAATTTATCAGTTGGTTATGTTTAATTATAGAACAGATCTTTCTGTTTACTGACTTTGTTTCCTCTTTTTATGATAAGGTGGAACTGACATGCCAAACCCGACTTACTTAGCTTTCGAGCTAACGCACTGGTTTCTGCTTTTCATACAGATATACAGGTAAGAGTTTATGGCGCTACAAAATGTAATTCTAAAGTATTTACTATAAGTTCGTTGTAAGAGAAACAGCTCGAAAGATAGTAAGAGACAAAAACATCTCCACTTATGCTAAGGTATAATCAAACTGTTTTATTTCTAGCAAAAGTAATTTATGTTTCTATTGATCAGTCATCTTCTTTATTCAATTAGAGTTGTAATTTATACAAAAGTATTTTTTAACTCTTTTAAATCAGAGTTAAGGAATATAGTTCTGAAATCTATAATAAGAATCCCCATGGTGAATACTACTTCCTGGTATTTAGTAACTTGTAATGCATATGCTATTTTAAAATTCTGTAAATAAATCATTTAAATGATTGCAAGTAGAAGGGAAAAATACCTAGCTTCTTACTATCATGCCTTTCTTTAAGGACTTCTAAACTATGCTAGCAATAAAAGAGATTAAGCTTTTAAAAGCTAGAAATTATTAAACAGTTCATTAATACTTATCATAGCCTTGAGCTTGGAGTTAAATAAAAGACTATCCAATTCCAAAGGTGATTTTTATACTAATATCAAGTTATTACTTCAAACAAGGGATAATTTTTCCAAGGCTAAAAGCAACACTAAAATAACCCAAAGATTATAAACTTGCACCAATTAACAATCTAAGGTCTTTATGCTATCATTCTTTGTACTTGTTATAGAACTTAAGGCAATTTATAACGTAAGGGGAAATTTATGTTAATTTTGTGCCAAGGTTAACTCCATAGATACCATAACATTCTAAACTACCCTCCAAAGTGTAAGAGCTATATTAACAAGGTCATAATTCTAAAACTAAAGCTTTTCAACATCAAGTTTATAATTACCATGATGTCGATATTAGGTTTTAATATGACTTCGAATGATTAAAGGAATAAGGTAGAGAATAATGACATATATCATTTGCATGCAGCGATGGTCGATGAATCTTGCGCCGTGACTTTGGATAAACTTTGATCATTCGAATGATTTGGAAAATCATTCCTCCGTTGAGAGATGTTAGTTGACTTTAGAACAAACCCACTCTGCGTGGATAAATTAAACCACTGTTGTGGCAATATTTCAGCCATGCACTGTGTGGATATAAACGTTGTTTGTTAACCCTAAACTTCATTTCCTCCGTCTCCCTTGGCACTGGTTGCTCTGCTACGGTGCTGTGCACCTCTGCATGGCCTCTTCTCTGTAAAGCATTCTCCTTGTTGTTTCTCGGTCGTGGCTTGATCCATACGTTGCATGTCGAGGTGTAGTCCTTCGTCCCTCCATTATACTCTTCTCTGTCATGTTGAACTGAACCCTCGCCAGTGTTAACACCTCCCTCTGGGGTTTCGATGGTTGAACCTACTGCCTTTGAACTTTGTGCAAGTTTGAGAGTGTTCTTTCCTTTTGTCCTGGCAGTAGTGTTACCTCCCTGCGCTATTAGTTGGGACGCAGTTACCAGCGGTCATGCTTCTTCAAAAAAATAGGTGAGAAAAAGGCTCAAATCTTGCTTACTGTCTTAGCTTTAAGTTTTAAATGCAGATTACAGTACTATAACATAGGGTTTAAACTTCGTGAATGCAGGTTTTTACAACTCCATGTGCACGGCCCTTGGCAAGAAGGTTGGGCAGCGGCTGCAAAACTGGTAAGCCTGGTTACACCATGGTTGGTCCTCCTTATGGTTTTCAGTTGGAACCTTCGAGGGTTGGATTAAGGAGCCTGAAACCATTACTGTTTCGTTATGGTCTTAAGACTGCTGGTTAAAGAATTAACAAATGAAACCCTTCACACGATGTGAGGGCGCTACGGCTTAGGCCGGGGTTGTAAATATTAGTTGTCTTTTATGCTTTAAATGTTGTAATTAGAAAACTAGGCAGTAATCTTGTTTGTGAAGAGGTTAAGACCTCGACTTCGACTTCTTGTCTTACTGTAAGATTTTGATTTTGGAAGACACTGGGTGTTTTCACCCACAGTCTACATTATAATAATATATTGCCTCTCTTCTTCTGTGGCTTTTGTTGTTTTACTATATTTATTTTTAATTTGCGATCTGTGCATGTAATAAATAAAAGAATACAGGCTTATGACAGCCTTGTAGTGTTAATTTAAAATGCGGCCATAAGTAAATTATTGTCTTAGTTTATAATTAATACTTTATTTGCATAAAATTGAATTTATAAGGTTTAAACCCTAACTTTATAGTGTAAGAATCATTACTGTTTCTTAATTTGATATTATGTAAAAAATTACAAATTTTGTTTGTATCTGTAAATAAGTAAATGATTATTACCTTACTGTTTAAGCTCGATGTACAGGCTGTCTATTGTTCTGTTATTTATCTTTACTTTTAATTATGCCACTGAGTTACTTTACTAAAGATAATTTCTTTTATATAATTGCTGTCAGGGTTATATACCTGAATTATACCTTGGTTTACTTGTTATGAAATCTTGTTAGGTGGGATATTTATAGGGTTTATACCCTTAAGCCATATAGGTTCTTATATTTTGTTTTTAATTTAATTTAACAAAGTTTTCTTGGAAAAGTCTAGCTTTCCTGTAGTACAGGTTATTTTAATTCTGTCAATCCTTAAGTTTTTTTTTTTAGAAGGTATAATATCTTTATATTGGATAATATAAAAGTATATTATTATTATAATAATAACACTTATTAAAACAAAATAATAATACTGTCTTTATTGGAGTATTAGGTTCTCCGTATGTATAATCTTGTTTATTTTAAGGCATAAGGAAGATTGCATTCAGCTGTTTGCTTCCTGTACTGTTATGCAGTTACTTAAAGAGTTTTGAAAATATTAAATCTGCCTGTTAAGCTAAACTATTACTTATGAAAGTAAAATTAAATCGAATGATACTTCTTGTAATCTATCTTATATAACTATATATATAGTAGCATACATATATAACCCATACAATATAGGGTTACCATTCTAAATAATGTTAGAAAATTGGTTTAACTATAAAAGGAAAAGTGAAAGAAAGATAACATAAATGAAATACATCAGTTCTAAATACCTTGCTTGATTATAGAGTTTAAATTACATTTATTAACTTCTATGTTTAGTACTGTTACTTAATCATAACCAGTTAAATTATTCTTAACCTAGAAGGAGGAAATAGTAATGTTTTCAATACAGTAGAATAGTTAAAGTAACCTTCCTCTATTTGCTTCGATAATAAAACTACTGAAACGATTACTGTACAAAAAACTAGTTTTCTCAGTAAACATGATCAGTCATTAGTAAAACAAACATTCTTTCTGATGAAATATAAAGAAGCAAGGTTCTAATTTACAATCTTATCATACATCTATCTATAATTTCTACCTCTGTGCTGGAGTACGGTCTGGTAAAACCAGATGTGGAAAAACACAGCAGGTCTTTATTTTTCATTCAAGGATTCAATCATTGATAAACTAAAAACAGTTACATCATTAACAAGTAAAATTTTATATCATAAACTATAAACTTAATCATTTAATCATTCATACTCATTAAAACATAATTAGATCAGTAACAGAACCTATTTAAACAGAGACAACCACAGCAATGGGAGGTCATTCCTCCCTACCAGCTCCTGGAGAGCGCTCAGACAGTGACTTCTCATTACCCCCGAGCTTATTCTAGTCTCCCTGGCTAGAAACTAGGTGCAGCAAGTAAAATACCAGTCCTCAAACTCAGTATTAACTCAGAACTTCTCAGTAAGTTCTCCCAGCTAAAAAGCTGTAATAAAACAAGTTACTGCAGCAATCCTTTCAGGCCACTTCCTTACTATTTTTCCCTCTCAATGAAATTCCTGAATAACATTCTCCTGAATGAATTCTCTCTGGAAAAATATCTGAGCAGCCTCAGCTCTCTTCATTGAGTATTTTTAAAATATTGCCTAGGTCTTTTTTAGGTTAACTGTCATTTAATGAGCCACCTGCTCTGATCCCACTTTCTTGGGGGATCATGACCCCAAATGTAGGGAAGTTTCCACCTACAACTTAGGAAGTGTTTGAGGATGCTGCCACTTGTCGTTTGCCTTCCACCTAGTTCCATCCACCAGTTTGACCAGTAACCTCTTTTTAACAGCTCTCCCATGCTGTTGTCTCCACAATTTATTTATTAATAATAAAAATATTATGAATTACATTCCAATTCTGTTGACTCTGCTGAGTCATCAATATCCTACTTAGCATTAAATTTAATATAATGTCTGAGGAATATAATTTAACAATTTTCATAATTTTACAAAATTGGGGTATGTGACACTATTTCCCGCAGGACTCCCTTATGTCAAGTTGTAATTGCATTATCATGAGCTTTTCCTGCCATATTGAGCCTTATTCCAACTTCCCTGACATTGAGTTTCAACCATATATCCCGAGCTTGTCTCATGTCTAGCCATGCAGAGACATTTTATATATCCTTTGCAGCTTGATTCCCTATTTTTACTGGGAGGGGATTTTCCCCCAAGTTTCGCTATCCTACACATGTATCCTTGCATTGACCATAGGTATGTTCCATTACTTGGAACTAGTTTGTTTTCCCATATGACACTCGTCTCCTCCTAGTCTGTAACTATAAAGCAATTTTATTCTTTTTCAAGCTTTTTAAATATTTGAAAAGGTCCAAAAAAATGAAAAAACCAAAAATCCGGACAAGGAAATATGTTATCTTTTGGAAGTTGCTGAGTCATGTTGCCTTCGAACAGAGCACTGTATATCAAATCCGTTGGTTGGGTTTATAGTTTGAATTTAGGAGCTTTACTTAGTTATTTGAGTTTATCTCCACTGACTGGTTAAGCTTCCAGTCCCCATGGAGCCTCTGTCGATGCCTCTTGTGTCACAGAGATGTCCCAGTTTTGTATATCGAGTCTATGTTGCCTTTATTCAGTCACCATTCTCGGCCATTCCCAGTATAGTTACTGGTTCATGCACATTATGATCGAGTACTTCCACATTATACATATTTGTTGAGTACCTCGTGTTGGATGATGGGGGATGCCCTAATGACCTTCTTCCAACATATTTCATCCCATCGACTCTAGATTATTTATTCTGGGATTGGAATCTAGACTCATTTTTGAGTGCCTTGAGACTTGCAGTCATCAGTGGCAGGTTCCCTTGTCATCGACAGTTTTTGGGAATACATCAATGTCCCCTGATCGATGGATCCTCTCAAGTGTTCGACCTCAACACATGTATTCACACTTGTTGGTTTGTACTCTAGTACCTTTATTCCCATTTTCATTATCAGTGGGTGATCTTGCGTCTGTTAATGGTATACATCAATGAACGGTAATCAGATGATAGACTACTATGTTCGACCTCGACACCTCTATTCACATAGTAGGACATGTACTCGTAGCAGTTCGTGTAGAAGACCTTCCATATTCGTGGCATCTCTTATATGCTACCTCCTTGATCATGCCGGTGTTCATGAGATTTTAGCTCTCGTGACTTGATTCCAGTATATGTCAAACATTTCGAGCTATTATGGAGATATTGATCCATTATATATCTTCATCCATTTTGGAGATCATGATCTGTTGTATATCTTCGTCATGGAGATTATGATCTATGTATATTGTACGTGGTGATGAACACTTATGTGATGTTATGTATCATGCTTATTCATGGCCATTGTACTCTTATGTATCCAATATAGCTATATGTATTTGCAGTTATGTGCAGAGTTGTATCATTGTACTATGCTGATTGGGTGGCTGGTCTTCCATTTGGGATCCTTCATCGCTCCACTTCTGGGATGGACTTGTAATGTATTTTTGCCATCATATGACCCCTTTGACCTCACATAATAGGGGGAATCTGTTATAGCTGATTTTACCACTCTAGTATGGCCTTCCCCTGTCCCTCCGCAGACTCCTTAGACCCCTTGGACCATTTTTTATCCTTTGATGTTTCCTTGACCATCCCTATAAACATGTGAAAAATGATACACGTGACTTTTAAACCCCTAATCGCGTATATATGTGGGTTTGAACTCTAAAACCATGTACATCAGGATGTGTACAAAATCCAAATCCTTTTGGAGTTTTCCTTGACATGGATCCGACTCACTTCACTCCCGGCCTTCCAGATGCCTTGAGATCGCTTGAATTCGACCTTTCATTACCCCTTTGAAAAGCTATATAGGGAACTCTTTGATAGATTGAAGGCATATGAGAGAATTGAGAGCAAAGAAACTATAGTCCATTGTTGCTGGAACTTGTGCTTGAGTCTGCATCCCTTTTTTCTTTTGGAGCACTTTTGTGTTCTTCCCAAGCTTTCCTTTTGCTTGTGAGCTTGCTATCAAGAGATGGAGGATTGAGGTGGTGGAGGCCTAAGTGGGGGATTTAGTTTCTCTGATTTGCAGACATGCCGATAGAGGTTGTATCCATTGTAATCTCTGATTTTATATTAATAGAAATATCTTTTCCTTTCCAGTAATGTATGTTTGAATGAATATTTTATCCATGGATGATTTCAAATGTTTATACATTGTTGATTATATATGCTAGAATATATCTAACACCAATATATATA
>LPNX010912806.1:17356-42600 GCA_001517045.1 Pseudotsuga menziesii
AGCCCAGTTAAACCCCTGCTAAGAATCACAATAAGTGCTCAAGATCATACCCCATATGACCAGGGCATTGTAATTGACTCCCATGTAGGGATGGGATTTGATGGGCATATGCCCGTTGTGAGGCATTTTACCCATCAAAATACTATTAAATATTTTTACATGTCATCTTAAATAATGAGCAAACAGTTTGTTAGGACATATTTTTTATGGTTAATTATTTTTTGAACCCGTCATTAATGTATATTAATGAGTATGTTAAGATATGTGTATGCCTAAATAAATGGCATGGAGTAGGTGACATGTTATAATATATATGAAATAATATTGTATATTGAAACTTTCCCATTTGATTGTAGAGTAGGTGGGTGAGATTTTGTTCAATGGAAATGGTTGTTCTTTCATTCCATTTTTTCTTTCTTTCATACATTGTCCTAGAGTTGTCCCAACATGGGGTCATTCACTTCCTTTCAGTTCCTTTCTCTTGCCATGTTCCCTTCCTTCAGATGATAAGTAAGTTTTCATGTCCGAAAGTGTAACTTCGAGAGAGAGGTGGGTACCATTTAAGAAGAATAATTGGGTTTTAAACTATTTTATTAAAATAATGAACCCATTTACCCACCAAGCATCAACAATTTATTATATACTGAATTTACCAAGCATCAACAATTTATTAGCTACCGAATGTACCAAGCATCATCTATGGAATTCTAGACATGCTTGATTTTTGGTTATGGACCTCAAAAATTAGAATCTCTTCTTGAATTTAGATACCCATTTCTTTAGATAGTTTGAAAGCCTCTCCATTGTATGCCATGGAATTGGAGCTACTAATTTTGGTAACATGTTATTTTCAATTTTTTTATAAATTTGGTATTAAACTAAAAACAATATTTAATGAAACTATTATATGTTTTTTTCTTAAACACGACATTTATAGGTCTTGTTGATAAAATATTTGCATGTATCTATTAACATTAAAAAAAAAACGGTTTATTTGATATATGTGAAAACTTAACATTTTATTATTCTTTGAGTCTTAATAATTGGTTAAAACAATTATTTTTACTCATGAGAAAAAAAATCATGTATCTATTCACATTTAAATAAAAAAAGATTTATTTGATATATGTGAAAACTTAAATTTTATTATTCTTTTACTCTTACTAATTGGTTGAAAAATTTACTTTTACTCATGGGAAAAAAAAACTTGTAAAGATGTTTGAAGTTCAAAGTCGTTCTTCTTATCCATTTATAAACAAGGAAAAGGAAATGGCCTAATGAAGAAAGCATGAACCATGAATTGGTTGGTGCAAATTTTGACCCTTCCACACAAAAGCCCAATGATAATTAAATTAAGCCCCATGTTGTCATTTTGAATGGGAAAATGTATTGCATCATTGGCTTATGTTAGTAAAAAATTTTCCAAAAAAATAGTTTTACAAGAATGTTTTATATATTCAAATTAATTTGTCAAATTGTATAAGTTTAAATTATTCTATTTTATAAAATTAAAATAAAATGAATTCTCTACATTAAAAGACTAAATGTTTTCATTTATGGATGAAGCAAATCAAAATAAATTTATTTTATCATATTATTATCAAAGTGCATCATGGAAATAGAAAACTCCACTTGTGTCAAATATTTGTTTTAGCTTGGTCTATGCAATTTTATGTGCAATAATAGTTGAGGAATCCAAAAGAGTCCATACCTTGAAAAAAACAACGTTAAAAATAGACAACTTTCAATTGATGAAACTACTAAACAATAGTGTCCGTAGATGCACTCGAATGTCACAAATCCAGTAGAAGTGGTGGTTTGTTCATTGGAGCCATGATTTTCAAGTTATGATGAGTTTCATCTCACTTCCCAAGGCCATTAAGGGATACCAAGAAAACTTCAATTGGGAGCATAAAAACTATATCGAGCAACGAAATTGAGTTTCCTTGGGTCTTATGCAAGTGTGTTTTGGAAAGACCAAGATGATTGTGATGTCCATGCACTCACTCAACACATTTTTCAAAATATTATCATGTCATGCAGAAATTGCATTGCATGTCATTGAGCAAAACCCTAGTTTAGAAAAACGTAAAAATAGACATATTTTAGTCTATGAAACCACCGAACAAGGGTGTTCTTAGTGGTACATGGATTTCACAAATACAATGAAACTGATGGTTTTTCCATCAAAATTGCATGCATAATTAGGATCAACATAATTGAGTTTTGTTTCCCCATGGAAGTGTGTTTGGGGAAGAGATATGATTAATATTCCCACGCACTTGTTGAGAACATTTTTCAAAATCGTAGCCTATCATCCAACAATTGCACTACATGTCAATGATCAAAGCACTAGTATAGAAAATTGTCAAAATAGACAATGTTTGGTCCATGGAGCCACCGGAAAAGGGTGTCCCAAGAAGAAATCGAATGTCATGAATCCAATGGAACTAACGGGTTTTCCATCAAAAATTCTTTTTTTGGGTTATGGTGATTTTAATCTCTCTTCAAAAGGCCATTCAGGGACACCAACAAATTTCAACTAAGGCATAAAAACCAAATTGAGCAACAAAATTTAGTTTTGTTACCTTCTACATGTGTATTTGAGAAAGGGTTACATGACGGTGATGCCCGTGCACTTGTTCGACACATTTTCAAAATATTGGCCTATTGTGCAGAAATCACACTTCATGTCATTGAGCAAAACCTTAGTTTAGAAACACTTTAAAATATACAATGTATAGTCCTTGAATCCGCCATATAGGGGTGTCTCTAGTGGTAATATGGTGTCTCAAAACCAACAAAACTAATTGTTTTTTCATCGGAGTCTCGGTTTTCAAGTTATGGAAAGTTTCATCATGCTTACCAATGCCATTTGGGGACACATGGAAAATTTCCACCAAGAGCATAAAAACCAAACCGAGCAACAAAAGTGAGTTTTGTTGCCTCCTGCAAGTGTGCTTGGGTAAGGGAAAGATGATTGCGATACCCACACACTTTTTGGGAACATTTTTCAAAATATTATCATATCGTAGAGAATTTGCACTACATGTGTAACAAACTTAAATAATAACAACAAATAATATCTATCTATCTATCTATCTATCTATATATTAAATATCAATATTAATTATTAATATTAATATATATTGATATTAATAATAATAATTAATAAATGGCTATTAGTTAACTATTCTAAAATGGTGCGTCCTTTCATGGATGGTATCCAAAGTGCCTTTACAATTAATATATATATGGCACTCACTTTATAATCTTTTATCATCATTCATCTTTAATATTTATTTTATATTTTCAATATGGAATTATTTTCCATTGGTTGATTATTCAACTCAGTAATCATTGAGAATATCTGGATACAGATATTACATTGGTATCAGAGCCAACCCTTCCTAGGGATTCTACTGATTCTTCGGCTTTTGTCCAAAATGATCAAGGTTTCCTTGAATTTAGGTCTTTGACCTCACAATGGCTTTTAGCCATCCATATTTAGAGTTTCTCTGGTAAAAATTGGTTTTTGACAAAAAATTGGCCTTTGGCCTTTGAATTTCATTGAAGAAGTATTAATTCCATTCCAAATATGAAGCAAGAACGAGAGGGAAAAATGAAGAATAAAAAAAAAATTATCAACAAAGAAATAAAAGGGGAAAAGTTTAAAAACAAAGTGAAATAGCTCATGGTTTTAGGAAATAGCCCATGGTTTTACTTACAATATTTAAATTATAAACTAGTTTTATAAAATATGTTTTGAGGACAAAGCATCATAAGCCGTAAGGTAATGTAACAAACTTAAATAATAACAACAAACAATATATATATATATATATATTAAATATCAATATTAATTATTAATATTAATATATATTGATATTAATAATTAATAATTAATAAATGGTTATTAATAAACTATTCTAAAATGATGCATCCTTTCATGGATGGTATCCAAAGTGCCTTTACATTTAATATATATATGGTACTCACTTTGTAATCTTTTATCGTCATTCATCTTTAATATTTATTTAATATTTTCAATATGGAGTTATTCTCCATTGGTTGATTATTCAACTGAGTAATCATTAAGAATATCCGAATATGGATATTCGACACATTTTTCAAAATCTTGGCCTGTTGTGCAGAAATCACACTTCATGTCACTGAGCAAAACCTTAGTTTAGAAACACTTTAAAATATACAATGTATAGTCCTTGAAGCCGCCATATAGGGGTGTCTCTAGTAGTAATAGGGTGTCTCAAATCCAACAAAACTGATTTTTTTTCCATCAGAGTCTCAGTTTTCAAGTTATGGAAAAATTCATCTTGTTTACCAATGCCATTTGGGGACACATGGAAAATTTCAACCAAGAGCATAAAAACCAAACTGAGCAACAAAAGTGAGTTTTGTTGCCTTCTGCAAGTGTGTTTGGGTAAGGTAAACATGATTGCAATACCCACACACTTCTTGGGAACATTTTTCAAAATATTATCCTATCATACAGAAGTTGCACTACATGTCACTTAACAAAACCATAGTTTAGAAAACCAACAAAATAGACAAATTTCGGTCCATGAAGCCACTAGAAAGGAGTGTTTCTAGTTGTTCTCAGATGTCACAAATCCAATGAAATTGGCAATTTTTCCATCAGAGCCACAATTTTAAAGTTATGGCATTTTTCATCCTATTTCCCAAAGCCATTAAGGGACATGAGACAAATTTTAATCTGGGGAATAAAAACCAAACTAGATAACTGTATTGAGTTCCATTGTCTCTTGCAAGTGTGTTTTGGCAATTGTCATATGATTGTGATTCCCATGTGCTTGCTAGACAAATTTTTAAAAAATATTAGCCTATCACGCAGAAATTGCACTGCATGTTACTCAACAAAACCTAAGTTTAAAAAATTGTTAAGATAGACAACTTTAGATCCATGAAACCATCGAACAAAGGTGTCCTTAGAATTACTCAGATGTCTCGAATATAATGGAACTGGCGGTTTTTCCATCAGAGCCTCGATTTTCAAGTTATGGTGAGTTTCGTCTCGCTTCTCAAGGGAATTTAGGGACACTAAGAAGATTTCAACCAGGATCATAAAAACCAAACTGAGCAATGAAATCGATTTTGGTTTCCTCCTACATGTGTGTTTAGGAAAGGGAGAGATGACTACGATACCCATGCACTTACTCACCACATTATTCAAACTATGTCTCTATTGTGCAAAAATTACACTAAACGTCATTGAGAAAATACCTAATTTAGAAAACCATCAAAATAGGAAACCTTCGATCCATGAAGCCACTAGACAAGGGTGTCTGTAGCGGTATGAAGATGCCATGAATCCAATGGAATTGACATTTTTTACATTGGATCCATGATTTTCGATTTATAGCGTTTTTTGTCTCGCTTCCCAAGGACATTAAGGGACACCAGGAAAATTTCAATCGAGAGCATAAAAAACAAATCAAGAAACATATTTGAGTTTTGTTGCATCATGGAGATGTACTTGAATGTCACAAATATGATGGAAATGATGGTTTCTCCATTGGATCCTTGGTTTTTAGGTTATGGCAAGTTTCATCTTGCTTCTTGAGGCCATTCACAGACACTACACAAATATCAACTAGGGGCATAAAAAACAAACTAGGCAATGGAATTGTTTTTTGTTTCCTCCTGCAAGTGTGTGTGGGAAAGGGAGAGATGAATTCGATTCCCATCGACTTGCTTGAAACATTTTCAAAATATTTCTCTATTGTAAAAAAATTGCATTGCATGTCATCAACAAAAAAAATAGTTTAGAAAATTGTCAAAATAAACAACATTCGGTATATGAAGCCACTAGACATGGGTTTCCATAGCAGTACTTATATGTAATGAAACCAATGGAAATGACATTTTGTCCATCAAAGCATTGGTTTTTGAGCTATGTTAATTTCCTTCTCACTTCCCAAAGTCATTTAAGGACACCAAGCAAATTTCATTCGGGAGCATAAAATCCAAACTGAGCAACGCAATTGAGTTTTAATGGATCCTAGAAGTGTGTTTTAGAAAGATAGAGATGACTGATATTCCCATTCACTTGTTGGGAACACTTTTCAATATCATATCCTAACATCCATAAATTGCACTACATGCCAATGATCAAAACCCTAGTATAGAAAATTGTCAAAATAGACAACATTCGATCCATGGAGCCACTAGACAGGGGTGTCCCAACTAGTACTCTGATGTCATAAATTCAATTTAACTAATAGTTTGTCCATCAGAGAGCTTCATTTTTTGAGTTATGGTGAGTTTTATCTCAATTTTCAAGGTCGTTCAAGGACAGCAAGAAAATTTCAGGGCATAAAAACCAAATTGAGTAATGGAATTGAGTTTTGTTACCTACTACATGCATGCATGGGAAAGGATGAGATGATTGTGATGCCCATGCACTCGTTGAACACATTTTTCAAAATATTGGCCTATTGTGCATAAATTGCACTTCATGTGATTGAGCAAAACCCTAATTTACAAAACCTTAAAATACACAATGTTCGGTCCATGAACCCAATAAACAAGGGTGTCTCTAGCGGTAATTGGGGGTCATGAACCACAAAAAACTGAATGTTTGTCCATCGTGTCCTTTGTTTTCAAGTTATGATGAGTTTAATATTGCTTAAACCAATGTCATTCGGGAACTAGGAAATTTCAACTGGTAGCATAAAAACCAAACCGAGCAATGAAATTGAGTTACATTGCCTCCTGCAAGCGTGTTTGGTTAAGGGAAATATGATTGCAATACCCACACAGTCATTAGGAAAAATTTTCAAAATATCATCCTATCATACAAAAATTGCAAGGCACATCATTGAGCAAAACCTAAGTTTAAAATGCCATCAAGATAGACAAATTTCAGTGCATGAAACCATCAAGCAGGGGTGTCCTTAGCAGTACTCGGATGTCAAAAATCTATTGGAATTGATGGTTTGTCTACCGTAGGCTAAATTTTCAAATTATGGCATGTTTTGTCTTGCTTCTCAAGCCATTTATGGACACTAGGGAAATTTCTACCAGTAGCATAAAAACCAAACCGAGCAACATAATTGATTTTTGTTGCCTCCTGCAAGTATGTTTGGGCATGGGAGAGACGAATATGATTACCATCCCCACTTGTGCACTGCATTATTCAAATTATTTCTTGATTGTGCAGAAAATTGCACTTAACGTCACCAAGGAATACCCTATTTTATAAAACCTTCGGTTCAGTAAGCCACCATACAGGGGTGTCCTATCCGCATAGAAGTGAGGGGTGCTCACAATACCCTCCCAGCTTCTGCACATAGCTTTAAAGTTATGAAAGCACTAGCAAAGGATCTCATGTGATAGTAGATCCATTAATGGTATACTTAAAATACACTTATTTGGTGACCGACTTATACCCAATGCTTTCCTCAGATCTTTCAGATAAATTTGCAAAGGTGAAGTGAGCCCAGTTATTGAAACTATGAAGGTGAAGTGAAATATATAATGTGTATATTTGGGACATCATCCTTTGCAACCTAATTTCAACCCCAAGAAAAATAAGTTAGGTGTATACAAAAGGTAATTTATACCTATTAAGTTTAATTTTACAATATTTAATATAAATTTCATTATGATGAAATGTTCCATGTAACGTGGGTCATCTTCCCATCAAGGTGGATGATTGAATTCCACTTTTTTATATTTATAAAAAATATATTTAACATTATATACAAATATAATTAAAAAAGTGTATTCCTTCTAAGACCTTATCAAAAAGAAAAGCTAATTTATAAACTTTCTAGAATTTTGGGTGCTTGAAGGGGTTTTGAGGGTGTTCAATATATTTTTACCATGAAAATCTCCATTAAAACACACTTAAATTCTGACTTTTTATAATTAAAAACACCCAACTACCCAAAACTATTTGTGGTCAGGTCCAAATCCTCAAATTTTTAGACCTGTCAATTTAAAGTCTATTATTGATGTATTTATAACTTCGAAAGATATTCTGATGTATATTATCATTGTATGTTTTTGTACCCCCATTGGGGATGTGTGTTACCCCTTTACAGGATGTCTAAATTGTGTCTATACATTGAGGTACAAACTATGTTATAAGTCAGGGAAATAGTCCCCAGTGTAACATCATGTAATATGTAATTGTGGTCTCTCTAGGAGAAGTGGGCCCCATGTGAGATGACATGTAGGATCGAGCCTTATATTTGACCACTGACTTGAAATGGTATAAATAGGGAGGCGCTCTCCCTCATGTATACACATCACACACACTCTCTAAGGTGCATGAGAGAGAGAGAGAGAGACAGTCAAAGGAGGAGAGAAAGATAGCTGCTGAACATTTCTTATTACTGCTTTTGATCATCTTACTATTCTGAAGAAGTTTGCGGGGTTTTCTCCTTTATGGTTTCCTCGATGAAAATATTTGTGTCTTATGCATATTTTACATCTTATTCATCTTGTTGTATTTTTTATTCTTTCAGATAAAGATCCTAGATAATCTAATCATATCTTAAGAAAATTTAGCATGGTATCAGTCTCTTTGAAAGAAGGCAATGTGCAGCTGTGGGAACCAGGGCTTCCTAGTTGAAGGTGTTCTCTACACAGATCATCAAGCAAGGAGGGATAGGATAACTTGCCTCAATAGGGCACATATATCAGTGGTATCAGTTTATGAATTAAAGAAGTGTCACTATACACCCAAAATACAACTGTAATGGCAACTAATGGAAATAAGGGTTTCATGCCTAAAAACCCTAGAAGATTGAATTTAGTCATTCTAGAAATTTCTCTATAACGTGAGATTGGAGAAGGCTCAAAAGTGGAAACTTTTAAAGGATGAAAAGAAATACATGTTGTACCTTGTGGAAAACTTTGAGCATCATATTCTCTATACTTCAGGAGATATGTTTCCTCCAAATCAGGGTTCTAGCCTCCTCCAGAATATAGTCATAAACATGTGACCTAGGTATATTTTCTATATCTTAGGAAAGGGAAGCTCTAAACAAAGTTTTACAATATGTTTCAGGCAGGGAACAAACTGTAGTTTCAGTGGCATACGTTTCAGACCCAGAATGTGAAACAATGACACGTGGCAATCTGTACAAATTTGCTATTTTGAACAATCCCCAAAACAGTCACCTTGGGAAAATTCAAATAAGTCCCACTTGGAGAATCTATTTCCGCTCCAACTTGTGGGGTTGGAAAGAAGAATTTTCAGGCTATCATAGTAAGAAGTTTCAGACCTTAAAAATCCTAAACGTTGGATATACAATAGAATCAATATCATTCATTTCTGCAAAAGAAATTGGAAAACTGGGGCTTCTTGTTCTGGGAGCTTCCCTCCAGTATTTTCATAAAAGGAGTACATTGGACAACTCTCCTTGAAGAGGCCCATATTTCTATCCAAACAGAAGCTTGAGATTCCAAGTTTTGAAAATTAGGGTTTCTCTAACAAACCCTAGATCAATTAGCTTCAGAACCAGGATGGACACCTCAAATCAGTAAGATCTAAATTTTCACTATTTACATTTGAGGTTCTCATTTCAAAATGACTAATCAGACCAGCTTGATGAAAAGCTTGGTGAAGCTGAAAACTTCCGAGTATGGAAGTATAGGACCTTTGTGATCCTTGAAGAAATTGACTTGGATCAGTATTTCAGTAAGGAATTTCTAAGAGCCAGAGGGAGATGAGGCCAAGGCTAGAGCCAAGAGAATCATTGCAGATTATACTAAAGATCATCTCATCCCTCATTTGTCATCCTTGAAGACACCAATAGGAAGTGTTTAATGCTATGACGGGGAAATCGAAGAAGAAAAAGATATTGTTATAACCACCTTGAATGGCCTCCCAAGATCATGGGATTCATTCATTTGAGGAATGTGTGCTAGAAGGAAGTGACTACCTTCAACAGACTTTGGGAAGAGTGCACACAAGAAGAATCTCGACTCATAATAAGAGAAGAGAATATGGGAGCAAGTGAATATCAATATATCATGATTTAAAGAATATCCCTCAAGCGATGAGGAATATCAAGGACTCAATTCTTAAAGAACCTCTTATCCATCTGAGCATTTGGATAATAAATGATGTTGTTATTATGAAGAAGACGATGAAGCTGAAGGCTCAAGAAGGAGTCTACCCACGAAACAAATAAATATAAGTATTCAATTGTCATTTCATGATATTGTTGGGTTATGCATTTGTTTAGATTCAGTTGATGTGTTATGCATATTTTGATTACTTGCATTTATACTACTTAATTGCACATTATGGGTAAGAATTCAATGATGTTGTACAACATTCCATTACTACTTATCTAGATTGAAACCTCTTTGCTAGCAGATTAGGAGTATTACATACTCTTAATAACATTAGGGTAGAATTCATTTAGAAGTTATTGTATGTAAACATGATATCGATGAATGTTGTAGCATTGGTTAATATAGTCGCATGGCTATGTGACATATATTTGCCACTATTAATATGTTTAGAAAATTATGATATGTTTCTAATCATGCAAATGAACTTGACTTATAGATCATTCCAAAGAACAAGTACGACAGTTCAGAAGAGGAACCTAAAGCTTTCTAGGTCAAAGACACCATAACGAAATAAAGAGATGAAGGCCACCTTGGGAACCGATAAATAATCCAAGATGAAGAATAGTATGATGATACTTCCAAAGAAAGAAAAAGGCATCAGACGCACTCTAGTTATGTGACACTGTTGAGCGACATCATTGATGTAGAGCCTTCTAGCTATGGAGAAGTAGACAAGAAGGAAGGGAAGGAGACTATGATGAGAGAGTACTAGTTCAAGAAGAATAATGTCTAAAATGCGATGTTGAGACCTGAAGGGAAGTTCGTAGTGTCTTCCATATGGATCTACAAGGTCCAGCATGCTATAGATGGAAACATCATGGAATACAAGAAAAGATTTGTAGCACAAGGATTCTCACAGAAAGAAGGCATACAATACAAAGAGACATTTGCACCAGTGACGAATCAAGTATACGTAGAGAAGTCACTTAGGGTTGAGACACATGACAAGAAGAATCATGTGTGCAAATTAAAGAAGGCCTTGTACGAGCTCAGAAGGAACCCATGGGATAGAACATAGAGTTACATAAGGAACTTGAAGATCACCTGTAGTGATGAAGATCTTATCATTTAGTACAAGATAGAAGATGAAATCCTATAGAGTAAGACAAGCTCACAAATGGGTGCAAGAAGAACTTTTCAACAAAGTTCAAGATAGAGGATATTGGTATCCAATGACCCTAGATGGACACATAGAATATTAGCAACAGAGGAAGCTACTTGTCACTCCATTATAGAATGTTTCAATACATAGAGTATGAAATGCAAAGGGATAATGACACTCCAGTTCAGAGGGAGTGACTGCAGAAGATCCTGAGGTTCGACATGGTACGACAGGATGGAAAACTTACTGATGGATCTAGGCTTCAGTAAGAGTAAAGCAGATTCCAACCTGTACTTCAAGGTTGACGGCGGAAGACCAATGATGCTCTTGTTATATGTCGATGACCTATTCCTAACAGGAAGAGAGGAACTCATTAAAGATTCAAGAAGGAAGCTTGTTGCTGATTTCGAGATGAAGGACTTGGATATGATGCACTACTTTCTAGGAATGGATGTGTGGCATAGTGCGGATGGAATCTCCCTTGGACAAGGGAATTATGAAGTGGAGATCCTGAATAGGTTCCGGATGATGGATTGCAAGGCCATGGCCACACCTATGGAATCGAACCTGAAACTATTGAGAGATTCTTCATCAGAGATGGTTGATGGCACAATGTATCGTCAAATTATTTGTTCATTAATGATCCTGATGATTACAAGACCAGACACATGCTTTGTTGTGAACAACCTAGTCCAGTTCTTGAAATATCTAAGACATGCTGACTTGGTTGCAAAGCATGCAGTGAGGTACCTAAAGGGTACCATTGAGTATGGGCTCAAGATTGAAAAGAATCAAAAGACTAACTGGCATGGTTATGTTGATTGCGATTGGTAGTGCCACTGTGAAAGAGAACCTTTGGTTGCTTCTTCAGTTTGAGATCTAGTATGGGCTACTGGTTTGGCAGGATGCAGTCCTACATGGCGCTGGGTACAATCGAGGAAAAATATGTTGCCACTTGCTCAGCTATTTGTGAGGTAGTATGTTTATTTTTAAAGATACTATTTGATTTGATTGATCTGACTTGCATTGTTTTATGATGTAGAGAGAAGCAATGAAGCTCTAGTATGTGATCGAGATCGAGATCTCTCGAAAGAGGGAGTGATGAGTTCTTGAATAGCCGGAGAGACAGGTTGTTTGAGCATAAAATCCCGATGAAGCTCGTAGATTTCTCAGACATAATTAGTCATCTAGGTTGTCCTTGGATGTAATCAGTCCTCATGAATCTCACAAGTTATCCTTGGATGTAATCAATCCTGATGTGATTCTATGCTAGAAATGGGTAGAGTGAAGTTTGAATACTTCAGAGATAAGCATGGTGTACTTTAGATCAAGGTTCCTTCCAAGGGGAAGTGATGAGTCTCGAAGATGCAGATACACATAATCCTTTTCGACATGGTGGCAGGTTGGGCCTCCCATGGTCGTGATGTAATTACAAATCCTTTCCTGGATGGTAGTAGGTGTGTTCTACCATGCCAGTGGATGTAAGTGTTGGATCCTTTCCCGGATGGGAGTAGGTGTGTCCTACCATGCCGGTGGATGTAAGTGATGGAGCCTTTCCTGGATGGTAGTAGGTGTGTCCTACCATGCCAATGGATGTAAGTGCTATAGCCTTTCCTAGATGGTAGCAGGTGTGTCCTACGATGTCGGTCGATGTAAGTGCTGGAGCCTTTCCCGGATGGTAGTAGGTGTGTCCTACCATGCCAATGGATGTAAGTGCTAGAGCCTTTTCTAGATGGTAGTAGGCATGTCCTACCATGCTGGTGGATGTAAGTGATGGAATCCTTTTCCTGGATGGTAGTAGGTTTGTCCTACCATGCCAGTGAATGTGAGTGTTGTGTTATGTGTATCTGGGTTGTGCTCCATGTGACGATGAGATTATATGAAGATGATGAGGTAATAATAGGGTACACAAGTATTGCAAGGCATGTAATCAGTATTGGGATGCTCCTTCAAGTTTTGCAGTGGCATATTATCAGTCCTAGGATGTCTTGCAGGTTTTGCAGTGGCATATTATCAGTCCTGGGATGTCTTGCAGGTTTTGCAAGAGGAATATAATAAGTCCTAGGATGTGCCTACTGATGGCTTGCTCACAGAGATGATGTAGATGAATACCTGGCAGAGGACTAGGCCTACATCCAGCATGAAAAAAGGCTGGCGCTGCAGATGAAGACCTAGGAGAGGACTAGGCCTACATCCAACATGAAAAAGGGCCAGCATAGTAGAAAATTCTGATGACAGATAGTATGTGACGATGCTCAAATTATAAGAAGATGATTGCAGCAGCTATGATGAAGACTATGACTCTGTGATGATGATGACGCGATGAAGACCTAACCAGATGTGTTGATGGATGTGTAGAGAGATAATATATTCCTAGTTAAGAGGGAGTGTTGATGTATTTGTAAATTCATAAGATATTTTGATGTATATTGTCATTGTATGTTGTTTTACCCCCATTAGGGATGTGTGTTACCCCTTTACAAGATGTCTAAATTGTGTCTATACCTTGAGGTACAACCTATGTTGTAAGTTGTGGAAATAGTCCACAATGTAACATCATGTAATATGTAATTGTGGTCTCTCTAGGAGAAGTGGGCCCCATGTGAGATGACTTGTAGGCTCGAGTCTTATATTTGGCTAGCGACTTGAAAGGGTATAAATAGGGAGGCACTTTCGCTCATTTATACATGTTTCACACACTCTCTAAGGCGCATGAGAGAGAGAGACAGTTAGAGGAGGAGAGAAACATAGTAGCTGAACATTTCTTATTACTACTTTTGATAATCTTACTATTCTAGAGAAGTTTGTGGGGTTTTCTCCTTTATGGTTTCCACGACGAAAATCTTTGTGTCTTATGCATATTTTAGATCTTATGCATTTTGTTGTACTTGTTATTCTTTCAAACAAATATCCTAGATAATCTAATCAGATATTAAGAAAATATAACATCTATGTCGACTCATAAAATAAAAAATAAAACCATCATAGACCCATATATATTATGAACAAAGGGAGATCAATATTCTTGAGGTGTAAATTTTGTTATATTAATTTTTTTACACATGAATTAAAGAATTGCACCTCAAGGAATTGCATCCATTTAAGATAGATATATGCAAAGCAGCTTAGATCCAAATCATAGGCTCTATCAAGCAGTGAGTGGGATTAAATATATTGATCTAGGATTTTGAAATTGGTTATAAATCCATGGTTTTAACACATGATTTTAAAACCATGGGTTGTTTAGGAGGACATTGCACATGGTTTTAAAACCATGGGTTGTTTAGGAGGTCCTTGCACATGGTTTTAAAATCATGGGTGGTTTAAGAGGCCTTTGCACATGGCCTTTCTCATAGTTTTTATTACTCTCCCATATTTTTTTAAGGCCGAAATGTTTTTTGGCTGATAACTAAATTTTTTATTTTTTATTATTTTGTGAGGTAGGAACGTTACAATACCTCCCCCCAATTGGGTTGTTTTTCTCGTCAACATTTTTGTTGGGAGGTAGAGTGCCTCTCTACACAATAAATAAAAGTAATGGAAAAGGGTTTTATTTCAGTTAGTTAATGAGTGGTAAAAAAATTAGGTATTAAGTGGACAACAACAATCTTTTTATCTATTTTTTTCTTTGGAAAAATAATGTATCACCTTGATCTAATGTTTTCAAAACTTGGATAATACATTAAATAATTTTTACAATTATTTATTGGGTGGGAAAACTTGTAAGCCTTATCATTTTTTAGGAAGAAAAAATTCTCAAATATCTTGTCTAAATCATATCAAGTACAATAAAAAAAAATTAAGTACAATTGTATAGAACACTTACATGACCACATGTGCATACCACAGTTACAAGTGTCAAATTTCACAATTGTTTGATACAAAAATGGGATTATTTTTATTCAGATTCAACATCCTTTTATCATGTCAACATTTGTGGAAATTGAACCCAATAGATAGAACAATTACACTCACAAAATTGCTAATCAAACATGCAAAATTAACACCAAAGGAGACTGAAATTGGAGCATAACACTAATTTGTATTGAGTAAGTGTACAATATCCAACCTTATGAAGTAATAGGCTGATATAATATATAACATAAGAGATTAAAATGCATAAATATTCCATTCAAAATAGTAAAAAAATAGGCTTACCAAAACTAGTCAAATCCCCCATAGGTGCATAAAGCAATGTCCAAATCTAGGTAGATGCTTATGAATTGGCTAAGTCAAGTGGGAAATATAAAGAGGGATGGAAATAAAACTCATACATGCTTTTATTTGGAGAAAATGAGGGAGGATGATGTGGGTAAAAAAAAAGGTAGTTACAACTAGTCTAGCTTTTCCTTTGCCTTAAATCAGAAATAAAACAAGGCAGCTTTACAGAAAAAGAAGATATGCACTTTGGAGAATATGGAATAAATAAGACATGATAAAATGGGTTTTTAGGATGTTTCCCAAGCGCTCCATGACTTAGTTTTAGCATGTGTTGACTTCTAGGACATGTAGAAGGAAACTAACATAGAGTGGAATCTAGGAAACTAGGTAATAAGACAAAAATGATTAAATTAATGTCTAAGGTAGGTAACTATGGGTTGATTATTCTAAAACCCACCCTTAATACTGAATTTATGAGTAAATATCAGAAAAATATAGGACCTAGCAAAAAGGCTTAGTCACCCTTTACATACTGCTTGTCCATACAACCAAGGAAAGAGGCAAAAACCCAGTGGGGAAATCCTCCCTTAAACATGGACAGGAAAAAAAATTTGAAAATATTGTCATCAATCATGCTTCATAGCATGATCAGCAATACCCAACAGTGATTTGAGATTGCTGAATGTCTTCTCACAAAAAACTTTGGTGAAGATGTCTGCTACTTGTCCCGAAGATGCATAGTAGAGTAGATGAATGGTACCATCATGCAAAAGTTGTCTGATGTAGTGAATATGGATCTCAATATGCTTGGTTCGCTATCTCTGAACTAGATCATTGTAGATTCAAATGGTGCTCTGATTATCACAGTAGATAATAGTTGAAAACTCTGATTTGAAGCCACATTCTCCAAGTATTCCCTGCAACCACAAACATTGAGTTGCTTCATTTACAACTCCTCTATACTTTTCTTCTGTATATGAGAGTGCTATGGCACTCTGCTTCTTGCTTGACCAGCTAATTGGTCCTTCTACAAGCATGAACACATATCCTGATGTAGACTTTCGATCTGTGTTGTCACCTGCCCAATCACTGTCAGTAAACCTAATCAAATCAAGATCAGATTTTTCTTTGTGGAATATCCCATGAGAACTTGTTCCTTGAACAAAGTTTAGGATCCTTTTGGCTTCTCTCCAGTGGATCTCATGAGGCTGATCCATATATCTTGAAGCCACACTAACTGCTTCTTCAAGCTTAACTCCTGAAAGGAAGGGAGTCTTGCTTGGCTTGCAATATTTCATGTTGAACTTGTTTAACAAATCTAAGGCATACTTGTACTGATGTAATTTGATTCCATGTTGGGATTGAGCAATTTCAAGACCCAAGAATTGGCTCAACAATCCCAAATCTGTCATAGAAAATGCATGGTTCATTACATCCTTCAAGGAGGAAATCTCTTTCTTTGAACTTCCTGTAATCAGAAGGTCATCCACATACAAGACAATAATTATCAAATAACCATGAATCAGCTTCAAAAATACATTAATATTAGACTTGCATCGAACACAACTCAGTGATAGAAAAAAACCATCAATCTTGGCATACCAAGCCCTGGGGGCTTGCTTGAGCCCATACAATGATTTCTTTAACCTGCCCACTAAAGATGGATTAGAAACAAACCCTTCAGGTTGCTACATGTAAATCTCCTCATTGATATCTCCATTTAGAAAAGCACACTTCACATCCATGTGATGTACCTCCCACTGCTTCAAAGCTACAATGGCGAAAGCTAGCCTTATGGAGTCCATCTTGCCACTGGTGAAAAGGTTTCATTGTAGTCAATACCATGTACTTGTGAGTATCCCTTGGATACCAATCTTGCCTTATATTTCAAAGGTTAACCGTCAGCAACAAATTTAGTCTTGAAAACCCACTTACATTGAACTAGCTTCCTCCTTGGGGGAAGATCAACCATTTCCCAATGTTGTTCTTCTGGAGCGAGCTGAATTATTCTTTCATGGATGTTTTCCATATTGGATCATGTGCTTCCTCTTCATATGTATATGGATATTATTCAACCATTATATATCACTTCTCATCAAATAGAGGATCTTTCACACAAAGGTCACTCTCAAATTGAGATCTAGTCCTCCCAGTGTCATTAGGATTTCCAGCTAGTTCCCTAGCTACATGAATTCTCTTTGCTGCCCATTTTGGTATTTTAGGACTATTATGATCTGCAATCAAATCATCGTTATTAAACATATCATAATCAGCAAACTCATTAGTCTCTTCACTTACAATCAATGAATCTAGTGGTGAAGAAGACTCTCCAACTTCAAGTGCAACTAAAGGCTCTTGTTGGAACTGAACACTTCTTTCAATGAAAGCTTTGTTAGATCTCAAGTTGATCAGCTTGTACCCTTTTGAATCTTCAAAATACCCAACAAATAGGCACTCTTGGCTTTGGGGCTGCAAATCCTTCCTCTTATATGTTGGAATTCTATCCCAAGCCTTCGAGCCAAAAATCCTGAAATGGGTCACATCTAGATTGTGCCCACTCTAAGATTAGAAAGGAGTCATACCATCAAGTTTCTTATGAGGCACCCTATTATGGATGTAGGATGCACAGTTTATAGCCTTGACCAAAAATTTGGTGGCAAAGTCTTAGCCTCCATCATGCAGGTTGCCATCTCCTTCAATAACCCGTTCTTTCTCTTAAAAACTCCATTTTGTTGTGGTGTGTAAGGGATCGAATGCTGCATCTAAATACCTTCATATTTACAATACTGAATGAACTCAGACTTGACATACTCACCACCCTTTTCAGATCTGAGGATCTTGAGTTTCCTCCCAGACTGGTTTTCAACCAAGGCTTTAAAGACTTTGAAGAGGTCAAAAACTTCAGACTTATGCTTGAGGAAGTGAACCCAACAATACCTGGAAAAGCCATCTATAAAAGTGAGTGCATATTTGGATTGAATCATGGACATATGAGAAAATAGACTAGAAATGTCATTATGGATCAACTCAAGAGGTGCATAGGTTCTCTCATGACTAGCTCTCTCATACTTGTGCTCTGGGTGTTTTCCTAGGATACAATCTTAACAGACTCCCTTAGAAAACTTGATCTTTGGTAACCCTATGACCATATATTTTTCACTCAAATCATAAATATACTTGTAGTTAATATGGCCAAATATTTCATGCCAAAGCTTTCTTTCCTCATTAGCATGAATCAGAAGAGCGGAGGGGTTTGAGTAGGGTAGAAAATCAGAAAACATGTACACCTTCGAAGTGTGATCAAAAACACCTTTTGCTACAACTTTACCATTCGAAATATCAGTGATTTCAACATCATAAGGGGAGAAGATGAACTTCTTTGGAGACCCAATGTGAGTCATCTAATACACTGACAAGAGATTAGAGGCAAGACCTAGAACATACAACACATTATTGAACTTACCATGGTCAAGATCAATCCTTCCCTTCCGCAAACTGTCAGTGAGAGAGTCATCTCCCAAAACTATTGGTGGACCTTTCAACATGTCAAGAGAGGAGAATGCCTCTTTTGTCGAAACCATATGTCTAGAAGCTCCAAATTATATGATGAAGCTAGGTGAGTTTGATGTGCCAGCAACTAAGGCATGTACTCTCTCTGTCCTCTGAATTTGATCCTCCTTCCCTCTTCTTTGAGCAATAAGGAAGGGAGATATTAATCTTCTCTAGCAGTTGGGTCAACACGTCAATTTTCTTCTTCATACAAGATCTCTCAATATGATAGCCCTTACTGCAGTATGCTCACTTTCTCATTTCTCCTTTGTTCTTCTTCTTCTGGGAGTTCTTCTTGGAACCTTGGGGCTCCTCTTGAGACTTATACTTGTCTCTCTTTTGCTTAGGTGTCTTTTTAGCTTTTTTCTTGCTTTTTGAATCCACCCTTGAATCTCCAACAACCAAAGCTTGGTCTTTGGAAGGTTTGATGGTGCCCATCATCACCAACTTATCTTGTTCTTGTGTGAGGGATTCCATGAACTCTGCAAGATTAGGCACCTTCCAGGATTGAGCTATCAACTTGGTGGCATGGAAGGTCAAAACAAACATTGAATAGTCAGGGCCAAGATTAGAGAGTATGGCCAAAACTAGTTTCTCTTCCTTCTTTTCTATCCCACATTGTTTCAACTGCAAAACAAGGGCCTTAAACTTGGAAAAGTAGAGTTGCAATGATTTGAAGCTACTGGGACTCAAGGAGATCAGCTCATTCTCGATTTGATGTCCTCTCATCTCATATTTCTTTCCAAAAATCTCTACAAGATTCTCCAACACTTCATTAGGTGATGTCAATCCATCAATATGGAAGAGGAGGTCTCTTGAAATGCCCAGACACAAAAGACCATAGGCCTCATCCCTCCTGTTGTGCCATTTGATTTTCTCTGCAGCTGCATTTGGTTCTACCTCAGTTGCCATAGTCACCCTATAGAGACCTTTCTCTCTTAACAATATCTCCATCTCAGCTTTCCACTCAAATAAATTGAATGGAGTCAAGATGATCTTCTGAGATTGGTCCATAGCTCAAAAATTGTGCCCTTCAGTCAGCAGAATATGCTCCCAGTCAAGATGTCAAACCTGCAATATAAATATGGAAGGAAATAAATCAATCTAGAAAGGCTCTGATACCATGTGTAAATTGAACCCAAGAGATAGAACAATTACACTCACAAAATTGCTAATCAAACATGCAAAATTAACATGAAAGGAGACTGAAATTGGAGCATAACACCAATCTGTATTGAGTAAGTGTAAAATATCCAACATTGTGAAGTAATAGGATATTTTAATATATAATTACATGATATATTTGAATGCATAAATATTCCATTCGAAATAGTAAAAAAGGATGCTTACCAAAACTAGTCAAATCCCCCATAGGTGCATAAAGCAGTTTCCAAATCTAGGTAGATGATCACGAATTGGCTAAGTCAAGTAGGAAAGCTAAAGAGGGATGGAAAGAAAACTCATACATGATTTTATTTGGAGAAAAGGAAGGAGGATGATGTGGGAAAAAAACAAGGCAATTACAACTATTCTAGCTTTTCCTTTGCCTTAAATCAGAAATAAAACAAGGAAGCTTTACAAAAAAAGTAGATACGCGCTTTGGAGAATATGGAATAAATAAGACATGCAAAAATGGGTTTCTAGGATTTTTCCCAAGTGCTCCATGACTCAATTTTAGCATGTGTTGACTTCTAGGACATGTAGAAGGAAACTAGCATAAAGTGGAATCTAGGAAACTAGGTAATAAGTAAAAAATGATTAAATTAATGTATAAGGTAGGTAGCTATGGGTTTATTATTCTAACAACATTCTTAAAGGTTCTATCTTTAAAAAAAAAATTAATATTCCTATTTTTTTGAAAACAATCAACAATACAATGCCCAAGTAATATGGGAAGACCAACTCACCTCATTTATTTAAAACTTCAACCTCTTGCATTTTCTTTCAACACAGTCACCAAATCTAAAGAACCCAACTTCTTTGGTTATCAAAGGCCCCAATTTCTTCAAAATTTTTGAATAAAGACATCAAATTCACATGCCTTGAAACATTAGAGGCCTACATAAGGGGAAGATAGTATAAAATCCCATAAGCTGGGAAAAAAGAAACCAGTCATCAAGGAGACAAGATCATTGTAGCGCCATAGTTTCGGTGCAGCAAGTATGAAATTGTTCTAGTTTTTAGATATGATAATTAATAAATGAGAATTATATATAATAAATATAACAACAAACACTAACAAGAGATGGTTGTAGAAGCATTTTCTCACACCTATAAATGATATAGATGATGACACTCCTCCAAAATGCATGTGGATTTGACTAGGATATTCTTAGCAGCAACGATGTGCTCCCAAAAAATATAATTCATGCTTAATAGTGAAGATCCAATCTCAAAGATGAAGTTCAACCCAAAACTGTATCCAACATTAAAGATTGACGTTGAATAGTGAAGAACACCCTCTTTTGATCATTCTAAGGGTAGATTTTAGTTCACAACTGAAATACTTATGGTCTAGCTAAAGATCACACCCATGAATGAAGGAGATCGACCCTTCATTAGACGAATTGGCCCATAAACAAGATACATCACTCCCACACTCTACAACAATGATTTTTCCTTCGATTCAATGGTATCCTCTTTAATCTTTAAACTTAGGATGCCCACGACAAAGTTGGAAAACAATTAAAAAAATTATAAAGTAAGGATGTGCGTTTCCTTCTGTGGAGTACACCCATCACCATATGTCTTATGATTAGATATCATAAGTTACTAATGACTATTTCTCCCTACAAAACTAGACTCGGGTGATAGGGGATTTAGGGGAGACTATCCCTTCAAATTACTAGCTAATGATATGTTAGATTTTTACAGTTTATTCAATATGATCTAGGATCTTATCTGAGAGAATAACATGCACAACAATAACCACAAGAGACAAGAGACACAAATATTTTTCCTTGGGGAAACCATAAAGTAGAAAACCCCGTAACTTCCTCAGAGATAGAATAAGCACCAGTAGCAAAAGTAAAACCCAAAACTATAAAGATGATATTTGACAACTTCTCTCTCTTCCTTGTGTGAGCTTGTCCTCTCTCTATCATGTGCACTTGATGAGTGAGTTTGTGTGTAAAATAGAGAGTCACTCTCTGTATTTTCACTTTATCTTTACTTGAATTTTTCCCTCAACAGGGCTGACTTCTCTAGGAGAGTCTAATAACCCTAATACAACTTAACTCCGGGGTTTAATGCCCTGACATACAATGGAGGGCTAACATCAATATCTTTACATGACTTAACTACATGAATGAATCTCCTAATCGGAGGAATAAACATCTTCGTCGGGGTATAATAAAATACAATATGAAATATAAAATAAACAAGTGAATATATTCTGAAGTTACAATTACATTAACAGTCCCTCTTAACTAGGAAGGTATTCTCTTGACATAGACATCAATACATATAGGCACAAGTCTTCAACGCTGGATCATTATCTTCATTGTTGTTGTTGTTCTCATAATCTCGATCAAATGCTATTATATCTCGAATCTACTTGTCATATGAAGTTATACAGATCCAACCATTTTCATGCTGGATGTAGGCCTAGCCTCCATGTAGGTCTTCAAATCATCAAGTAGGTATAACTCGGGACTTATTTCTTTTCAAAACCTGAATGATCTCCCAGTACTGATTCTATGCCTTTGCAAAAATTGAAGGAGCATACCAGGACTTATTACATGCCTCTACAAAACCTGAAGGATCTCCTAATGCTGATTATATGCCTTTGTAAAACCTGAAGGAGAATCCTAGGACTGATTATATGCCTTTGAAAAACTTGAAGGATCTCCCATGATTGATTATATGCCTATGCAAAACCTAAAGGAGCATCCCAAGACTGATTATATTCCTCTGTAAAAACTTGAATCCCATACTATCATCTTGTCATCTTTATATAATCTCCTCATTACTCGGAGCACAGCCCAGATGCACACACCTCGACCATATCCCTTACATTTGCACCATGGGAGGACATGCCTACCACCATGTGAGAATGGCTCTTGTGCATCTGCATCTTCTGGACCCATCACCTCCCCTTGGGGGGAACCTCGATTTGACTTACACCAAGCTTCTCTTTGAATTATTTAAACTTCACTCTGGCTAATGGCTTGGTCAACACATCGACTATCTCCTCGTCTGTCGCAACATACTGTAGCTTCACTGCTCTTCTCTGCATCGTATCCCTGATATAGTGGTACTTGATATCAATATGCTTCGACTTGTCATGGAACACTGGCTTCTCAAACAACTTCACATAACTCTGGTTTAAACAAAAGATAGAAATCGCCTCTAACTGGAGATCAAACAAATCATATAGTAGATTCCTAATCCATACTGCCTCACAATTGGTTGAATAAGATGCGACATACTCTGCTTCGGTTGTACTCAGTTCCACGTAGGGCTGCTTCCTGCTAAACCAAGAGATCACACCTAATCCCATACTGAAGCAGCACCCCAAAGTTCTCTTCCTATCTATGGTACTTCCAACTAGGTCTGAATCAACATAACCCTAAAGGTTAACCTTTTGATTCGTGTCATATCTGAGCCCATATTCAACTATACCCTTTAGGTACCTCAATATATGCTTTGCAGCAACGAGGTGAACTTGTCTCGGATCCATTAGGAACTGGCTCAAAGTGTTCACAAAAAATAATAAGTTAGGTATTGTGTTCGTCAGGTACATCAATGACCCAATTATTTGATGATACATTGTGGCATCAATTGACTTTGATGAAGCATTGCAAAGTAGCTTCAAGTTCGATGCCATAGGTGTGGCTATTACCTTGTAGTCCATCATCCTAAACCTCTTCAGGATCTCTATTGTATACTTCCCTTGACCAAGGAAGACTCCATCTGCACTCTTCCACACCTTCATACCTAGAAAATAATGCATCATGCCCAAGTCCTTCATCTCAAACTCGGCGTCAAGCTTCCTCTCTGTATCTGTAATCAACCCATCCTCACCTGTCACAAACAAGTCATCTACATACAATAGGAGTATCAATGGACTCCCTTCCTCAACCTTATAGTAAAGGTTGGACATGAGGTTGGAGTCTTCTTTACTCTTGGTAAAACCCAAATTAGTCAGGAAGCTTTCCATCATGTCGTACCATGTTTTGGGTTCTTGCTTCAATCCATACAAACATTTCTTCAATTTTCACACATGAGTCTTCATGTCATGTGTCTCAAATCTGAGTGGCTGCTCCACATACACTTCCTCTCCCACTACACCATTCAAGAATTATGTCTTAACATCCATCTAGTGTATTTTCCATTTCATTACTGGATCGAGAGCAAGTATTGTTATGATGGAAGCGTATCTGGCTACAGGTGCAAAAGTCTCCTCATAATCTATCCCTTCCTTCTGGGAGAAGCCACGCACCACAAATATCGATTTGTATTTCTCTATGCTGCCATCTACAACATGCTTGATCTTATAGATCCACTTGGAAGTCACAACAGACTTCACAACATTCTTGATGCTGTATCAAGATCAGAATCTTGTGTTGTATCAAGATTTGAGTCTTGTGTTGTATCAAGACCGGTCTTATGTTGTATCAAGTCATTTGGATACGTTATGTGATGTATTGCTCGTCATGGTCACTAGCCACTATAAGTCTCCACTAGGGATTATCTACTCCTAGAGTGAATTACTTTAGCATATTACTATATGACCTAGGGAAATACATATGATCTTTAGTACAAAACAATCAGGTTCTGAGTATGATACGATAAGACGATTAATTAAATAATACATATATGGACCATGCGATATTTAATTAATGTTAAATGAGATTAGCATAGAGAAGTAGAAAGGATTCGATTACCCTTGCCATACCTTCAGTGAACTCAAATTGCAAAGACATTACTGAAGTCTCAGTTGTGGAAAAACAAGTTTCACTTAATTAAATAATCTACTTGATTATGCAAAGTGTTTGTTCATGGATGACACGGATTGTGAAGCACTAAAGACATTCAATTAAAATCCTAACTAATGGTCAGACATTCGGTTGATTATTGAGTTCAGTTTAAATAGTTCAGTTCAATTAATTTAGTTTAGTTCAATCCGTTCACATTCAGTTAAAGACAGTTAACACTTAGTAAAAGAAGAAAGTAGCATATCTTCTACATGGGAGCAAATTTCGAGGTATCAACTTGACACCAAGTCAAGGAAGGCACAAAAGGTTAATGTATGAATAGTGCACATAGTGCACAAAAGCATGCAACCATTCGCTAC
>LPNX010912825.1:7510-39042 GCA_001517045.1 Pseudotsuga menziesii
CATTAGACGCAATACTAAATGCAAAACATGATGTAAAAATGGACATTACATCAAACACAAAAGTGGATGCAAAATCCGACCTTATGTCAGACGCAAATGTGGACACAAAAAT
Organism: Pseudotsuga menziesii; assembly: GCA_001517045.1. NCBI lineage: Eukaryota > Viridiplantae > Streptophyta > Pinopsida > Pinales > Pinaceae > Pseudotsuga > Pseudotsuga menziesii. The sequence goes on from LPNX010912825.1 coordinate 7,623, forward strand.
GGATGTCACACTAAACGCAAAATTGGATGCAAAAAGAGACTCAACACTAGACACAATTAATGACTCAAAACTAGATGTAATAATATGTCCAAAACTAGACGCAACAATAGATGAAAAAGTGGATTCCTAACTAGATGTAAAATTGCACATTAAATTGAGCACAAAATATGGTGTATCGATGGACATAAAACTAGGCGTAACACCAAGTGCAAAACTGGAAGCAACATTTGGCGCAAACAAAAACTTAAAACGAGACACAATTTTAGATACAAGACGGGACAAAACATTGGATGTAAAACTAGATGTAATATTGAATGCAAGATGGGATGCAACATTGGACACACAACTAGATGCAATATTAGATACAAACATGGGCGCAAAATTAGGCGCAACAATAGGCGCAACACTAGGTGCAAAATTGGGCTCAGACATAGATGCAAAAAAAGACATCAACCGGGATGCAACACTAGGTGCAAACCTAGATGCAAAATATGACGTAAAACGAGATGAAACATTTGGCACAAACATGGATACAAAAAAAGACGTAAAATAAGATACAAAATTAGATGCAAATGGGGATGCAACATTATAAGTAAATTTGGACGCAAAACTAGACGCAATATTGGGCCTAAAATTGGATGCAAACCTAGATGCAGAATTGGACACATAATTTTATGTAAAACATGGTGCAAAATTGGGTGTAAGACTCAATGAAAAACTAGGAGTAAAATAAGACGCAACATTGGATGCAAAAATTAGCGTGACACTGGGTGCAAACAAGGATGTAGCAAAGGACGCAAAAAAAGATGCAATAGAAGTTGAAAAATTGGGCGCAAATAAAGGCGTAACATTAGATGCAGAAAATTGGGCGCAAAAATGGACGCAAAAATGGATGTTAAAAAGGACAGAAAAAAAGATGCAATAGACGGCGTTTTATGAAAATGTACAATAGCGCCAAGTTTAGCGCCGGATTGTTCACCACAATTGGGAAAAAAATACGCTAAAATCCGGCGCTAAATTCGACGCTAAATCCAGTTTTTGTTATAGTGGTTAGAAAATCTTCGTAGACATAAAGATGAATCTCTTGATAATTTCTTTTCCAGGTTTATGTTAATATGCTACAGGTTTCGTGAAGGACACCAGCTCTCCGAAAAAGACAAAATGGATTGGTTTCTTCATCTTATTTCTCTCTCTGATTTTCATGATTTGGAAAAGAATCAAAATTCTGCAATAGATAGCATGCATGTTAGTTCATTAGTTGAAGATGATTTAGAATCTATTCTTTCTAATTCCACTGCTGAAAATGAAATTGTTGAAAATGGACAAATCATTGAATTTTATGACATACTATTTCAAGAACAAGAGAAAAGGGATGATGATTCAATTTTTATATTAAGTGATAATGCTAAAACTCTCGTTGTTCATAATACCATGGAAGATAAACCAAAAATTCTTGATTCTTCAACTGAAGGTGCTTGTGATGATATAATTTCATTATCTTCTTCTCATGATGTGTTAGTTCCTTTCCTTCCTTCACAAAATTCATTAGATCAGAGTTTTACTAATGATGCTTCTGTTAAAACAGTCAAACAAACAAATTGTATCAGTAAAGAAGCATTTAATCTTTTGTACTCTGAATCTTACTACTCTTCGTATCCTCATGTTTTTGCTGATCATAGACTACATTTACATGTTAATGATTTTCTAAGAAATACTCCATTATGGTCAGATTTTGATAGGATACAAAGGAATACATTTTTTGAAGATAAATGATATTTTGAGATCCATTCTGATTTATTTCAAATTTTTCGTGAAGAAGATCATAATTTTTCTACTATCGTTTCTCATCAGACTCATGCATGTTCATCCATTTTATCCTTTGTTAGTAAGGATTATGATTCAATTTGTAGTATTGAAAGGGATGCACAATTTATTCATGATGTATTCAACCTTAATTTTCTTCATTGCAACATGATAATCATATCTGAAGATAATGTCAACAATTTTAATCTTCACGTTAAAAGACACAATGACGTATTTGATTTCCAAATAATACCCAAATGTCATTATGTTCTTTTTGAATTTAGTCATGATGATATTGTGTTAAAAGATACATTTTTTATTAATCTTTTTTCATGAATCTTGAATCATACTTGTGGTAAAAAATAACTTAAATGAACTAATCTTCAACTGAAGCCATGCAGATGTAATTCTAATGCATCAGAATAGTAAATAAACCTATTAACAACAAATTTAACAATGAAATAGATTCAAACAAATTCATAAACACAAACATAAAAGAAACTATGGCATATTAATAAACTGGAATGTAATTGCATAAAATGATAATTCAGAATAAAAATAAAACAAACGGAGATGAATTCAAAAGCAACCTATTTTATTTAACTTGTAAATAGACTTAACAGGAAATGAAATGAAATAAAAATGAACTATCTAGTTCAGAAGTGAAAGCAAACTATGCGTGTGCAATCTAGTTATCTAATTTAGAAATAAACTTGCATTATAGAAATAATAAAACAAAATGTGAATTAAACTAACTACAATAGAAAATAAGAAAACAAATAAACAAGAAGAGAAAGAAACCTCTGGTTGATGAGGGGCCCTCTCATCAATAAGGGGTGATTCCTACTAACTTCTACTTAAACACAATCTTCAAGAGCAATGCATACAACTCTTTATTCAGATGGTGGAATAGCAATACAAAGTTCAAGAGTAAATCATAGAAATAACTCTTCTCCTAACACTGCTAATTGACTGATTTTCTAGCTAATTGAGCTCTCTCATAGAGGCTTCTTTATATAATGATTTACAGGGATGAGCAAGTTGATCCTTTAGTGGTCAAATGCTCTCTAAATTTAGTCGACTATAATGGAATTTAACTAATCATAGGCCAATGCATAAGCATATCCCTTATTCAACACAAACGATCTTCAAAGGTGGTGCACAGGCTTCTCTTCAGTGTGAACGACCTGCAGAGTTGGCACACGAGTTCCTTTCTGAGCACAGTAGGCGGCTAATGGCGAACAAAAGAGAGTGTAGTGGTGGATATTCTAGGGTGTGAGTTGAATGCATCAATCCAGCACGTGGATGGTTGATGTGGTGGCGAACAAAGGAGAATGCAGGTTGGCAAGTATCTAGAACACAGCTCCATCACGAGACGCGTGGATAACCGGATCGTTTGTAGCTGTTCCAATGTTTTAATGCCCAGAGTTAATTCTCAGCAGCATGCAGTCTAACGGGTGATCTGGATAGAGTGCTGAACGGAAGGCTGGGATGTGAGCTAGATACATTGGGCATCGATATAGGGAAAACAAAGTGTATATCTACTGGCATGCTTCAGGACTGGAGTCTTCATCAACAAATTTCGACATCTGGAAAACCACCAACAAATTTCACACAACGGGCTGAATGACGAGCTAGACACTGAGATGGACATGCTGTGTGAAAAGAAGGATGAATGTGTTTTGCATATTAATTTGGTCCAGAAAGATAATAAAACCTGCAAACAATTATACAAACCAATTAATACATCAAATGAGTTTTAATAATGTTGTTTTTAATTAATAAAACCATAAAAATGATAATAAAATAATAATTTTATATAAACCTTAAAAACACTCATACATGAGGTTGAATAACGATCGACATGTCATAAAATATACAAAAGATAATAAAATATGTGGTTAAATGAGTAATTTATCTGGAAAAAATGATAACAAATCTAGGATCAACATGATCTAATGGTTTCAACAGTGACTTGCATCATCATTTGTTTTAGTAGTTTTTCAATTCCTTTCCACTTTCATTCCAGTAGTTGATTTTTAGAATAAGAGAAGGATCTCTCTTATTTTGTGGTAGATGTTAGAGAAACCCACCAACAAAGCTCCGTCGACAAAGGTTCCCACTTTTTTGATTCCCTACAGTACAACCTCCCTGAGCACCGACTAGACAGGTTTACCCTACCCAGCAACGTCTGCGGAGCAGACGAGGTCTCACCCGAGGCGTTCAAGGGAGAGCTGTAAGGACCGAGTTTTCGATAGTGGGAAAGGAGGATAAGGGGATCCAACAGATAGACATGATAAATTATTGCATCCTCACATAGTATCACAATATTGTAGCATTATTTAGGGAACATCATTACTCACAGCGCATCAAATAGTTACAGAAACACAGATTGCATCGATATAGTAGAAAGAGACTGAATCACATCTATATTATGTCATTGTAACAAAACATAGTCGCAACATCATAAGAGATCTATAACAACAGACAAGGATTGAGCCATACTCATTACATCATATTAAATTGCTCAAATGGACCACATTACACAATTCTTCTCCAAAACCGAAGACTGCATACATTAGGAAGAAACCCGGATAAATAACAGTTCAGATAGAGAATTATCCATAAAACAGATCGCAACAGATATTATCCCATACAATCATGCATCGTGATCTACTAAAAAATAGATCTATAAATAGGCTTACACCTTTACATTGAGGGTCCACTGCTAACTGAATTCTAACCACTACTGACCTATTGCAACAAAACATGGTCAAAATATACATAAAATATTCAAAAAACGGTTATTCTTTCACTTATTGCGTCGATCTGCCCTTGCACAGTACCGCATGAGCTTGCATAGCTATTGCGATGCTACACAACTCACTTAACCCAAATCCCTTGCCAACAGGCCCCCAAAACAGTTTTGTGGCTCACCCTCGAGCCACTTCAAGTTGACAGGGTGTGTGTCGAATTCTTGTCCTTAAAATCTTCAAATTGCTACGCAATTTCACGAACCTGAAGCTAGAATTTACTGGCGATACTCAGACAATTAGTCAAAGTTTGTTGGATGGGGTGTTCCTCACTAGCCTTACTATTGACCATTTGTTGATTCTCTTAAATGGCCTGGAGAGTGGCGACGACCTTAACAGCCAACTGGCCACTGATTTCTTAGAATTTGTCAAGCTGTGTGCAGTGCTTTTGTTGGCATTCTTGTGCATGGGCAGCTCGCTGCTATAGATCCTTCAGTTCTGTGTCCTGGGTGATCTGCACCATTAGCGACATGGCCTTCAGTGACGTCTTCAGGGTTTTCAATTGGCCTTTTGCCTCTTGCACCTGCATAGTCAGTTTATCAAGTTGCTCATCCTAGACAATACTTTTCCAAAAACTGCGTGGTCGCCTCCATAATAGTTTTAGCCTCTTGCTCCATGGTGCCGAACTGAGTGGAAATTTCTTCAATGGAGGTCTTGCATTCTGTAACTTGCTCCAGTGGCATTTTGGGTTGAACTAAGGCATTGAGCATGCGGTTAGTGTCCTGAAGTTGAACTAGAGTTTGCCCCAATCGTTTGGCCTTTTTCAACTTGGGTGAGCCCTAAGGTGTTGTCAAAAATGCTCTGGCAGGCATCAGAAACAGCCTGCTCAACTTCGCTACACCGGGAACACAGCTGCGCCTATTAAAAAATCAAGAGGTCTTGCACCTTCTTGAGGTTGATAATCTCTTCAATAGCCTTTCGCTGCAACTTGGCCTATGTCACCTTCAATTGGTTGATTTCTCATAACTTTTCCTCTGTCAACTGCACGCGGACATGGTGTAGCTCCTTTGCTTTCTTCTACAGCTTCTCAGTGGTATTTCGGGACTGGACATAACCCTCAGTCAAATATTTTTGTCGTGCTACCAACTCCAGTGCGGCACCATGCTGCAACTCAACCAACGCTATAGCTGACAGTTTGTTCAGATCCAAAGTCACATTCTGGATTGGGGGCAGCTGCTGGTGAAATTCTTCATTAACAGCGTCGATCACAGTTGGGGAAACTTGTGCATTCCTAGCCTGGGGCTCAGTACTGATCGACGGGCTGTCCAGTAGCAGAGGTCTTGCCGATGTTTGTTTGGAAATAATATAAAATATGGACTCTAGTATATCTCTTACTATGCCAAATTCTTCATGGTTGGATTCGCAGATCGCCGTAGTTGTATCCGTACATGAATTTGTGACGGCTTTCATAAGCCACTGCAGTTGGTCTTCCATCCCTGATTTGGTACCACTTCTTGCCTCATATTTTTGACACCATTTGGTGTGAGTCTACTCCTACATACCTTGTGTTTCATCTTCATGATTCATTGATGACTTATTGTCCGAGTCATTGGTGGTCAATTCCTCAAGGGTAGGTTCTTCAAGGACATACGGGGGCATCTCCTTAGCTAACTCCTCTTGACTCATCATGATGTGCCAGTGTCCTTGCCAGTCTTGCACAATAGTATCCAAATATTCCATGGTCACTTTATAAGGAAATGGTAGCCACTGCTGATCAGGGTCTCGCCTGGCCTGAATATGAATGGAGTGGGGTCCAATAGAAAACCAAAGGATCCATTGATACTTGGCCACAGCGTAGGGAGAAACTTTAGGAATGGCAACGGTGACAGCTTGTAGCACTTCCCACCATATGTTCTGATAGCAGGCACTGCGAAAAATATTGACTGCCTCAACTGCCATTGGTTGGTAGTCTTTAGGTTCCATCCAAGCAATGAGAGCGATAAAAATCAACAACCAACTATAGGAAAAGGGTCACTCGGTATGAGTAGCAAGCGCATATTCAAGTAACTGATTTAACAAAAATAGAGACCGATTCATTTGTACCCCCTCAGCACATTTATGGGCACAGGCGATAACACCTGAATTGCATTGGACTGGTCGATTGCCACATAAAACCTTGCTGGCTAGAATTCTTGCACCAATGCACACCGCCTATGAGTTAATGATGACAATGTGATAAGCGTGACCATCCCATTGTAAACCAAAGTGCTCCTTAATTTGCTTTGCCAGTTTCTTGTCCGTATCTCTCCCGCGAATATACTGCGCCGGGTCCTCCCCAGCCTTTGGCAAACCAGTAATGCTTGTAATCAAGTTGACTGTGACAGGGATCGACGTAGTCAGCCAAAGCGTCCCTCCATGGAAACACATCAACAATTGCTTCACACATGCATGTGCTTCATTCAAGCTTCCAAAATGGGGTATATTTGTAGCAAGGATTTCTCCCTTGCTACAGGGCAGGAATGGATACCTTTCGTCTATAGGACAAAAGGATAGGTTCCTGGTGGTGGATGCAAAGAAAATAAATAGAACTGAAATACATAACAGAAATCAAAGAAAAACGAAACCCCTCTGCACACAATATTATGGGTTAAAGAACTCCGAGACCCTGCATACAACAATGGAGACCTGCAAGAACATGTTAGGCCATAAAACTGCAAGCAAATAGATGTTAGGAAAACTCAAATAAACAAAACAAAACAAAAATTATACCTTCTTTTGGTGGAAATCGGCCCCCATGCCCTAGCTTGGAGAATCACCTCTCTCGGAAATGGGGGAGCTATGGCTCAAAGGGAAGATGGATGAGAGGGAGTGTGGGTGGCTTGAGAGGCAAATGGTCTCAAGGCATCCACTCGGGTAGCATAACAGTATGTAAGGGAGGAGTGTTTTGAGAGTGACCCTCACCCCTCTATTTATAGCTTTTTTGTGGCTTTTTAGGGTTTTAAGCCCTTGGTTGGGGCTTTAGCCCCTTTTTTGGGCTTTTAGCCCCTTCCGCCCTATCTTTAGCTCCTTTTGGGTTTTTAGCTCCTTTGAGGGGTTTTAACCCCTTTTTGGAGGCTTTAACCTCTAGGAGAACTATTTAGGCTCTTTTTAGGGGTTTTCAAGCCCTTTTTCTCATTCTTAAGCCTTTTTGAGGGTGTGGGGGTCCAATGGGGTGAAATGAGGGTCCTGCATGGGTGTCCTTGGGTGGTGTAGGCCATGTAGAGTTGAGTGAGGGATTTTTTGGGTTAACAGATTGCCCCTTGATGTGTGAGGGCAAGATCTCATTGTATGGCTGACATACATCATAGGATTTTCTGCGGAGAGGTGGTGCTTCTTGGGCCGCGGAATGGTGGCTTTTAGCCCTTTCCGCCATATCTTTAGCTCCTTTTGGAGTTTTTAGCTCCTTTGATGGGATTTAGCCCCTTTTTGGAGGCTTTAGCCCCTAGGAGAGCTATTTAGGCTCTTTTTAAGGGTTTTTAAGCCCTTTTGCTCATTCTTAAGCCTTTTTGAGGGTGTGGGGGTCCAATGGGGTGACAGGGATTTCTCCCTTGCTATAGGGCAGGAATGACTACTTTTCATCTATAGGACGGAAGGATAGGTTCCTGGTGGTGAATGCAGAAAATAAAAGCAGAAACGAAATAGAACAGAAATGAAGAACATCAAAGAAAGAACCCCTCTACAAATAAGGTTAGGGTTTAGCTCCAATACCCTACAAGAACATGTTAGAAAAACCTGCAAACAAACAATGGAAACCTGCAAGAAAATATGGGTTAGATAAAACTAAATAAACAAAACAAAATAAACATTATACCTTCATTTGGTGGAATGGGCCACCATGCCCTAGCTAGGAGAAGCACCTCACTCTCTTGGCAATGGGGGAGCTATGGCTCAATGGGAGGAAGGATGAAAGGGAGTGTGGGTGGCTTGAGAGACAAAGGGTCTCAAGGCATCCACTTGAGCAGCATAACAGTATGCAAGGGAGAAGTGATTTGAGAGTGACCCTCACCCCTCTATTTATAGCATTTTTGGGGTTTTTTAGGGTTTTAAGCCCCTGGTTGGGGTTTTAGCCCCTTTTTTGGGCTTTTAGCCCTTTCACCCTATCTTTAGCTCCTTTTGGGGTTTTAAGCTCCTTTGAGGGGTTTTAGCCCCTTTTTGGAGGCTTTAGCCCCTATGAGAGCTATTTTGGCTCTTTTTAGGGGATTTTAAGCCATTTTGCTCATACTTAAGTCTTTTTGAGGGTGTGGGGGTCCAACGGGGTGAAATGAGGGTCATGCATGGGTGTCCTTGGGTGGCGTAGGCCATGTAGAGCTGAGTGAGGGATTTTTTGGGTTAACAAATTGCCCCTTGATGTGTGAGGGCAGGAGCTCATTGTATGGTCGACGAACATCATAGGATTTTCTGCAGAGAGGTGGTGCTTCTTGGGCTAGGGCATGGTGGCTTTTGGTTTTTGTATTAATATGGTTCCCATCAATGGGTGAGATACAAATAATGTGTGACATGTATATGGACGAGGCGGGCATCCCCATCCTCGTGACAATGTCAAAAGAAGAATGTCATCTATGCTCTAAAATACAAGAGTCGATCATATACAGCTGATGATACATAGTGGTTGCCTCAATGCGAGGCTGAATACAATACTGATATGAAGAACTGCTACATTGGACCCATGGCATTCTCATGGAATGCTATATCTTCATGACTGATAGCCTGTTGGATTTGGGACGATACATAGCTGTATGGACTCACTGATGGAGAGTCAAAATCTATGTGGTACAATGATGCTGCATCAATCATAAATCTATATAGAAGTGCTGTTGGGGCTTCTAAACACTGTCTCCAACGCAACCTGAAAATCATAAGGGACATAACCTATTTAGGTCCCTCAAATAGACTCATCAATGTGCTAGATTTAGGTGACATCCGGGGTCTTCGACCAAATACTGCATTGACCAATACCCTGTACAAATCTCAACGGTGCGATGATGTAGTTGGAGTTGAGTATGTGAGAAACAACCATCTTGAGAGGCACTAAGGAATCCTCTCAAGTGGTCCAAGGAACTCATCAATGAGGTTAATGAAACCAAGATAGAGGGACCTCTGGGTCTATCCTCTGGAATATGTGTGTTGTCTTCGTTAGAGGGAGACTTACCCCTGATGAAGGCAATGATGTTTCCTTGACCATAAGCGCGAGGGAGATAACCGAAAGGCGTGAGCAATCTGAGGACTGACCCACTGAATTGGGGGGGGGGGGGGGGAAAGAGTTGGACAGGGGTAGAGGGAGTGTAGTAGACTCAAAATTAATTTGTTCAAAGTATGATAGAAGGGAAGACCGGGCAGCAAATGAAACTGTCTTATGGGAATGGGATCATAGCTGCAATACCAGGATTGTCACTATAGATGGGAAATACTTGGGTGAGGTCGACACTTTTGATATTGATGGGATCCAAGGAAGACACATTGCAGAGTACTTTGAATAAAGGTGACCCAAAGTGGGAATGCTTCCAAACTATTTTTTGTGGGGTGGTGTCTAGAGACACCGTTGTGGTACGATCTCGTGGATTTTTGGCAAGCCCGAGAAAGTAAATACTCGATGGTGCTTTCAATTTTAGAGAGTCTGAAAGCACGAAGAAGACTCCAGTGGGGGATCTTTTTCATTAGTAGTCTCCTGTACCTGAAAACGGATAAAAGTATGCATAGGAGAGCTCGCCCATCCTTTTTTAGGGTATGGGAGACTTCTTTACCGTTGGTAGTCCAGTCAGGCTGAAAAAGGTTAAACCTATACTGACTAGACAATCATTCAAATACTTTTATGAGCATGAATGAAACCAAGTTTGCTCGCTGATATTTTCTTGATGAGAAGGCTGGAAAAGAGCTTAATGACAACCCATGGTGAGATTTTTTGTATAGTGCGGCCCCTCTTCCCGAGAAAGCATAAAAGTATGCAGAGGGGAATGGTCTTGGCTTGAATATGCCAAGATGGTCCTTTTCATTTGATGGTCTACATCATCTGCAAAAGGAGATAAATGAGATGAAGTAGACACCCTTTCCTATACTTTAACGAGTGGGAAAGGAAGCAGCTACGCTCAGCAATCTTTTCATTCTTTTAGGAGTCAGAAAGGAGCTTAAAGGAAACTCTAGTATGGTCAACCGATTACGGTGGCACAGGCGGTGCCCCATGCCGGGACGGTGGACAGTGGTCCAAATGTCATCCATGGAGTATGGACAGAGCAAGTGACTCTTAAACATACCAATACGTGCATGGGATAGATCATGGCAGAGGCATGCGAGTCGGTGCGGTAGAGGCATGCAAAACGAGGTGGCTCTTGAACAGAGGTCAGGAGAGTCATGTGTGAATTGTGGTGCACAGACTTGACTACATGTGATGTGAGTGCAAGTCCAAAGGCATTTATATGCCAAATGCATGCAAAGGAAATGATTTGCCTTCCGGACGATGGTCTGGAGATCCGCATAAGGTGTAGTGGATGGAGTAGACAGCTATACGCTAAAATAAAAACAAAAAATGGAAAAAAATACGCTATAAGGGACTCATAGTGGTTATATCAGGCATAGACTCTCTTGAGATGGAGCCCATTGCACAGACTCTTCAAGAGTCGACCATTTGAGTCAGTGAAGAGATATGCCGCCTTACTGAGACGAAGGTCATTGGCAAGGCAAGATTGTTGGCTGCTTAGGGCAGACCCGGGTTTACTATATTCAACCAACAACACCCCTAGATCACTGGCCCTTTCGACGACAGACCACAAAGCGGCCTGAAGTCTCACCCGAAGTGACTCTAATGGGTTGGCCAAGGACTCAAGTGTCTTGGACCAGGTTCTGTGGTGATCCCACTAGCGGCTCGCAGTTCCCCTAGCTGCAAGGTCTCTCTCTGCGCATCGTGCGATCTCCTGCTCACGTCGCGTGATCTCCTCGTCTTGCAGCTCTTCTAGCCGCAAGATATTCCTTTACACCATCGCACAATCCTTTGCTGCGGCGCGTGCTTTCCCTCTCTCGCGATATCTCCGGCCTTATCGCATCACCACGCATCGTACGACATGCAGCTCCTGCCCAACGCTAAGTCCTCAACCAGCGGTATCGTGCACCACAGCTCCTCTGCCGGTGCGGTATCACCTCTCTGTGATATCCTACCTTCACGGTTTAGCGCACTTAGCGTTGCTCGTGTCGACTTGAAAGACTTAACATACAAATCTATTCGATACTGCAATAGTGACTGCTTATGCAAAGTATAAATGAACCATATACAACATCCCAAAGACTTTAACTACTGGTTACATGCATATTCTATAAGGCAGCTACTGGTTACAGTAAGATTGCTACCGCTAATAACAGAACCGGAGCTAGGCTTTTACAACAGTCTAATGTTCTGCAAAACACTACTAACAACTGAATGAACCAACTAACTAACCAACCCTTTTACAATACAAAATATATCCCTTTATAGGCAGCCCGAAGATCTCACCATTACAACACTGTGGGACTGTCCCAAGAGTAACCCAAAACCATAACTAGTGACAGTCGACCATATCTGTACTTAAGGTAGCTGCTTTTTGTCACACCACAGCTCTCTACAGTCTTCCATGCTTCCCGGCACTGATCATGGGTACTATGCACCGCTTCGCTTTTCTGTCCTTCTTCTTCAATGCTTCAGCCTCATTGCTCCTTCTCCTTTATGAGGGTCGCTAAGCCCTCCCATATTCCGTCGCTGCCTTCAATGCAGTGGTTGAGCTCTCTCTTCTTGGTCGCTCAGGTATCGTTGCCTTTCTTAACTTTTCTATCTTAAAAGTCATGGTTTTCGGATCTGCTCTCCAGCTGGAAACATGCTACGGTGTCGTAGCTCTGTCTTATCTTCTTTCTTCCAAAACTTATCTCTCTGCTAAACTAGCAGCTTCTTCTGTAGCTGCGGGACCCTGCTCCAACAGTCCCCTAACACTTACTTGTGGCTCGCCCTCGAGCGACCTCTAATGGGCTTCTCCTGCTGTAGCTTTGCCTTGGCTTCCTGTGAAGCCCTCTGCAACCTGCCACGAAGTCCTGTGACTTCCTTCTGCATCACTTCGACACTCTCTTTATAGTTTATGTACTTGGTTCGCTGGGCTCTCTTATCCTTCCTGCCCGATGTCATGGTCTCACTCTCTTCGTTCGTGAAACCTTTTAAGAGCCTTCTAGTGTTTGAGAGGTTTTCCACATATATCCTTTCTTCTTTATCTGGGTTAGAACTTTTATCACAAGGAAAGTCTGTATCTTCCATCCTTCTCAAACATTTCCTTCAGTCTGGAGCCTTGTATATGAAAGAGATACAAACCATGAATTCCGTTCCGAGAACAAGCCTTTGCCTGCCTCCAGGAATTCTACCAACTGCTGGGTTTGCTGTCCTCTTCCACTTCTCTTCTCTTCGAGGTGCTCCAGGTACGCATGCTGCCTGTGATCGTCATATTTTTGTTGCATTGCATCCACAATCTTTGGTGCTTTTCTTAGCTAATCAGATAGGTCGGCGACCTTCTCCCGTTGCTTTCTTTTTCTCATTTTTACTTTCTGCCTGGCGGGATATTTCTTCTCATCATTCTTCCGCTCTGCTTTCTTATCTTCAGTGGTTGGCTCGGCGTTCTTCTTCTCCTTAGCAGAGACTTTGGTGATAACTTCTACTTTTGGCACTTGACTCTTCATCCTTGGTGGCTGTCTGACCTGTGATGTACCTAATTTCACAACCCTGGGCGGCGTCGTCATGGCGGGCCTACGGCCACCAGGGTCGAAACGTCTTGGCATGCCTTCTAGAGGTTCGTCCTCGAACAGAACCTTCTTAGTACAAAACGACGGACGTGCAATGGCTGCATCGTCTGAAAATCACAGCACTCTGTAACAAACTTAGCTCTTCACAGGGAGTTCTGAACAATGCACTCTACAGCTCTCGGGTTTTTTGCAAACGTAACTGTCCCCATTGAATACTTTCTGCTTTTATGCCCACTATGATAATCCCAGACGCAACGGTCATCTAGATTGAACCCGTCGGTCATCATTAATGTCTGGACAAGACCACACCCACCGTCCGATCCTTAATAAATGAGGAAATTTGATCGAATTTCCCTCGGAACGTGTGTGTATAGGCGCCGGTCTCGTCGGAGATTTTCCAAATCTGGAAAAATTATTATATTGCTGCCAAATCTATGGTAAGATATACCGGTTATTACCTCATTAACTACCTGTCAGATGCTGACTTGACTGGCCTTTGTCGATTGCAAAACTGGGTACGTGGCATGTGGGAACATCACGCTGCCGCTATGCAACTCTGCATCACCTGCATAAACCAATACTACTCGTTTTTTTTTTTTTTTGAATCGTCCTGATGGGATTCCTCATACTTAGATTGATACCTGCCGGTGTAGACTAGTTCCCGGTGCGATGCCTCCTTTCAACTACACTGGACATCTGCACCACTATAATTGGCTAAGCTAGGGCTGAGAGGCGAGGTGGCTATCACTATAGGGCTTAAGCCTACTGCCATTAATCCATGTGGGCAGAAGCTCCCCATTCAGCTAGCTGAGTTGAACAACACCTCCCTCTGTGACTTGCTGTATCTGATATGGCCCCAGCCAATGTGTCTTGAACTTCCCTGGAAACTTAATGAACTTGCTGTCATAGAGGAGCACTAGGTCTCCGATCTGGAAAGTCTTATTCTTAATGTGTCTGTCATGCCAAGCTTTTTCTCGTGCCTTCTGCACTTTCTGATGGAATCCAGCGATGAATCTGTCTTCTTCTAAGGCAAGCAGCTGGGCTAGCCTTTCCTCCACTATGTCTGTATCAGTCATCCCGGTAATCTGAGCGATTCTTAAATTGGGAAGAATATACTCCATAGGCATAACAGCCTCCTGTCCATACACCAAGCTGAAAGGTGTGTGTCTCGTAAGTTTCTTGCATGTAGTCCTGTACGCCCATAATACAGCGTTAACTCTGAGGTCCCAATCATTCCTCTGACTATTGCAGATCTTAGTAAGAGAATTTTCTAAAATCTTATTAAAGGCCTCCACCGTACCATTAGCCTGGGGGTGGTAGGGAGTGCTCTTATGGTGCTGAATCTGGAATTCTTCTGTCAATGCCTCAATAGTGCTGTTCAAAAAATGCATGCCTTGATCACTCATCAAAATTACTGGGCATCCAAATCTACTGATGATGTTTTCAAAAAGGAACTATGCGGCTGTAGCAGCATCACAATTTATTATTGATTTGGCCTCTGCCCATCTGGTGAGGTACTCTATTCCCATGATAATATATCTCGCACCAGTGCGCTTTCCTGGTGGGTTGATAGGACCCACAAAATCTATAGCCCATTTGTCAAATGCGCGCAACGTGACTTATGGTTGCAACGGCATTTCATCGCGTCGTGAGGGTTTTCCTACCCTTTGGCAGATATCGTAGCATCTGCAAAAGTCCTTGGTGTCCTTATGCAACGTAGGCCACCATAATCCTGCTTCCAGGATTTTCTGCGCAGTCGGCTTTCCTGCGAAGTGACCTCCTGCGGTTCCTAAATGTGCCTCTTTGATAATAGTGCCTTTTTCATGCGGCATCACACATCTGCGCAGAACTTCATCCGGACCTAACTTGTATAGGTGTCCTATGATGAGGGTGAAGTCTGCTGCTTTAACAACAAACTGCTTTTTTTGCTGCTTAGTAAACTCATCAGGTGGTACTCCTGTAGTGAGAAATTGGATAATATCGGCATAGTACTCATCTGCGATCTGTATAGAAAACAGTGGCGCATCTGGCATATTGTCATCTAGGTTACTTGGCTCTTCTCCTAATTCTATCCACGACAGTTGATCAGGTCCAGCATTCAGTCTTCCTGGTTTCACGATGATTTCAAAATCATACTCCTGAAAGAGGAGTAACCATATGCAGATTCTCCCCCCTAACACTGGCTTATTGACCAAATACTTCAAGGTGGAATGGTCAGTGAACATATTAAATAAGGCACCCAACAGGTAGTGCTTGAACTTCTGGAACGCGTACACCATAGCTAGGCCTTCTCTTTCAGTTGTGGTGTAGTTCTTTTCTACTGTCGAGAGCTTTCTGTTGGAGTATGCGATAGGATGGTCAATGTCCCCTTCTCCTGGTTGTGTTAAAACAACCCATAATGCGATGCCAGATGCATCCACATGTACATGAAATGGCTTAGTCCAGTCTGGAAATACTAAGATGGGTGCTGTAACCATCTTTTCTTTAAGTGTGTCTAGACTCTGCTGACATTCCTCATTCCATAGGAATTTTACATCTTTCTTTAGCAATTTCTCCATTGGTGCTGTAATCTTTGCGTAGCCCTTGATGAACTTTCTGTAGTATCCTATATGACCAAGTACTGTCCTCAGTTGCTTGACTGAGTTGGGTGCTGGAAGGTTTACAATGATGGCAATCTTCGTGGGATCTACCATCAAGCCTTGTCTGCAAACAATGTGACCCAACAAGATACCAAATGGTGCACAAAATATACATTTCTTCAATTTTAGAGAAATCTGGTACTGCCTACATTTCTCTAACATCAGTCTTAAGTCTCCTATATGCTTGTCTATTAGTCGAAATATAGTCCAATCATCAAAATATACTTCTAAGAATTTATGAATGTATTCTTTAAATACAGCAACTACTACTCTAGAAAATATAGCTGGTGCATTCTTGATACCAAAGGGCATTACCGTATACTGGAACGAGCCCCATTCTGTTGCAAAGGTGGTCTTGGATTGATCTTCTGGATGTATTCTGATCTGATGGTAGCCTGAAAAGCCATCAGTGAAGGAGTAGACCTCCTGTCCTCCCACGTTGTCTAATACCTCATCAATGAATGGTGTTAGAAATGGATCATGTGGCGATGCATCGTTGAGCTTGCACATATCGACACAGATCCTGATGTCTCCTTTTGTTTTCTTTTCTTGTACGACCATGGGGCTAACCCATTCGCTTTCTTCTACCGGCTCAATAATTCCTGCTGCTAACATCTTATCAATTTCATCCTTTACTTTTTCTTTGTAGCGCGGATTCAATCTATATGGGCGCTGCTTAACTGGTCTAGCATCCTCCTTCAGTGGTATCCTCATAACTCCCAGGTCTCCAACTATTCCCTTCATCTCTGTGAACTTGGTGGGAAATAGGTCCTGATAGTCATGTAACAAATCGACAATCTATCCGACTGTTTCATTGTTCCAATAGTCTCCAATAGAGGCAAACTTAGGTTCTGCTTCTGTGCCAATATTGATATTTCTAATCTTGATGGGTTCGGTGATTGCTGGAATCTTTAACTGTGGTCCCCCAACATCACGAGTCCCTTCTGACTCCGGAATGTTGGTGTTGCGAGGATCCTCATCCTCATCCTTATCTTCATTGTCTGGCTTTGCTGCGAAGTTATAGCACTCAAGCGCGTCTTGCAACTGGATGGCCCACTCAGGTTGAGCCTGCGCTGAGATTGTATAGTCCTCAAATATCTTGATCTTGATTATGTCTAGGGCTTGAGCAACACTCGGATGTTCTGATTCAAACACGAAGGTGAGTAGGAAACTGTCTGTCATAAGTGACCATGTGGTCATCCCCTTGCGCAACTCGGTCTCTGTGTACCAGTTCCTTGGAACTGTGTCCAATGTGTGAATGAATTTGTGAACCCATTCATCCTCGGGAACGTCCAACCAGTTCTGTTCACATGTCTGAATGTGTGCCCTGGGATCAGTTTTTCCTATGTACTTCTGCTGGACATACTCTCTGCCGACGAAAAATCTGATCGCCATCAGTCTTTTAATATCATCCCATGATGCGATATTCTCTTTATGCGCATACCACCATCTTGCAGGTGTGGCTCGTACTGCAAGGTCCATAGCTGCGTTCCTCTGCTCGTAAGGAATCTGTTGCTCAAACTGCTCAAGGAAGTCCTGAATATCTGTTAGACCATGCTATGATGGAATCTCAGTGATCTCTACGCCAATCCATCGTAGTGACTTACTCATAAACGCACATCTGCACGCTTAAACTTCGTAAAGTCTATTCTGCCAGTTCTCTAGACCAATATCGGAATCCGATGCGCATGAGCTGTCGCATCGCCAACTAATGTTCCCTTCTATGGTTGGATTGATGTAGTCGTTCTGGTTCGCAGTCATCTGGTAGAGACTATCCATGTTATGTGCCTCCTCCTCTGCTCGGATAGGTTCGATGTATCTAGGACCCTGGTGAGGATCCAGCGGCGTGATGACCCGGATCTGCGCATCCTCAAAGGCCATTTGTCTTCTCTTTAGGTCAATGACAGCCTTGCTACCGATCGCCCAATCGATACTTAATAATTCTGGATACGGTCGACTGTCGCCAATGATTTCTGTAACCTCGAAGTCCGCAAAACTGCAAACTCCGTCAATGTCAACTGGCACCTGCGGTAGTCAACCCAAGGGTGATACTCGCTGCTGATTATCTAATCTCAGGTGGATAGGCGATCTAACTAACTGAGGTCTGCCCATATGTTCCCATGTATGCTTAGTTAGAACATTCACCTTTGATTTCAGATCTAAGATGACTTCGTCCATTTCAAACTCTCCAATATGTGCTGTGAGCTTCATCTCTCTTCCGGTCCTTGTATGTCCTGTAATATTATGAACATCGCGGTGTGCACTGCCCGAGAGAGAAGGTTGCTGACACTGATCTATGATGCGCTTTAGCTCGCCGATAGCTTTTTCATTTCTCACAAGTTTCAAGCAACTGTGCAGGAAGGATTGTACACTTCCTGTCGATTCATCCTAGTCGCATCTTCCCGATGTGGTAGCCTGCGGTGTCTGTTCTGGGCTATCGCCACAAGGTGCTTACTGCGGTATGCCCCTAGACAGTGGTACCTGTGATCCTGATTGCGTAGGTTCATCAAAGGAATCCTTGGCTTCATGAAATGTCTCTTTATTCTTCTGTAGGTCAAGTGCTATTGCTTTACTAGGAGCTCTGCGCACCCACTCCTGACTTGTGTTCTTTTCGGTCTCCTGCGATGTCCCACTGGTGGAAGCACCGCTACGAGTCACAATGTTAACTTTTGGTTCTGGCTCTGCCTGATCAGTAGAAATAAGCTGGATGTTTTGGTGTACTGCTGGCTTAGGGTCTTTGATCTTAGGTATCAAGGTAGGACACTCCTCTATGGTATGATCATAATATTTGCAGTAGTTACAAGTGGTAGTGGGGCTCTGACAATCCCTAGCATAGTGTCCTACAATTCCGCAGTTATAATAAGTGATTGGTCCGCGACCACGGCCAAAACCCTCTCCTCTGCCGAAGCCTTCTCCTCGTGCAAAGCCTCCTCCATGGCCTCGTCCTCTGAATCCTCCTCCACGGCCACCATATGTCGGATCAGGATGTGGTCCTACTGCTGGACCTTGTGTTTCTGCTTGGACTCTGTACATGTCATGTTTTCTATCTAACATGAGATCATAGGCTCGATAATCCTATTCATCATGTCCGACAGAGATGCAGAAGACACAGTATAGGTTCTTAGGTGTCTGTACATACTTCTGAAGCAAAGGGCATTGCTGAGGCGGATGTCCTTGTGTTTTGCATATTTCACACCATGGCCCTTGCATTCGTGGTAAAGGGTTAGGAGCCCCTGACGCTAAATATTTTGCAAAGACTGGACAGTTGTCTTTGGTATGACCCTGTGCTCTACATCGTAAGCACCATATGTCTTGCATAACCTCTTTTCCTTTCTTAAGTTTGTGTATCTGTAACGTGAGGTTGGCCAATTGGTTCTGTAGAGTTGTCATGCCTGCACTGGTTTCTGCTAAAGGTGAAGCTTCTAGCTTCATCGCCATCTCCAACATGTCATCCTAGGTCTGGAGTTTCTACTACATTAGTGGCAATCTGATGTGAGGGAGCAGTGTTGCAATAAACCATTCCTTATGCCGCTCCGGCGCAAACTCAAAGCTTACTTGGTCTATAAGAGCTTTGAATTTCTAGTCAAAGTCCCATATTGATTCTGATGGTAGCTGCTTAATATCCTTGAGCTATGTAATGCATTGAGATTCAGACTTAGGTTTCTTGAACTCTTTAATCATGGCATTCTTGACCTGGGCAAGTGTCTTGGGTACTATGGTATACTTTATGTACCATGTTAAAGCTCGATCTCTGAGTGTAGTGACCAACTGTACAATTTTAAGGTTATCGTCGTTGATTGTTTTAATGGTCCACATGGCTTCACATAGAAACCAATGCTGTTCTGGGTCCTCTGCTCCTGTACCCTTAAAGGTAGGTAGCTTCATATCATCTCCCATTCTATTTCTCTGCGGTAGGTTCTGATTGACTGGATTACTACCACCCGACGGTATAGGTGAAGGTGATGTAGCGGTAGTAGGTACTGTCTGTGAGCTACTGGATGGAGTACCTACGGGATTACTCTGAGTCCCGGTCTATTTCTGTAGGGTATAGGGATGGTAAGGGATACCCCCCTCTGGTTCTTCTGTGGTACTAGGACTTAGTTGTCTAATATTGTCTGAACTATCTCCAAATACAGGAGAGCCGAAAGCTACTTTATATTTCTTGCCACTACATGTTCGTCCAATGTCATCAAAATCACTTTCAAATTCTTGTGACATTACTATCTTTACTTATTCATCTGAAATCATGTCCATTACTCCTTTTTCATGTAGCAGCATCTTAATGGACAAGTTTAGAGATTTTAGGTACTTACCACGATATCCTTTGAAGAAGTACCGCTCAGCCTCGCTGAAGCTTTTTCTCTGGTTAACTGCAAATTCTATGACGAAGCCTCCTAGCACACTCGCAAGCCAGAAGTCCACTGCTCTCGTGATGGGATTGTCGAGTCTGTGCACGGTCTGAATCAGCTCCGGTGTCTAGAAAATGTTTCTTTTATTCTTGAATATGTTCCTATCTGTCAACTTTGATAACTAGTCGTAAAGCTCGTTTCCATAGGTTGCAAAAAATATCGCGTGTATATCTGAAGCTATATGCTTTTGTAACCAGTCCTATGTGCTCAGTTTAGGGCTCCGATTTTCTTTCTTGGAAAACTCCCTTAAGTTTGAATCCAGCCACTGGTGAAACTCTTCTCTAGTGGGATGCCAATAGAACATTAGCGCTCAGTTGTTCAAATCCCGCAACGGAACCATTTATTGGCTGCTTAGGGCAGACCTGGGTTTACTATATTCAACCAACAACACCCCTAGATCACTGGCCCTTTCGGTGACAGACCACAAAGTGGCCTGAAGTCTCACCCGAAGTGACTCTAATGGGTTGGCCAAGGACTCAAGTGTCTTGGACCAGGTTCTGTGGCGATCCCACTAGCGGCTCGCAGTTCCCCTAGCTGCGAGGTCTCTCTCTACGCATCGCACGATCTCTTGCTTGCGTCGCGCGATCTCCTCGTCTCGCAGCTCTTCTAGCCGCAAGATATTCCTTTACACCATCTCGCGATCCTTTTCTGCGGCGCACGCTTTCCCTCTCTCATGATATCTCCGGCCTTATCGCATCGCCGCGCACCGTGCGACACGCAGCTCCTGCCCAACGCTAAGTCCTCAACCAGCGGTATGGCACACCGCAGCTCCTCTGCCGATGCGGTATCACCTCTCTGTGATATCCTACCTTCGCAGTTTATCACACTTAGCGTTGCTCGTGTAGACATGAAAGACTTAACATACAAATCTATTCGATACTGCAATAGTGACTGTTTACGCAAAGTATAAATGAACCATATACAACATGCCAAAGACTTTAACTTATGTTTATCCTTCTATAGTGCTGCGAACTGATTAACACATTCATTCATTAAACTGTAAACAAAGTCCATGAAGTGACTGAGAATTGCATAAGTAAACATAACAGATAAACCAATCACATAACACTTGATTTTAACATGGTTCACCTCCAGAATGGAAGTTACGTCCACAGAACTGTGTTTTTATTATAGCTCAGGGGAAGGTAAAACACAGTTCTGCTGCACCGCATATGCAGCTTAAGATCTTCTCTCTTAGATCTCTTTTCTCTTCTATATTGCACTCCTACAATATACTCTTCCCTCTCTGTCGATCCCTGCGGATCGTTACATGCATATTCTATAAGCCAGCTACTGGTTACAGTAAGATTGCTACAGCAAATAACAGAACTTGAGCTAGGCTTTTACAATAGTCTAATGTTCTGCAAAACACTACTAACAACTGAATGAACCAACTAACTAACCAACCCTTTTACAATACAAAATATATCCCTTTATAGGCAGCCCGAAGGTCTCGCCATTACAACACTGTGGGCCTGTCCCAACACTAACCCAAAACCCTAACTAGTGACAGTCGGCCATATTTGTACTTGAGGTAGTCGCTTTCCGTCACACCACAGCTCTCTGCAGTCTTCCATGCTTCCCGACACTGATCATGGGTACTATGCATCGCTTCGCTTTTCTGTCCTTCATCTTCAATGCTTCAGCCTTGTTGCTCCTTCTCCTTTATGAGGGTCGCTGAGCCCTCCTGTCTTCCGCCGCTGCCTTCAATGCAGTGGTTGAGCTCTCTCTTCTCGGTCGCTCAGGTACCGTTTCCTTTCTTGACTTTTCTATCTTAAAAGTCATGGTTTCCGGCTCTGCTCTCCAGCTGGAAACGTGCTACAGCATCGTAGATCTGTTTATCTTCTTTCCGCCAAAACTTATCTCTCCGCTAAACTAGCAGCTTCTTCTGTAGCTGCGGGACCCTCCTCCAACAAAGATGATGAAATATGGTATTTTATGGGAAGAACCGATTCCACACTATGGTTTAAAGGGAATGGGGTAAAACTAAAGGCATGCTTACATATATCTCCGTCATAGCGTAAGTGGTGCCGGGATAGATCAGGTGGATCTTCCATAGCCAATGAGGCAAAAGGGAAACTGGTGCTAGATATCATGAAAATGGTATTGGTTGTGGCTTTGGTTTCCTTTCTCCCAGTCTCTGTTGGAGGAATAGGGGTAGTCCTAGAGACAAGAGGAGTCTTTAATGGACCTGGAGGTAGGTGCAACATCATCTAAATTGGCTGGACATGACTCAACACATCTTGGGGCCTTAGAGGTATGGTAGGTGGTTCAAGGTACCATAAAGGATATCCCAGTGTGAAATCCTGTAGACTGCGGGTTGCCAAGATAGACTTACTCACGATCTCGGATGGTAGGAAAATGAAAGGGAAAAGGAAAAGGAAAAGGAAAATGTTGATCAGGAATGAATGCCACTGTTTTCTTGGTAACTGAGGTTGAGGTTGTGGCTACGGATGGAGCTACGGTTGTGGAAACAATGGAAGAGATAGATCTGATGGACTATTGGTGGTGGTGGAGACAAGAGGGTCGGTAGAAATGGACATGGTGTCCAAAGAAGGAGGTGGGGTGTGAACTTCTTCAATTAGAGTGATCTCCAATTCAAGGGAATGTTGTCGAAGGTCGAATAAAACCATTCGAAACTCAGACAAGTCTTGGCAATGGTGAGAATAGTGTCCATACAATCCATAAAGGGCACAAGCATGGTTTGTTCACAATGACTTGTTTCTTACTATTGGCCCACTTGGAAGTTCAACCACGAGGAGGTTTTCCGTTGTATCCATGGCATCCAAATGTGCGCGGATTATGGGAATCTCGAGGCAGTTCTGAGTCGGATGGCCCTGTTATTCACAGATAGTGCAAGGTGGGATCTGTCGAGGTTCTGCAGTAGCTTTCACATTCTTACCCCTGGCAATTCAGCATAACTGAAGAGGTGCATTGACTATTTTAGACGTAGATTCCACTGATGTGTTAGCGGGTTCGGTGTTGGTTATGTACTGATTCCGTCTGGTTTGTAGATTGACCTCTTCGGTTGTCATAGCTAGCAGGTGGTGGACACCTGTTTCTCCCGTGGGAGGTTCCTCCGAAGCGTTGGGATTGGGTTGGGGAGGGGGTGCGGTTGCCACCAATCCTTGCACTGGTAATGGGTTTTGGAGCACCATAGGAGGAGGTCCTTGTGGTGTCGGGTTGGGTTGGGCTTGGTCCATTATGTTGGTGGCATGTTGAACCTCGTTCCTAATGACCTGCTTAATGTGACCCATGAAGGGACACTCGAATGTGTAGTGCTCGTAGACCTCACAGAGTGTGCATGGTTGGTTTGTTCGCAACGAGGCATTACGTCTTGGTGCATTTGGTCGTGGAGGATTTTGGGCTAGCCGGTTCACCGTAGCATTGTTGGGAAGGGTTTGGTTGTTGATTGCCTCCTTGCGGTTGATTGTTGCCTTGGTTCTGGGGTCGGTTATTCCTAGCTTGCCCTTGTTGATTATTGGGGGTTGGCTGGTTGGGATGGTTTTGTTATGCAAACACCTGTCCCAATGGAGCGGGTGGAGCAGGGGCAGGGGCTTGAACCACTTGCACTCATGGTGAATAGTAGATTTGGGTGGGTGGCGGTGCTACAAATGTGGGCATTTGCCTCGTGTATTGCTGTGTTGACCAAGCCAAGGTCTGAGCCTGCTGCGGTGGCACAGGTTGTGTGTAAGAATTTGTGGCTTCAGTTTGGGACATCATTCTTGAATAGTTCGAAGTTTGGTTTTGGTAGGAAACACTAGCAGTGTTGCTTGGTTGTGGTGGTAATGCAGGTGGTGTTGGACAGTGCTGTGGTTGGTGAGAGACTGAGCCTATGATGCCATCTGTAGCATGGGATGTTCCCCATGCATCCTGATAGCAGGTCACTGCGCGGGGGGCATATGGAATGATGGTGTAAAGGTATATAGACTGTGCATAGATCATATCAAACTGCTGGGCTTTCAGGATGGCTTCCTCTTCGGATTGGGGACATTCAGATGCGATGTCCTTTGCTATTGGTGGGAGAAAGGTTTTAAGGAACCAATCTAGGAAGATCCTGTCATCCAGTTGGATCTTACACAAACTAAGGCATCACTGCCACTCATGAATGTGGTCGGTTATGTGGGTCGTAGTATTCTAGTGGCAAGATAACAAGATCTCGACCCCTTCATCATATCTAACGGGGGGTTGGAAATATTGCAGGAACATGAAAGCTAGGGAGTTGAAATCTGGGTACTTGGCTTGTGGTAGCTCAATGTACCACTTGGTTGCAGCACCTATGAGGGTGCGTTGGAATAGTCTTAGCCTAATCGAATCATCTACGATGTTGTTTGATGAGCACCATAGATGAAACTTCATGATGTGGTTTTGGGGGCACTCCCCTACCTTCCCTTCAAACTTGGGAATGTCTGAGGGAAGCTTGGCTGGTATGGGAGGCCAAAAGGTTTGATGGCGAATAGGGTCATTTGTTAACTGATCCAAATTAGGCAAGTTGAGACATGCCATGAAAGGAAGGTTTGACCCTAGGTTGATGTGAGATGGGGCCACCACGGTGGTGGGGTTTGTAGGTGCATAATGCACCTGCACAACTGGGGGTACTTGTGGCACCATTGTGGATGGGCCAGTGCCCTCAAGTGCGGTGGGAGGGATAGTGTGGGTGGAAGGGCCACTACTCCCATGTATGACAGGAAGGGTAGTGTATGTGGAAGGGCCACTACCCCCATGTGTTGTAGGTGGGATAGCTTGACCGGTCAATATGGGTGGTGGCAGCTGACTTATGATAGTTTGCATAACCACGCTGGGGCCACCTACGGGGTTGTTGGTGATATTTTGTGGTGTGGACATGGGCCCACTAGCAATTACTATGGCGAAAAATAGATCCGAGTTTGCACTAGCCATGGGGATTAATGGTGCAGTGTGCAGATCTGGTTCATATTGATATGGGTTTGAATCTAAATGAAAGGCTATGTGGCCTTTTGATGGTGTGGGAGGTCATTGATAATGGTCTCAACGATGTCGGTTTAATGACCTGAATTGTGGTGGTTCACCTCTTAGGCATGAGGAAGAGCATGAGGGATCAATCATGTCAAATTTGTATGTCAAACTGGTGGTAATGATTTTTGGGCCCTGGTTTCAATGGCTTCCTATTGGCTGTAGGTGGTCATTCAGCCACCAATACTGTCAGAATACAACGCTTGGGTTTTTCCTCACGGGAGTGCTACTCAATTGGTGGGGGTCGTTGCCCGTTTTGCTTGGAAATTCCTCTCACCGGCCAGCTACTTTGGGGTTCCGATGGTACTCCTTACAATGAGTTTCTAGGATGATCCCAAGTACTTCCCACGGTTAAGGTAGTCAGGGGCTTATGTCTTCAAAGACTGCAGATTTTTAACTTAGTGTAAATTGTAAATTTTATTGGCTCACTCAGTGTCATGAACTGAGTTGGGTTGATTTATATGGTATGGTGAGTATGCCTTTTGTTTTTCTATTATATCTAGTGGCTGTTTAAATGGTTTATGAATATTCCATAGAGTTCATAACATTATGAATGAAAGCAGTAAATAGTAATCATAAATTTTTTTTTACAGGTACCATTTGTAATCCTGAATCGTGATAGCCTGACTAGGTGACTACCTTACACCTATATTTCTCTTCAACCAGGAGAAGGTGTTGGGATCTCAACACAATGGGACTAATCCCATCCATAGATCCACAGGTCACCCTCCAGATGCAAGGTTGGTCAACAGGGAGGACGTTGAGCACCATGAGAACCCTCCTTCTCTACCCCCTCTACCTTCCAAGTCACCTGTTTTTAGTGGCTTCGAGAAATATTAGGTGAAGTGCCCATTACTATATGAGCTTCACCCTTTGTCTTATCCCAGAATACCCCAAAGGGTGATGACTGGGTAGAGGAGGAAGGGTTAGGCAAGATGTTGATTTTAAGTATGTTTGAATCAGACTATGTTCATTAACCCATTAAGTATTGATTTACACTTTGATTTAATTAAGCTTTGTTCTGTAAATGAAATGGACATAAACATAAATAAACACAGCTTGGATGGATAGAGGTGGCTGAGCCGCATTGACAGTCCCAATAAAAGCAAACAGTGAAGCCCAAAAATGGGTCGTGCACCTGTAAAGGTCCTGTTTTTACGAAGTGCATTGTCACTAGTACAAGTGATCAATTTTTCCATGGCAAAATGTGGCAATATCCATGAAAAAGCGTGGATATTGCCACGTCTAAGTGTTTTTTTTCCCGTGGAAACAATTCTGTCGCAATAGAGACGACCCCTAATTTGCGTCGCAAGAGCGACAATGTTCTATATTTCATTAGATGTCTAATCCGTCGCTATATCCACGCCTGGCCATCTCTGTATCCACACCTAGCCGTCTCTGTATCCATGCCTGTCCGTCTCTGTATCCATGTCGGGCCGTCGCTGTATCCATGCCGAGCCGTTGCTATATCCACGCCGGGCCGTCGCTGTATCCACGCCGAGCCGTCGCTGTATCCACGGCTGTGAAATTTTTTTAAAAATTGTCGTCGCTGTATCCACGGCTATAACTGTTTTAAAAAAAAATACAAATGCCATAAGACCAATTCCATGAGGAACAACTACCTCAGGATTATAAACCAACATCAATTGTTAAATAATAGGTTTAAACAGAGACTGAAAAATGGCATCATCGATTCCATCATCCAAAGGGACATTTACATCATAATACTTCCCTTTCTCACACCCAATGTCTCGAATGTCAATATGAACATACAAAACATGCTTATGATATTTCAAGAGCTCCAGAATGGCCAGTACAATGTCAGATGCCTCACATTTTTTAGCATGATGAAGGCCCCCAACCCAATTAATTGCAATGCGAGAGAGTTTATGATTAAGTTTCACAGCGCCTCCAACGGACTCAGCAGCATAAGTTTGACATAGTTGGTACAAGCTATAAAAAACAAGGCAATCATCCCTGACATTAAACAGTTTCAACGCATTCATTTGATCCTGTATTGTGTCCGGAGTGATTGCTCGAAGGTACTGGTGTATTCCTTGCCAAAGTATTAAAATTTACAAAAAATACATGAATTGGCTCCCAAGTAACAACAATAATCTGACTTGGAATACCCTCTAATAAATCATTTCTGCAACAATAGAAACCATGATAGAACCTCATCCATTCACAATCTCCACCCACTCTGAGAATCTCTTTGACATCAAAACATGATTATAATTCCATTCCATAGAGTGCGTTTTCAAAACAGAGGATTTATTTTTCACATATATCTCCATTTGGGATGAGCATCAACCTCTGTGTTTGCAATGTTTCAATTTTTGACATTAATTTGCAATGAGAATTTAGATGATCAAAACTCTGCATCAAAATAGGAATTGCATACTACATCTATCCACTGGTCATGATGACTGACATTGATATATACCTTTTAATGTATCCTGAAATGATATTAGTGTTTATTATAGAAAAAAATAGAACATTTCGTGCCATAGACATTCATCCAACAAAAATCAATGAACAATTGTAGCACATAGTATCGTCTTTTAAAGTGGATCTCTCATCATCCTTCATTGTAGACACTTTGGACAGAATATTTTGATGTTTTCACATTCTTTGGAGGCGTCAAGTTGCGATACTTGGAGGTATTTGATCGTTTATTTGTTATATTTTTCATTACACCGAACATCGGGCTAGCACTTGCATGCTCTTCAACCTGCGTATATAGGAACATTCAACACGTTGTGCATGCTAGGTTCAATCATGAGCTACTACCTTGGCACTCTTGAAACTTGCATGCTTGGTTGATTTGTGACAGAGAATCAACATACCCTACTCTATCTAAAACAACTGCTATTTCAGCTTTTGCTTCCCTCCTAGCTTCCCTCTTCTTTTGTTCTGTAGGCACAGCCATGACTTTCTCCCTGTAGCAGAAAAAAGCAATAGTTATAAGACTTACAACTGTAATCTCTTTTGACTCAGTATTTGTGAGAATTTAATCTGTCGTGGAAAAATTGTGGATATGTTTTTCCAGTCAATACTTCACACATGTTTGCCTTTATTACTTCCTTGCACATTAAGAAGAATGCTTTAGCTGCCAAAGTTCTTGATGGTGTGTGTTTCATTGCACAGAAAAGAAGGAACCCAAGCACTGGTAGTTTGAATGAATTGGAAGGAAAGCCACAAAGCGGACAAGATGCTACAATGAAATCTGGGAGAGAATTATTTAATGTTTTCCCTCAGCGGGTAAGTATGACAATATCAAATATCTAAGAGACTCTCTTACAACATATTCTTTATTTCTAGGTTAGAATCCCCTTCTACTGCTGCTGGTCTTGGAAGTAAAACTGAAGAGAACAGCAACAATCCAGAATTATATTTTTGTTTTATGTGGACATTCTAACTGCCATTAACATTGAGTGGTTTCCGTTCATGGAAGAGCTCTTATTTATATCATTTGAATGAACATGAAATGGAGAACAACAGCTTGGATGAAAGCACAAAAATCGTTGAGATGGAAAGAAACAGAGAAAGTTCAAAGAAGTGGAATGGATCAATGCCAGATTCTATTTCTATGGAGCCGAGCATATCTCCCACGACCTATACAACCCAATACCCTCCACATGATAACTGGCGTCTTCAATCTTCACAACAAGCTCACTCTCTGCCACATTGCAAAGGCTTTACTTCTGTAGAATCTTTGCAGAGGATGACTTTTGAACTGTATCGATTATCTGTTCCTAAGTCAGGAGCAGATGTATTGAATGCACCAGTTTCCCAAGATTTCAGCCCTGAAACTGTGTATGAAGATTATGATTATGGAGAAGACAACGTGTTTTAAACAACGCAAAATAGTCCTCAATTAAGTTCAGCTAAGTTTGGAGGCAAAAGAGGTCCATTTACTCCTAGAAGTGAATACGCAGAGAGTTTATTTGAGGGTTATTTTGCCTTTCCCAACTATATGGATAATACTGAATCTTCAAAATCTAAGGTTCGTTCTCAAAGTGCTCCTAAACAGAGGCCAACTTCTTATGAAAGGAATACAGTCTCATTTAGAAGGAGACCATATTTGCAAGGAGCAGTGGATGTCAGGTCAAGCTTCACTAGTGCACGGATGCAAAGGTCATCTTCTCACGTCCCCTCAGTTCACAAAGGCTATCAGGATGCTGGTCCAGTTATGCTAGACAGATCAACAATGTCACTTAGGGATAGTCAATTTGAGACAGCTTCGGCAAGACATGGTCACTACTAAATTCTTTAAAGTTTGTTGAGATGTGTATCTTCTGAAAGTTTGTTGGTGTAGACAAAATTTGCCTACACAATATTACAAGTGTTTTTCCTGTAAAAAGATAGAAAGGGACGAGATTACTATTATCAGGATGGATGAGCAGATTAGTTCCAGGCATCCATTCCATTCAGCAGGGCCTTCTGTGGGCGTCAGCTAAATGGCTTTTCTTATACCGAGTTCCACGAGAAATACACAGAGGTTGTTGGTCAGCTCTTGAATGAAAATACCTTGAAAATTCCTAGTTAGGTAGGTTATTTTCTACAGGATATTGGCAATGCTAATTTGTCAGGAAATTCAAGGTTTCCAATGTCTGCTTCTATAGGTAAACTAGGGAGCAACAGCTTGGAAGACAGAGTATCCAAAGTGGAATTGATGGAATTCAAGACTCCTAAGACTACACCTAAAATATTGAATGATGGTGATATTGGTAGTCAAGATAATAAACAAGAAGTTTATTCATGCATGGACACTATGAAACAGGAAGAAGATTTTAGGAGACAAGACCATGTGCTACAGAGTGATCTGTTACTCACTGCAGAGAATGAAATCCATGTAATCAAGGGTATTTCAGATTGTAATAATCTGAGCAGAACATATAACATTACATGCATGGAGACAGAGGAATCAATGGAGTTAGCCCTATGCTGTAACTCTATTGCTCCAGGATCTAGAACTCATTTAGAGACAACTGGCTGTAGTAAAATTTCTTATGTAGCTGGGGAGTGCTCTGCTGCAGGTTTACAGGAAGATGGAGAGAAACAAGAGAAAGGAATTCTTTTGAGGTTGGATTCTGGCTATTTCAATGATGATAGGTCCCATTGGGACTTGAATACCCCTATGGATTCTTGGGAAAATCAACTAGATGTTGTAAATACACTGATCTAGATGGGTAAGGATGTTGAGATGCAAGTTTACAAGCCATTGCTTCAAAAATTAACAGTGAATGAACAAGGGCTGTTCCTTGAAAATTATGGACTGATTAAGATACCTTCTTCAATAAGTAGTAACATCTCTTTTATAGCATTTTCCCATTATCTTGATCCAAATATGTAGGTATCCCCCGTGAAGTTCTTGGATTTCTGCCAGCCATGAAGATTTATACTAGTATACAAGCAAAAAAGAACAAAATAGAAGAACAACTCATAAGGTCTGTGTATGATTTAAACTTGAAACTACTAAGATAGAGTACAAGAAGTTATACAGATTATAGATGTTACAAAACAAGAGATTATAGATGTTACAAAAGAAACTAATCTATAAATATAAACAGGAAAGAAACTCCAACATAGTAATTAGTTCAAATACAATGTCAAGTGTATTCCATTATAGAAAGTAGGACGAATGATATTTACAGGAAAGTATATTTGATAGCATGTGAAGCAAGGAACTCGTTCTATTATAAGGATTCTGTGAATTGTGGAGCTGTGAAGTCAAATTCTTGTCTCATAATGCAGCACATGAACCAATCGCTGGTATACGTTGGCATCCCCATTATTGCTGCTGCCAAAGCTTCTGACATATCCTCCTCACATGTTAAATAAAAAGGGTGTGAAGGGTTTTGCACTTTTTCTAGACTTAGCACAGCCTGTATAAAACACATTAACAAGCCAGTTTCAAGTCAGAAACAATTGATGCCACACTATTATGGAAAAATTAATGATGAGAAACATACTTACCTTGCCACCTGTAGCCATGATAATGGCTGAAAGATCCTCCACTTTTGGCTGAACATGTGGT
>LPNX010912825.1:54794-109572 GCA_001517045.1 Pseudotsuga menziesii
CCATGAACCTGTGAGTATCCTTTAGATACCAATCTAGCCTTTTACTTCAGTGGTGAACCATCAGCAGCAAATTTGGTCTTCTAGACCCACTTACACTGTACTAGTTTTCTCCCTGGAGGAAGATCCACTAGCTCCCATGTGTTGCTCTTCTGTAGCGAGTTGAACTCCTCATTCATGGAAGCTTGCCATATTGGATCTCCTGCTGCTTCTTCATATGTTTGAGGATCAGAATCCACCATCAAATAGCATTTTTCAGCAAACTCAGGATCCTTCATGCACAGACCACTCTCAAATTGAGATCTAGTCCTCCTTGGGTCATTGGGATCCCCAGCTAACTGTCCTGCTGCATGTAGTGTCTTGGCTGCCCATTTAGGCATTGTGGGGCTGTTTGGGTCTGCAATAAACTCATCTCCATCAGAAAAATCAGAATCAGCATGTTCAACAAACTCTTTACTTACTTCTTGAGGTTCAGGTGGTGAAGAGGCTTCACCAATTTCCACATCTGCAAGGGGTTCTTCTTCAAACTGAACACACCTTTCAATGAAGGCTTTGTTTGTGCTCAAATTTATCAACTTTCAACCTTTTGAATCTTCAGAGTATCCAACAAAAAGGCACTCTTGGCTTTGGGGCTGCAAATCCTTCCTCTTCTCTGTCGGGATTCTAGCCCATGCCTTTGAGCCAAAAATCCTGAAATGGGTCACATCTGGCTTGTGCCCACTCCATGCTTCGAAGGGAGTCATGCCATCCAAATGTTTGTGAGGCACCCTATTATAAATATAGGCTGCATAGTTTATAGCTTTGGCCCAGCACTTTGGTGTCAAAGTTTTGGCCTCCATCATGCATGTTGCCATCTCCTTCAGTGATCTGTTCTTCCTCTCTGCAACACCATTCTGCTGTGGTGTGTAGGGGATAGAATGCTGCATCTGAATACCTGCATCTACATAATAGTTAATAAACTCAGTCTTGACATACTCACCACCATTGTCAGACCTGATTACCTTGAGTTTTCTTCCACACTGGTTTTCAACCAAAGCCTTGAAGACTTTGAATAGGCCAAAAACTTCTGACTTGTGTTTCATGAAGTGAACCCAACAATACCTGGAAAAATCATCAATAAAGGTCAATGCATATTTGGCCTGACTCATGGACATATGAGGGAATGGGCCAGCAACATCACTGTGAATCAGCTTGAGGGGTGCAGAGGTTCTCTCATGGCTGGCTTTCTCAAATTTGTGCTCTGGGTGTTTTCCTAGGATACAGCCTTGGCAGACTCCTTTGGAAAATTTTATCTTGGGAAACCCAATGGCCATATCTTTCTCACTAAGATCAGAAAAATACTTGTAATTTAAATGGCCAAATATTTCATGCCATAGCTTGCTAGCTTCATTAGCATGGATAAGAAGAGCAGAGGGGTTTGAGTAAGGCAGGAAGTGTGAAAACATGTATACCTTTTGAGCATGATTCGCTACTCCTTTTGCAATGATTCTTCCACTTGATATTTCTATGATCTCAACTTCATCTGGTGAGAATATGAATTTCTTAGGAGACCCAGTGTGGGTCATCTGGTACACTGATAGAAGGTTGGAGGCGAGACCAGGGACATACAGCACATTGTTGAAGTTACCATGATCAAGTTCTATCCTTCCTTTGCCTTTACTTTCAGTGAGAGAGTCATCTCCCAGTACAATAGATGGTCCTTTCGACATATCCAGTGAGGAGAAGGCCTCCTTAGTTGAAACCATGTGTCTTGAAGCTCCAGAATCTATGATAAAACTGTGTGAGCTTGATGTGCCAGCAACTAGAGCATGAACTCTCTCTCTATCATCGAAACTTGATCCTCCTTCTCTCTTCTTTGAGATTTATGGAAGGGAGATGCCATTCTTCTCCAGGATATTGGTCAGCATATCAATCTTCTTTTTCATACAAGAGCTTTCAGTGTGATTTCCCTTCGAACAGTATGAGCACTTGTTCATTTCACCTTTGTTTTTCTTCTTCTGGGTATTTTTCTTGGGACCTTGTTGATCCTCTGGAGACTGCTTCTTGTCTCTTCTTTGCTCAGGTGGATTTTTAGCTTTCTTTTTGCTTTTAGAATCCACCCTCGAATCTCCAGCAACCAGAGCTTGGTCTTTGGAAGGTTTGATGGTGCCCATCATCACTAGCTTGTCTTATTCTTGTGTGAGAGATTCCATGAAATCTGCAAGGCTAGGCATCTTCCAGGCTCAATCTATGAGTTTTGTGGCATAGAAGGTCGAAACAAAGACTAAGTAGCCAGGTCCTAGCTTCAAGAGGATGGCCAATACGAGCTGATCATATTTCTTTTCGATACCACACTGCTTCAGCTGCAAAACTAGTGCTTTGAACTTGGAGAAATATAGCTGCAGGGATTCAAAGCTACTGGGACTCAGAGAAATCAGCTCATTCTCGATCTGATGTCCCCTCATCTCATCTGTCTTTCCAAAAATATCAGAAATCTTCTCCCATACTTGATCCGGTGAAGTTAATCCATCGAGATGGAAAAGGAGGTCTCAGGAAATACTGAGACATAGGAGGCCATAGGCCTCATCTCTCCGATTGTGCCATTTGATCTTCTCTGCAGCTGCATTGGGCTGTGCTTCTATATCCATAGTCACCCTATAGAGCCCTTCTACTCTCAACAAGATCTCCATCTCTGCTTTCCATTCAAAATAGTTGAAGGGAGTCAAGATAGTTTTCTGTGAATCCATAGCTTTAGAAAATCTGTCCCGGCTGTCAGTAGAAGGCTCCCAGTCTTGATGTCGAACCTGCAAAACAATTTTTGAAGGAGAGTAACAACCTACAATGGCTCTGATACCATGTATAAATTCTGACCAGCAATAGATTAATTTCACTCACAACAAATTACAATTGATCATGCAAAATTGTCAACAATGGAGACTGAATATGGAGCTGTAACACAAAATTATATTAACTCAGTGTACAATAGCCAAACCTATAATAACATAGGTTGCTGAATATATAGAATAAATCAATAGGTCGAATGCATAAGGAGGCATCCAAAACTAGCATAAAGCAGGCTTACCCAAAATAGGCAAATCCCCCATAGGTGTAAAAAGATGATCCCAAATCTTTCATGAGGCTCACGAATTGGAAAGGGTGCATGGGAAAGATAATGAGTGGTGGAATGCAATATCATACATGCTTTTTCATGGAGGAAAGAGTGGAGGATGAAAGGGGCAAAAAACAAGTTCACCTCACCTAGTCTTGCTTTCCTATGTGCCTTAAAACACTGAAAAAGCAGGCAATAAAGCAGAAAAAGCAGAAGGGCACCTAGGAGGCCAGGAATAAAGAAGATTTGATTCCTAAGGATTTCCCAAGCGCTACATGAGTCAAAGATGGCAATTTTGACCTCTATGGATAGGCAATTAGCAACTTGCACATGGTGGGACTCATGAACTAGGCAAATAAGACAAAAATAAATGAATTAATGTCTAAGTGGGTAATACTATGGGTTTGATTATTCTAACACCTGGTGGATTCATAGGACCCACAAAGTCTACAGCTGATTTATCAAACGGTTGCAGAGTCACCTACGACACTAGTGGCATCTCATACCTCCGCAATTGTTTACCAACCCATTGGAAGACATCACATCTCCTTGCATAGTCTGTGGCATCATTATGCAACATGGGCCACCATATCCCAGCATAGAACACTTTTCATATAGTAGCGTTTCCTCCACAGTGACCTCCAGCGATTCTTGCATGTGCTTCTTCTAGAATGGGACCCTGCTCATGTGGTAAGACGCACCGTCACAATATTTCATCCGGTCCAAGTTTATATAACTGTCTAGAAATTAGTTGAAAATTGGAGGCTTTTTATGACCAGCTGCTTCTTTTGGCTAGTCAACATGTTTGCTGGGGTGACACCAGTAGACAAAAACTAAATAATTGGTGCATAGAGATCATCTGCGACATCAACCCGAAACAATTGTGCATCTGGAAAGCCATCATCAATATTAGTTGGTTCTTCACCATTCACAACACGTGATAGATGATCCAGGCCAGCATTCAACTGTCCTGACTTTACCACTATTTCAAAATCAAACTCTTGGAACAAAATAAACCACCTACAGATTCTCTGGCCCAACACAGGTTTATTGACTAGGTATTGTAAAGCAGAATGATTAGTGAACATATTGAAATGTCCTCCCAACAAATAGTTCCTGAACTTTTGCAGAGCATAAACCATCGTTAGGCCTTCCCTTTCAGTCGTCGTATAATTTCGTTCAACAAATGATAACTTTCTACTGGCATATGCTATTGGATGATCCAAGTCGCCTTCACCTGGTTGCGCAAGAACAACCCCCAGCGCAATAGAAGAGGCATCAACATCAACATGCACATGGAATTCTTTATTCCAATCAGGAAAAACCAGTATTGGTGCAGAGGCCATCTTGGCCTTCAGGGTGTTGAAGCTTCCTTGACATTCCAGATTCCATTCAAACACGACGTCTTTTTTTAACAACTTTTCCATGGGAGAAGTAATGGCAGTGTATCCTCTGATAAACTTGTGATAGTAGCCTGTATGGCCCAGTGTTTCCTGGAGCATTCTTACATTCGTCAGCGGTGGTAAACTGAGGATTAGCGCAATATTCACCAAATCTACCAATAGACCTTCTTTGCATACGATGTGCCCAAGTATCATGCCAAAGGGTCCATAGAAAATACATTTTTTTGAATTCAATGCAATATGATGTTGTCTACACCATTCCAGCATCAATCATAGATTGTCTAGATGGTCTCTAATCAGGCCATAGATGGTCCAGTCATCCATATATACTTGCAGAAATTTTTGAATAAAATCTTTAAATATAGCGACAACTACATAGGAGAATACAACAGGTGCATTCTTCAGCCCAAATGGCATGATTATATTGGAAATAGCCCCACTCGGTGACAAACGCAGTCTTATGTTGATCCTCCTTCACAATCTGGATTTGGTTGTATCCTGAAAAGCCATCTGTGAAGGAGTATATCTCTTGGCTGCCTACACCTTCCAGGACTTCATCTGTAAAAGGGGTTAGGAATGGATCGTGTACACATGCATCCTTCAACTTTCTTAGATTGACACAAATGCAGATTTCAATAGTCTTCTTGTCTTGGACCACCATTGGGCTTATCCACTCTGATTCTTCTACAGGTTCGATGATCCCAGCATTGAGCATCCTATCGATCTCAACTTTCACACGATCCTTGTATCATGGGTTTAGTATTTACGGCCTCTTGTGTATTGGTTTTGCATCTGGTTTGAGTGGAATCTTCATTTCCCCCAAGTCATTGAGTATCCCCTTCATCTCTGAAAATCGTGTTGGGAAAAGGTCCTAGAATTCATGCAGTAGATCTATGATTTTGGCCATCATCTCTTCGCCCCAATAGTCTTCGACATCAGGAAATTTCATATTCTCTACCGACCCAATGTTAAATTTTTGAATCCTCAGCGACTAATTCATTGAGTCCATTGATATGTCAGAAGCTACGACACCATGACTTCCTTCGGACTCTGGAATATTAACATTCTGCAGCTCGTCATCATCTTCAGGTTCCCCAGACAAGTTGTAGCACGTCATCATGGATTGGATGGAGTAATTTGCATGTGGATCAATGGGGTATGCAACAAGGATGACTTTTAGTACTATGTCACGGATAATGTGTAAAGTGTTACATACCTCGGGGTTGGTGTCCCGGAAGCTAAACGTTTGCACAAAGCAAAACGACAACTCCTCCCAAGTGGGAATGGTTCTGCACAATTCTGCTGCCATAGACCAAGATCTTGGCATCTCTTCTAAAGTACGAAAAAATGTGTGAACCCACTCATCTTTGGGTCACAATTTCCATAATGTCTAACACTCCATCAAATGATTGGTGGGGTCATTTCGTCCATCATATGTCCCAACATGATAGACCTCTACATCGCCAAAGCATACCATCATCAATCTGTGGCACTGCTCCTAGTCACGGATCGTCCATTTTTTTGTCACCCACCATCGAGCCGGAGTAGCCTTCAGTGCTACATCAAGAGCCAGTATCCTTTGAAATTCAAACAACTTCTCTTCAAATACCTGAAAGAACTTTGATAGCCCAAGTAGTACTTCATAGATCGGCAACTCAACTGTCTCAGTCGCAACATGTCAAAGAGACTATGTAATCAACCCACATTTTCTGAATGATATTTCATGTAATCGATTTTGGCAATTTTCTAGAGCATCTTCAGAATCGGAGGATGTAGAACTTTTGCTTCGCCATCCAAGTTTTCGATCAACAGTAGGATGGATATATTCCTTAGAGATGTTATAAGAATTATCCCAACTTATCCCGACTTCATCCTTTACAGGTTCGATATATCGTTGTCCTTCTTGAGGGTCCATAGGAGTAATGACCCTAACATCTTGGTTTTCAAATGTCATAACATGTTTTTTGAAGTTGATAACTACCATGCTATCATTAGCCCATCCAATTCTTAGCAGCGCGGGATGGGGACCACCATGTCCTACAACTTCTATCTTGTCAAAGTCAACACATGTTTTCATACCTTCAATGTCAACAACCAAGTTTGAAACATGACAAATGGGCTGAAACTTTTCCTGGTTTCCTAAACGCAGCTGTACCAGCAACCATCCCAATGTTGGCTTTCCCATCAATTTCCAGGTTTTCTTCGTCAGGATGTTTACATATGATCCAAGGTCCAAAATGACCGAGTCAACCTCATAATCTCCAATCTAGATATTCATCCTTATCTCCTTGCCTGTATTCCTTTTTTACAAGGAATTTATAGCAGAATCCTTCACTGTGTTATCTGTGTGGTGCAATAATGTATCAAGCTTGACAAGGGAATTCAAGTCCCTCACCAGTGATAGACAACTCTCAAAAAAATTGCGCAGGGTACCATGCTGCCACGATGGTTCTGCTTCTATGGAGGGGTCAAAAGCGGAAGGCATATCAATAATTGGTAACTTACCCGGATTTCTCTTGATTACATTCTTTGCCTCAAAGAATGTATCTTTCCCTGTCACAATATCAAATGCAACCTTCTTACCAGCGATCCGAACTTGT
Organism: Pseudotsuga menziesii; assembly: GCA_001517045.1. NCBI lineage: Eukaryota > Viridiplantae > Streptophyta > Pinopsida > Pinales > Pinaceae > Pseudotsuga > Pseudotsuga menziesii. Next base: position 61,883 of record LPNX010912825.1, read on the forward strand.
AGCTGTGGTCCATCATCTCCAATTGTCGCACCAGCACAAGTGACAATCCCAATGTTGACATCCCTCATCTACGGCTCGGCCTGAATAGTGGAAACTATTGATCTTTGGTTTAAGTTCAAAGGCAGGTTCTGATTCAATGGTTGATTCATTGCTTGGTTTTGTGTCTGAGGTGGGTTCTAAGTTTGAGTCTATGCTGGGACCTGGTTCTTTATTATTGGTTGGTTCTGTACTTAGAATGCAGGCTGATTCTGATTCTACACATTCTGTAACTGAGGAATTTGTCCTGCCTTCCATTTTGCAATCAACTGAGGGAAAATTTCAACATTATGATCACTGACTGCACAGTATGTGCACTGCGCATGAGGGAAATACCTCTAGTAATCCTCCTCTTCGGCTAAATCCTCCTCCTCGACCTCTGAACCCTCCGCGGAATCCTCCTCGGACTCCTACTTGCTGAAACTGCTGTTGGGCCATTTGTTGCTATGGTGGCTTAGGTTGCTACTGGACATAGTGCGCATCTTGAACATATTGTGGTTGACTATACTATAGTTGCGGTGCCTGGTTATACTGTGGTTGTACCACCATTTGTGGCTGTGGTGCGAACTGCGGCTGTGCTATAAACTGTCGCTATGGTTGCAAAGGTACAAACTGCAATGGAGGCGGTGGTGTATATGGTACCCGTGCTGCTGGTTGTACTACTTGTGGTTGTGCTTGCGCTATTTGGTGGTCCTCCCCTTTCACAAAGTATGAATCGTACATCCTTTCTTGGAGAAAATCACAAGCACGATAGTTTTTGTTGTCATGTCCAACTGACTGACAAAATGTATAGTACAAATTTTCTGCTTTGGTAACCATCTTCTGCATGTAATCACAGTTCTCATGTTTATTCCCATAGACCTGATAGATGTGACACCATGGTGCACCAGCACCACTCAATGGATTGGGGGATCCTGATAGCAAATAATTCCAAAACTTCGGGTAGGTATCCTTGGTATGTCCTCCTGCATGGCAACGGGTGCACCGAAGATCATCACAATCTTCCTTGTCCTTTTTGATGTCTTGCAATTACAGCGTCACATTGGTCAACTGCGCCTGAATCTAATTTATTCCAACGGCTATTTCCCCTACTAGTGATTCCTCCAATTTCATCGCAGTATCCAGAGCCTCACTCTGTGTCGCAATATTTTGCTGCATTAATGGTTGTTGGATATGAGGGACAAGTGCCACGATAAACCATTCTTTATGTTGAATGTCCCTCATCTAAAAACTGACCTAGGCCATCAATGTCTTAAACTATTGATCAAAATCCCAAATCATTTCATTGGGGAATTGTTTGATCTCTTTTAATTCAGAAATGTACTGAGCTTCATATTTCATCTTCTTAAATTCCTCAAATAGCCCTATTCTGATCTCATCCAATGTTTTCACAGTACCTCCTTGAGGCACCCATGTGAATCTCATAAACCATTCCAATGCGCAGCTCCTTAGAGTAGTGGCTAGTTGACTTTTCTTGACATCATCATTGATAGTTTGTCGAGCAGTCTGAATCGGTTCACATAAGAACCAGTACTGCTCTGGGTCGTCGGTGCCATTTCCATGGAATATTGGCAACTTCATTTCATCTCCCGCCATTCTGGAGCTTCTTCCTCTTGTTGGTGCTCTATTACTAGACTGTTGCTGACAGGTCGAGAAAGATGACACAGAATGCATGTCCCTTCCTTGTGGTGGAGTAGTGCGCGAAGGAGTAGACACGTTACTATCAGGGTTCGATCCTCTCGTTCTTCCAGGCATAGCCTGGGCCTGTATATCCTCGTCACCACAAAAAAGTCGCTTCGTCCCGTGTGGTTTTTCTTCATGGTATCACACTTCAAATTCAGATGAACCATTTGTTGGTGAAACCCACCAACAAAGCTTAATCGACAGGGGTTCCCACTCTGTCGACGCCCTACAATGCAACCTCCCTGAGCACCAGCCCAAACAGGTTTTACCTTGCCTAGCAACGTCTGTAGAGAAAACAAGGTCTCACCCGAGGAATTCAAGGGAGAGCTGTCAAAACCAAGTTTTCGACAGTGGAAAAGGAGGATACGGGGATCTTATTGACAGACACCATAACTTATTGCATACTCACACAGTATCACAATATCGTAGCATTATTAAGGGAAGATCATTACTCATAGTGCATCAACTAGTTACAGAAACACATATTGCATCGATATAGCAGAAAGAGACTGAATTGCATCTATGATTATTCCATTGTAACAAAATAGAGTCGCAGCATCATAAAAGATCTATAACAACAAACAAGGATTGATCCATACTCATTGCATCATATTAACCTTGAGCAAATTTAACACATTTCTCAATTCTTCTCCAAAACCTGAGACTGCATACATCAGGAAGAAACCTGGATAAATCAAAGTTAAGACAAAAAATTCTCCATAAAACAGATCGGATCAGATCCTATCCCATACAATCACGCATCGCGATCTCCTCAAAAATATATCTATAAATAGGCTTGCACCTTTACATTGAGGGTCCACTACTAACTGATTTCTAACCGCTACTGACCTATTGCAACAAAACTTGGTCAAAATATACATAAAATATTCAAAAAGCGGTTATTCTTCTTCTTATCGCGTCGATCTGCCCTTGTGCGGTACCGCGTGAGCTTACACAGCTGCCGCGACACTGCACAACTCACTTACCCCAAAGCCCTTTCCAACAGTAGAATTCTTCCTCATCATTTGTATCAGTAGTTAGTCTTCCATGTAATGAGCACAAATCATTTCAGATCAGATTCAACCTCATTCAGTTTCATCTCTCATATACATCTGTCTCAGCAGCAGATTGACCTACATAGCTCCAACAGACATCAGTCCATTCATGTCAACCAAGGCTTCCATGGAGGTAAAAATTGAGGTAAAATAGAATGAGGTTTGATTTATTAAATATTTAAAATTATGTCATGAAGAACCACAAAGCATTATCCATTTTCATTTTCTATATAACATTTTATGTCCATCCATTTCCATCCTTGCCCACTCAATTCTAACACTTCATCATTCATGCACACCCAAATCAAGTCCTTACCTACATTCCCTAGCATCCAAAGCATGAGAAGATGCCTTGCTGTTTCCACACAAGAACCAGTAGTAGGTAGAAAGTATATGTTGCTATTAGAAGCATCCCATTCAACACATGTAATATCCCACAAATTACTGGAAGAAAAAGAAATGTCTTCCCACAAGAGCCAGCAATGAGAAAATATGCTCTGCTGCCACACAAGAACCAATAGTAAGAAATTGAAAAAAAAGTTTATTAAAGAATTAGTTTGAAATGAAGGCATGCTCCGCATTCTGTTTATTGGATTCATGGTTTATTGATGCATATATTAGTTCACTTCCACACAACTGTTGAAAAGTTAAACTTGGCATTTTGATACCATGAGCTGATTTGAATTAGGTTTGATGCTATCAAAATATTTGTATGCATGAGTTTTGTTGAGTGATTTAGAGCCATATATATATGATCTCTACATTCATGTAGAAACATCCTAAACAAATCTACGTTATATTATTTTCCAGGGAGCAATGGGCTAGCTGTTAAAAGTGAAGCTGTTTGTGAATATTTGAGAATCATTGAATGTGAATATATTGGTTTATATCTTCCAAGGCATCATAGAATGAAGACATGTTAAGTTTTGGGAATATGGCTACTTTCCAACTAATAAAAAAACTCCTACTTTCCATGAGGACATGGAAAATTATTCAGTTTGGGGGAGGAGCTACTATGCTTGTTGGTTTCCCATTCACATTCATATTTCTCATGCATATTGTTCATTATATAAAATGCAGAATTTGAATTGAGCATATCTCACAAACCATGCTTTGGATCCTCATGAAACTAGGAAAGGGAACTCATAACATCATGAGTAACAAATATGGTAAGTTTCAGCTCAATCCAATGCACGGTTTTCAAGAAAATAGCCATCATCACCTACAAATAATTTGCATTTTTATTGAAATCCATGATGTGGGTAGCTCTGATTTTTGGTGTGGAGATGTATTAGAAGGGTAAAAAATTTCTTGCAAAATTTCATCCAAATCCAGTTTGTATTTTGTGAAATATTGGTTCAGGAAGTTTAGCTGCAACACAGCGGCAACACATCTTTATTCATGTTTGTCTACAAAAGTGCAAAAATTGAAGTGAGCATATATTGCAATTGATAAATTGGATTCTCATGATTTTTGGACAAAAGTGAATAATATCAATATGAACAAACCTGGTAGGTTTCAGCCCAATCCAATTCACATTTTTTGAGAAAATGACCATCATCGCCTACAACCAATTTGCATTTTTTTCAAAATCTGTGATGTGGATATCTCTTCTATTTGATGTGTACGTGCATTGGACCAGTAAAAACCTACCTGCAAAATTTTAGCCAAACTCAGTTCGTCGTATGGTATAAAATGACTTTGGAAGTTTTCTACTCAAAAGGCTATGACTCTACTAAATTTAGCGTTATTTGGCTCTGACTCTACTAAATTTAGCGCTCTTTGGCTGTGACTTTGCTAAATTTTCCGCCAAATTCTCCGCTAAATGGCCGTGAGTATGCTAAATTTTCCACTAAAAAAAGTTGTGAGTCCGCAAAATTTTATGCTAAATCCTCCTCTAAGTAGGCACGACCCCACTAAATTTTATGCTAAATCCTTCGCTAAGCAGCTCCGACTCTGCCAATTTCTACTAAACTTTTGATTTCTTCCAACTGCAAGTGTGTGAATAGTAAAATGAAAGCAACAATTGAATGAGTCTTTCTAGTTTATAGACTACACAGGTTTTGGGTTACATGAGGACATGCAACAAGTTCAGTTTGGGGGAGATGTTATGTCACAGATTTGTCCATATTTTCATCACCTATCGACATACATTTCATCCATCTTCTTCATATTATTATCCATTTATCATTCCATTTTCCATGCATTTGTTGTAATTTCCCGTAAAATACCATGTTGCTTCCATTGATACTTTAGTGGTTAACCATGATTATTTTCATTTATTTTTAATGAATTAAAGCCTATTATGCACAATTTTAATGATGATGGTTTATGGAGTGTTTTTTCATATTATCAGCAGCAACAGTCATGGTTCAAGCCTCCATCTCATGATCAAACGACCATAACAAAAAACACATGCCAAACAAGAACACATTGATTCATGTGTTGATTTGCGCGCAGATGGAAAATAATCTCAAAAATATGGGACATGGGTTTTGTGCGTAATGGAATCAATTACCAGAATCTCAAGGAAATCGCTAAACAAATCTATGGTTTAAGATATACAACTAGTTCTCTAAACATGTAATTCCTATATTTACTGTTGCGATCGGTTTTCCAAATTAGCAAATTTGTTGAAACAAATCAAGTTGGGGATTTGGTTTCTCATTCCCCTAAGGGAATTTTATGTATAAATATGTAATCAATCTCATGGGAAGGGGGGTAAAGAGAGAAATCAATGGTATGCTGTAGGATTTGATCCATACTCTGTTGTAATGATTTCAATCTGATAATACATGCTGGAAGTTTCTTAATTATGGAGTTGTAGACTTTCATTGTGAAAATCCAGCTCTTCTTAGTGGAGGAAGGGCCCTCTTCCCCGAGTAGATGCTGATAGTGTTGATTGTAAGTGTTTTATTTTGTAGATTTTCTTATTATCCAGTTCATTCTCTCATTCACTAGACTTATCATAGTTGTATGCTTTCATTCATTAGATTTATCATAGTTGTTTTCATGTTAACTCATTTTGATAGATCGTTGGCCAACATAACACTTCTTTTAGATTCATGCAACTAGATATTGCTTCAGTAGAATTGATTTTGTTTGAAGTGTGTTATATTTACAGTTTGGTTTCATGAATAGGTTTTAGGTTTGATTTATTTTCAAGAAGGTGTGATCTAGTCTACTAAGACTTTTGATTTCATACCAATAGATCAACAATGTTAGGTAGAAATTTTTCTTGCATAGATCTTGCACGATAGTTTTGAAATAAAAGACTTCGTCGGGTTTACAATTTATGTTTTGAGAATTTCAGCTGTTTAATTAACTGGACAATTAATCCGACCAATAGGTGGGAGATCCAAAATAAGTCAATCATTGGATGGTCGCATTATCGAATATTGATGACAATTCTTTGGAGATGCAGAAGTGTACCATACTAGAAGGTATGATGGGCAGAACAGTCATGGTGATCATCTGATTGAATGTAAGACCTTGTGGGAATCATGACCAAAGGATGAGTGAGTCCATGCCTTTGTCCACACATTGGATGGAATTCCACGATCTTGGTATGTATCAGCTAAGCTGCGTAGAGAGATCACTAACTGGGCGGAATTGACAGTTTGTTTCACTCACACATTCAGTTTCGCGGATGCCTATCCAGATGTCCATAATGTGCTATAGCTCATCTGTGATGTTGTTCTGAGGGTAGTGCTGGTCATATATACCATGGATCCACATGCGCATTGTCACATGAGGTCAATGATAGAATGTTATAACATGATTGGAGGAGTTGAGGATGATGATGATCTGTGATATATCAATATTCTGGAAACAGAAGGAAGTCGGGATATCGTAGCACTGGATGTACCGACAGATTCCATGAATCAGCCGCTGAAGATTAGGAAGGTCAACATTAGGATAGAGGAGAACCCAAATTTCACAAATGTTGGCAGCTATTGGGATGAAGAGACCATGGAGAATATCACGGATCTATTGCATGAATTTCAAGACCTATTTTCAATGAAGTTCTCTGAGATGAACGGGATACTGGGAGATTTAGGGGAGAGGAATATGTCATTGAATCTAGACGCGAAACCAGTAAGCAAAAGATCGTATCGCCTGAATTTGCGATACAAGGAGATGGTCAAAGCTGAGCTTGATAATATGTTGGATGCTGGAATAATTGAGCCAGTTGAGGAATCAGAATGGATCAGTCCTATGGTGGTCCCAGATAAGAATATGGGTGAATTTCATATATATGTCGATCTGAGAAAATTGAATGATGCACATATGCATGATCCATTTCTGACACCATTTATTGATGAATTTCTAGAAGGGGTAGGTGGTTAGGAGATGTATTCTTTCATGGATAGATTTTATGGATATCACCGGATAAAAATCGCAAAAGAGAATCACCACAAAACAACATTTGTTACTAAATGGGGTTGTTTTCAATACACTGTGATTCCTTTTGGGTCAAGGAATGAGCCTGTGATATTTTCTCGAGTTGTTATCGATGCATTCAAATATTTTATTCATAAATTATTGCATATTTATATGGATAACTAGACAGTTTATGGATTGATCAGAGACCACCTAGAAAACTTGCAACTGATGCTGGAAATATGTCAAAATCACGAGATCGCGGTGAATTCAAAAAAGTGTATTTTCTGTGCACCTTTTGGGGTGTTGTTGGGTCAGATTGTTTACAAGAACGGATTGTTGGTTGACCCTGCAAATATTGCGTTGATTTTGAGCTTATTTCCACCCACGAATGTTAAGATTCTCAAAGCGATGTTGGGGAACACAGGGTATTATCGTAAGTTTATATGAGGTTATGCTGTGATCACAACATCGATGGAAAATTTGCTGAAGAAGGGTGTTGTATTTTTATGGAGTCAGGAGTATCAAGGAAGCTTTGACATGCTAAAGGCCAAGATGGTTTCTACACGGATCCTCATTTTCCCTGATTGAAACAAGGAGTTCCATGTTCATGTGGATTCATCGCCCGTTGCGCTCGGAGTGGTGCTCGTGCAACCAGGAGACGGAGAGCTTGATCACCCGATTGCTTTCGTTAGTTAGAAGATGTAGTCTAGAGAGAAAAACTATACGACCACATAGAGAGAAGGTCTGGTGATGGTATATGTGCTACAGAATTTGAGGCATTACCTATTGGGCAGTCATTTTAAGATTTTTACAGACCATTTTTCTTTGAAGTACCTAGTTAATAAGCCTCTATTGGGGGGGAAGATATGCTCCTGTCTACTTCTCATTTAGGCTTTTGATTTTGAGATAATTGTGAATCTGAGTCACTTAAATGCAAGCCTAGATCATTTATCTTGAATTGAGACAGGTGAGGAACCTAAAAACATTCAATATGGACTACCAGATGCGTAGTTGTTCAGAATTGACATGGTTAATGGTTACTATGATCAAATCATTCATTTTTTGGTGACAAGAACCGCACCGGAGGACCTTACTACAAGTTAGAAGAAGTAGTTGGTGGTTAAGGCCTCAAATTTCCAGTTGATCATTGGACAACTATATAAACTAGGGCTGGATGAGATTTTGTGGCGATCTGTCTTACAGCATAAACAAGGGCATATTCTAGCAGAGGCCCATGTGGTAGTTTTTGGTGGACACTATCAAGGACGAGCTACTGCGAGGAAGGTGCTTCATGCAGGGATTTGGTTTCCCACTCTTTATAATGATGCGATGGATTATGCATGGGATTTTGATGTCTGTCAGAGGACTGAAAAACCATCAAGGAGGGATGAGATGCCGCTGGTACCTCGTGTGACATTGAAACCATTTGATGAATGGGAGGTGGAATTTTTGGGGCCAATTAACCCACCTGGGAAGAGAACTGGTGCACGGTGTATCATTACAGCAACAGACTATTTGACAATATGGGTGGAGGCCACACCAGTTGTGGATTGCACTGCTGCAACAAAAACAAGGTTCTTATTTGACAACATTGTGATGCGGTTTGGATGTCCAAGGATATTGATGAGTGACCAGGGAAATCACTTCATCAATCACAAAATAAGTGCATTGACAGAAGAGCTTTAGATACAACACAAGAAGAGTATCCTGTATCATTCACAAGTGAATGAGATAGTGGAGGCATTCAACAAAGTATTGGAGAATGTGCTAACAAAGGTATGTAACACTAACCACAATCATTGGGATTTAAATATTCGAGTAGTCTTATGGAAATATCGCACAACTTGCAAAAGATTGACAGGGAAAACACCATTCAAATTTGTGTATGGTCAAGAGGCAGTCATGCCTATGGAGTACATTGTTTGGAGTCTGCGCATTAAAGTAGCGATGGGCCTGGATGATTAAATAACACTCGAATAATGATTAGACCAATTAGTTCAACTTGATGAGAAAATTTTGTTGTGGGTTTTCATCAGCGCAATGAGAAGGATCGACAGAAGGGTTGGCATGATCGCCATATAAATAATAAACAGTTTCAGCAAGAAGACTTGTTGTTGTTGTATGACAACAAGTTCATGAAGCATCCAGGTAAGTTACATATGCATTGGTTAGGCCCATATCTTGTTAATTCCATTACTTTAGGAGGTGCAGTTCAACTAAAACAGTTAGATGGAGTAATGCTGCCAAAGCTAGTGAATGGTAGCAGGTTGAAGCCCTATAGGACGGGACCAAAACTACACGATGCTTGAGGCATTGCACAATGAAAAAAAAGAAGTAGGTAGGATGATGGCTAAAAGGGGGGGACACCAAGGGGAAGTGGATGCACAAGAGTAAGAGTCAGCAGCACAATTAGGAGGTCATGATGCGACGGTTTCAGGGCTGCGCATAGAGTAAAATCACTAATAAATGAGGACAGTTAAAATAGGTTAACCGGTGGTGCTTGGTGAAGCGATGTGCATTTATGGTCGATCTGATCATTGTATTGACAGGATAGTTCATGGATTTGGGTCGTAAATGATGGATTTGGTCATGATGATTGGTATGATTCGGTCATCATGGTCAAACAATATCTTTGGCGCTAAAATAAGGGGTTGAGTGCGGTCAGAAGTTATCATTGTGCAAGGTTGAGTAGAGTTATAGAGTTGCGGAGCTAAGTTAGAGTGAGTCGAGTGCATTGCTAAGTGAAGTGAGGTTGAGTGCTTATTGATGAATTACGAGGCACTGGTGCGGTATGCAGATTTAATGTATCATGGTAAAAATTGCAAGTCAAAGGGAGTCACCAATTGGTCTAGTAACGATTGAGGAGGAAATCACTAGTATGATGATAGGATCATCGTTGATGCCAAAGAAGAAGAGGAAGATTCAGAAGCTTAGCTCTTTGGCACCAAAAAAGAGGTAGACCAAGATATCTATGAGGGTAGCAGAGGAAACTACATAGAGGGGACCATCGAGCTCAGGAGTTGTAGATTTAGTGCCTCTGACAGGGTTGTTTGTTAAAGAAATCCTTGGATACATACCTCCCAATTGGCGTGGTGTGAAGACCAAGAAGCCCACTAAAAATCAGAGGTACCAAGTAAGGATACCAACGATACAACAAGGGATCGTATGCACTTCCGACATTGTGCCTGCGCTGATGAGAACGAAGTATGAGGACCATGACTTGCTTTCATTGGATGATGTTACGAACCAACCATATAGGCCAATGGTAGCAGTAGGATGAAACCCAATAGAATGCATTCCACATGACTGGGGACTCAGGTTGGAAAAATCCAGATTGTTAGGTTTGATCAACATGTCACAATTTGGGTGGCCGAACGAGGTAAACATGTGTGTCAAGAAGCTTTTGGCATGCTTCCATGGAGGATTTGTGTGGCTCGATAAGCCGGTTGAAGTCACGATGGGGATGATTTAAAAAATAACAAGGCTGGCCAAGGATGGGCCAAACCCCTTTCAATGTTTTAGAGGAAAGGATAATGATAAGAATATTAGGGCAACATTGAATAAGTGCTATGATTTAGAGTGCAATGGGAGGGATTACTGCATCAACAGTATCAATGACCGAGCAGTGCACATGAGCACAAGGATTTTGGCTAGCAAAGTGGTCAGGAAGAACCACCTCGTCCAATGTAACTTGGGGTGATGCATGTGTTGAGAAGTGTGCACAAGGTGTAAAAATGAACTGGTCACTCTTTCTCATTAACCAATTTTCCAAGGATGTGGTGGCAGTAAAGAAGGGAGACCGGTCGTTTACCTATAATTGGTTGTTGATTTTAATCACACTTGTGGGTTGTATGGAGCCAGTTGACTATCAAGGCATGGATGTAGAAGTAGTGAAAGTATATAAGGGTTCCTATTACCAAAATATTCGATGGGTAAAATAAACCGAAAGATTGACAGATTGTGTGATTCAATTTTGGATCTATTGGGAAGCGCTGCAGGTGGTAGCGGTGAAAGTTCCAAGGCTATCTTAGGAAGTTGCAGCAAAGTATCAAAGGATTTCATGATTTAAAATTGTAATTTTATAATAATAAAACCATATTTATCCACATTTGACATTAATTAAATCATATTTGTCTTATTCCTAGATTCCTAGATTCCCTCTCTATGCTAGTTTACTTCCACATGTTCCTAGAAGTTAATACTTGCTAAACTGGGACATGTATCACTTTGGAATCATCTTGGAAACATATTTATCAAGTTTGATTTTATTCATGGTTGCTAAAAACACATATCTTCTTTTTCTGAAGGCTGCCTTGTTTATAGCAGTTTTAAGGCATAAAGGAAAAGCTGGTCTAGGGGAACTTGCCTTGTTTTTTCCCACATCATCCTCCTTCCTTTTCTTAAAAAAAAAATCATTAATGAGTTGTATTTCCATCATTTATTATCTTTCCCACTTGCTTTATCCAATTTGTGAGGATTTTCATAGATTTGGAAAGTCCTTTTTGCACCTATGGGGGATTTGACTTGATTTAGTAAGCCTGCTTTTTTGACCAAATATAATAGCAACATAGTGCTTTATAATCTCTCATGTAATTATATATTTGAGCAGCCTATTAATTCATATATTTTTCTTATGTACACTTATTCAATACAGGATTAAGTTATGCTCCAATTTCAATCTCCTTTTGTGTGAATTTTGCATGTTTGATTAGCAATTTTGTGAGTGTAATTGATCTATCACTTGGGATGAATTTACAAATAGTATTAGATCATTTGTATATCAATTTATCTCCTTCCAAATTGTTATTTCAGGTTTGAAATCACTGACTGGGAGAACATTCTGTTGATTGAAGGGAACAAAAGTTGAGATATGGACCAATCTCAAAGGATCATCTTGAATCCATTCAATTTATTCGAATGGAAAGCTGAGATGGAGATAGTGTTGAGAGTTAAAGGTATATACAAGGTTACCATGGCTACTAAGGCATATCCCAATGTAGCTGCAGAGAAAATCAAATGGCACAATAGGAGGGATGAGGCCTATGGTCTTTTGTGTCTGAGTATTTCAAGAGACTTCCTCTTTCATCTTGATTTGTTGACATATCCTAATGAGCTGTGGGAGAATATTGAAGATATTTTTGGAAATATAGATGATATGATAGGACATAAAATCGATAATGAATTGATCTCCTTATGTCCTAGTAGCTTCGAATCATTGCAACTCTATTTTACCATGTTTAAGGTCCTTGTTTGGTAGTTAAAACAATGTGGGATTGAAAAGGAGGAGAAACTACTTTTGACCATTATATCAAATATTGGTTTTGACTATTCAGTGTTTGTTTCAACCTTCTATACCACTAAATTGACATCTCAAACCTGGAAGATGCCTAACCTTGTTGATTTCATGGAATCCCTAACCCAGGAGCAAGATAAATTGGTGATAATGGGCACCATCAAACCTTTCAAAGAAAAATATTTGGTTGCTGGATATTTGAAGGTGGATTAAAAAACAAGAAAAAAGATAAAAAGCCACCCGATCAAAAGAGAGACAAGTCAAATTCTCAAGAGGAGTCCTTAGGCTCCAAGATCAACCCCCAGAAGAAGAAGAACAAAGGAGTAATGAGAATGTGTGCATATTGCAATAAGGGCTATCATCCCGAGAGCTCTTATATGAAAAATCAAATTGAAAATTTGACCCAACTCTTAGATAAGAACAACATATCCCTTCCTGATTGCTCAAAGAAGAGGGAAGGACGATCAAATTTAGAAGACAAGGAGAGAGTACATCCCTTGGTTGCTGGAACCTCAAGCTCGCCTAGCTTCATCATTGATTCTGGAGCTTCCAGACATATGGTTTCGAAAAGGGAGGTATTTTCCTCTCTTGACATGCTGAAAGGTCCACCTATAGTTTTGGGAGATAAATCTCTGATTGACAGTATGGGAAAGGGTAGGATTGATCTTGACCATGGTAATTTCAATAATTTGTTGTATGTTCCAGGTCTTGCCTCTAATCTCTTGTCAGTGTATCAGATGACCCACACTGGGTCTCCAAATAAAGTCATATTCTCCCCTAATGAAGTTGAAATCACAGAGATTTTGAATGGTAAATTCATAGCAAAAGGTGTTGTTGAACACACTTCGAAGGTATACAAGTTTTCCCATTTTCTACCCTACTCAAACCCCTCTTCTCTTCTTACTCATGCTAATGAAGCAAGAAATATTTGGCCATATTAACTACATGTATCTTTCTTATTTGAGTGACAAAGATATGGTCATAGGGCTACCAAAGATCAAGTTTTCTAAGGGAGTATGTCAAGGTTGTATCCACGAAGACACCCAGAGCACAAGTATGAGAGAGCTATTCAGGAGAGAACCTTTGCACCTCTTGAGTTGATCCACAGTGACATTGCTGGTCCATTCCCTCATATGTCCTTGAGTAAAGCCAAATATGCAATCACCTTCATAGATGATGTTTCCAGGTATTGTTGGGTTTACTTAAGCATAAGTCTGAAGTTTTTGACCTTTTCAAAGTCTTTAGAGCCTTAGTTGAGAACCAGTTTAGGAGGAAACTCAAGAACCTCATATCTGAAAATGGTGGAGAGTATGTCAAGTCTGATTTCATCCAGTATTTCAAAGATGAAGGTATCTAGATGCATAATTCTATTCCTTACTCACCACATCAAAATGGTGTTGCTGAGAGAAAGAACAGATCACTGAAGGAGATGGCAACTTGCATGATGGAGGGTAAAAATTTGCCACCAAATTTTTGGACAGAGGCTATAAATAGTGCATCCTATATCTAGAATAGGGTTCCACATAAGTAACTTTATGGTATGACTCCTTTTGAATCTTGGAGTGGGCACAAGCCAAATGTGACCCGTTTCAGGATTCTTGGCTCAAAGGCTTGGGCTATAATTCCAACCTTAAAGAGGAAGGATTTGCAACCCCAAATACAAAAGTTCCTATTTGTTGGGTATTCTGAATATTAAAAAGGGTACAATATGATAAACTTGAGCACTAATAAATATTTCATTGAAAGAAGTGTTCAGTTCGAAGAAGAGCCTTTAGCAGCAGTTGAACTTGGAGAGTCTTCTTCACCACCACAGCCATTGATTGTAAGTGAAGAGACTAATGAGTTTGATGATTATGATATTTCTAATAATGATGAATTAATTTCAGAGCCTAACATCCCTACAAGACCAAAGTGGGAATCAAGGACCATTCATGCAGCTGGTGAACTAGTTGGAAACCCTAATGACACTAGGAGGACTAGATCTCAATTTGAGAGTGCCCTTTGTGTGAAAGATCCACTCATTGCTGAGAAGTGTTATTTGATAATATATTTTGATCCATTGACATATGAATATGCAATGCATGATCCAATATGGAAAACAGCCATGAAATAAGAATTCAGCTTGCTCTAGAAGAACAACACATGGGAACTAGTTGATCTCTCCCCAGGGAGAAAGATAGTGAAGTCTAAGTGGGTCTTTAAAACTAAGTTTGATATGGATTGTTCAAATTTGAAATATAAGGAAATATTGGCAGCCAGGGGATACTCTCAAGTACATGGTACTGATTACAATGAGACCTTTGCACCAGTGGAAAAGATGGACTCCATAAGGCTAGCTCTAGCCATCGCAGCTTCAAAGCAATGGGAGGTACATCACGTGGACGTGAAGTGTTCCTTTTTAAATGGAGATTTGAATGAATATATTTATATTCAGAAACCAAAAGGTTTTGTATCTAATACATATTTAGTGTGCGGGTTAAAGAAATCATTGTATGGGCTCAAGAAAGCCCCCAGGTTTTGGTATGCCAAGATTGATGGCTTTCTGTTGTCATTGAGTTTTGTTCGATGCAAGTATAATCCTAATGTATATTTGAAGATGATTAATGGTTCGTTAATGATTATTGTTCTCTATGTGTATGACCTACTGATTATAGGAAGTTCAAAGAAAGAGATTTCCTCCTTGAAGGATGCAATGAACCATGCCTTCTCTATGAAATATTTTGGATTGTTGAGCCAATTCTTGGGTCTCGAAATTTCTCAATACCAACATCAAATCAAAGTCCATCAGTCCAAGTATGCTTCATATTTTCTCAACAAGTTCATCATGAAAGATTGGAATCCAGGAAAGACACCATTCCTTTCAGGAGTCAAGCTTGAGAAAGAAGATTCTTCTCCTATGGTAAATAATACACTGTATAGATGTTGAAGTAGGGCCCCGCAGCTACAGGAAAATCTGCTATATCAGAAGAAGAGAGTCAAAGGAAATAGTACCCGAGTGGCCGAGAAGAGAGAGCTCAACGACTGCACTTAAAGCAACGGCGAAGAAAGTAGGGCTCAACTACCCTCATAAACAAAAAGGAGCAATGGGACGAGGTATTGAAGACAAAGGATAGAAGGGGAACGACCGAGGAAGTGGTACCCATACCCATGATCAGCGCTGGGAAGCGTGGAAGACTACAGAAAGATGTGGTGTGACGGAAAGCGGCAGTTCAAGTACAGATAGGCCGACTGTCATAGTTAGGGTTTTGGGGTGACTATTGGGAAAGGCCCATAGTGTTGTAACAGGGCGATACCTTTGGGCCGCCTATTTAAGCATGTATTTTGTATTGTAAAAGGTTAGATAGTAGAGAAAAAGATAGCTATTCCGATAATTAGCTAGCTAGTCAGAGAGTCAGTTAGTCTGTTAGCTCACAGCCAGTTGTATTGTAAGACATTGAGAGAGAGTCGAGCTCTAGTTCTATTATTCAGTCTGTAGTTATCTTACTGTAACCAGTAGCTGGCTCCTTGAGCATGAATGTAACAATCCGCAGGGATTGAGAGAGAGAGAGATGAAGAGTATATTGTAAGGAGAAGACAATATAGAAGGAGAAGAGATCTAAGAGAGAAGGGCTCCCGGGTGTGTGTGTGGAGTTTCCCAGAATATCTCAAGCTGCATAATAGGTTGCTGGGAACTGTGTTTAATCTCTCAAGCTATAAGATAAAAACCAGTTCCCGTGGACGTAGCTTCCCCACTGGAAGTGAACCATGTAAAACCCGTGTGTTGTGCAACTGTTCATGTGATTGTGTTTTACCTATTTGCTATCTGTTATCTGTTACATGATTGTTGCTTATCAGTTGATGAATGTATGTATGTTATGCTTTATTTATAGCACTTAGAAGTTTAAACACAAGTTGAATGTATCAAGTAGCCTGTATATGAGTTTATCAGTGCTTGATTCATGATAGCTTGATAGTTACAGTGTTAAGTGACTCCGGTATATGAGTTCCGCGAGTTGAGTGTAGTTGATGTTAGTGTGTTAAAATGTAGAGGGGTAAGTGAAGTGGTTTAACACCCTTGTGAAGGTTAACAGAGTTATTAGACCCAGGAAGAAGGTTGCAGGACCTGGAGAATTGATACGCAGATTGAGCCTCATTATAGGATATATTACAGCATAGAAAGGCGTATCACATCATCTGAGGAGCTGCGGTGTGAGATATCACAGGGAAGGAGCTAAGCAGAAGAGTAAGTTTGCACATTTCCATAGAAGCTGCGATGCAATAAGAGTTCACTCCCTACCAGTTCCAGTTAGAAGGAGGGATCGCCCTCGCAGAGAGATCCCGCTAGCTAAGAAGAGTCGCAAGACCGTAGGATGCTACAGAACCCGGTTGAAGACACCTGAGTCTTCAACCACCCCATCTAGGATCACTTTGGGTGAGACTTCAGGCCTTTTTGTGGTCTGTCACCGAAAGGGCTAGTGAGATAGGGGTATTGTTGGTACATTAAAGTAAACCCGGGTCTGCCCAGTGGACCAACAAATGGTTCCGTTGCCGGCTTTGAACAACTTGAAACGCTAATGTTCTGTTGGCATCTTACTAAAGAAGAACTCAACCAGTGGGTTGGGTCAAAGGAGAGAGAATTTACTGCGACAGAAAACAAGAGTCCTAGACTGAGTACAGAGGACTAGTTACAAAAACATATCTTCACAGATCTACATGAGATATTTTTTGCGACCTATGCAAACGAGCTGTACAACTGGTTAATAAAGTTGACTGATAAGAATATATTCAAGAAGAAAAGAAACATTGTCTGGACACTAGAGCCGATTCATACAGTGAGGAGCATAGACAATCCCATTTCACGGGCAGTAGACTTCTGGCTTGCAAGTTTGCTGGAAGGCTTCATTACCGAGTTTGCAGTTGATCAAAGAAAAAGTTTCAGCGAAGCCGAGAGGTACTTCTTCAAAGGATATCATGGTAAGTACTTGAACTCTTTAAATTCGTCTATTAAGATGTCATTACATGAAAAAGGAGTAATGGATATATTCTCAGATAAATAAGTTCAGTAAGTGTAATGTCACAAGAGTTTGAGAGTGATTTTGATGAAATTGGATGTACACGTAGTGGTAAGAAATACAAAGTAGATTTCAAATATTCCTTCGTGGAAGACAGTTCAGACCATACTAGAGAATAGAGTCAAAGCAATAGAGAAAGAATAGTAGGGGGTATCCCTTACCACCCTTATACCCCACAGAAAATGATCGGGACTCAGAATAATCCTGCAGGAACTCCATCTAGTAGTTCACATACAGTACATACTACCTTTACACCACCTACATCTACACCGCCGAGTGGTAGTAACACAGCAAATCAGAATCCACCACGTAGAAACAGAATGGGGGACGACATGAAGTTACCTACCTTTAAGGGTACAGGGGCAGAAGACCCAGAACAACATTGGTTCCTATGTGAATCCATATGGACCATTAAATAGACCCAAGATGATAATACCAAACTTGTCTAGTTGGCCACTACACTTAGAGATAGAGCTTTAACATGGTATATGAAGTATGAATCAGCACAGCCCAGAACGCTTATACAAGTCAGGACCGCCATGATCAAAGAATTTAAGAAACCTAAGTATGAGTCACAATGTATCACAGAGCTTAAAGACATTAAACAGTTACCTTCAGAGTCAATATGGGAGTTTTATTAGAAATTCAAAGCTCTTATAGACCAGGCTATCTTTGAGTTCGCACCAGAGCAGCATAAGGAATGGTTCATCGCAGCACTGCTCCCGCATATCATACTTCCCCTTATGCAACAGAGACTCTGTACACAGGATGAAGCGTTGGAGATGGAAATGAAACTAGAGGCTTCACCTCTAGCTGAGACTAGTACAGGTATGACAAACCTACAGAATCAGTTAGCCAATCTCATGTTACAACTACATGAGATTAAGAAAGGGAAAGAGGTTGCACAAGAACTATGGTGTACAAAGTGTAAAGGATAGGGCCATACTAAATATAACTGTCCAGTATTTGTTGAATATTTAGCAAGTGGGGCTCCGAACCCCTTAATATAGAACCAAGGGCCATGGTGTAAACTCTGCAAAACAAGAGGGCATAGACCACAGGAATGCCCTTTACTTCAGAAGTATGTACAAACCCCTAAGAACTTATATTGTAACTTCTGTAAGTTAGTAGGTCATGATGAACATAATTGCTGAGCTTATGATCTCATGATAGACAGAAAGCATGACTTGTACAGAGTCCAGTCAGAGACACCAGGTCCAGCACCAGGACCACAGCATGAACCAGCTCATGATGGCCGTGGTAGAGGATTCAAAGGACGAGGCCGTGGAGGAGGCTTTGGCCGTGGTGAAGGCTTCGGCCATGGCCATGGACCAATTACTTGTTACAATTGTGGATTTGTAGGACATTATGCTAGGGATTGTCAGAACCCTAGCACGATATGTAAATATTGCAAGTCCTATGAGCATATTATAGAAGAGTGTCCTATCTTGATAGCCAAGATTAGGGATCCTAAGCCAGCAGTAAACTAGAACATTCAGCTTATTGCTGCTGAGCAGAAAGAACCAGAACCAAGAGTCAATATTGTGACTCGCAGCGGTGCTTCTACTAGTAGGACATCACAGGATACCGAAATGAATACAGGTCCGGAGTGGGTGCGCAAAGCCATTAATAAATCAACACCACTTGACCTGCAGAAGAACAAAGAAACGTTTCAGCAAGAAAAAACTTTCTTTACTAACCCTATACCATCAGGATCGCAGGTACTGCCTTGTAGGGGCCTACCACAGCAAACACCTTGTGGCGTTAGTCTTGTGCAGATATCGTAGGCCACCACATCTAGAAGGTGCGAAGAGGATGAGTCGATAGGAAGTGTACAATCCTTCCTAAGGAGCTGCTTGAAACTTGTACGAAATGAAAAATCCATCGGAGAGCTTCAGCGCATCATAGATCAGTGTCAGCCGTCTTCTTTCATGAATAGTGTGCAGCGGGCTGTTCATAATATTATGGGCCATACAAGAACAGGAAGAGAGATGAGACTCATAGAGAAAATTGGATAATTTGAAATGGAGGAGGTAATCCTAGATTTAGGATCAGAGGTAAATGTTCTGACTAAGCAGACATGGAAACAGATGGGTAACCCTAAGTTAGCAAGATCACCTATTCATCTGCGACTAGCCAATCAGCAGAGGGTATCACCACTGGGTCAATTACCGCAAGTACCAGTTGATATTGACGGAGTTCACAACTTTGTAGACTTTGAAGTCATAGAAATCATTGGTGATAGTAGACCGTACCCAGCTTTACTAGGTATTGATTGGGAAATTGATAACATGGATGTTATTGATTTAAAGAAAAGACAAATGACTTTTGAGGATAATCAGATCCGGGTCATCACACCATTGGATCCTTTCCAGGGTCCTCGCTACATTGAACCTATCAGAGCAGAGGAGGAGGTGCGCAACATGGAAAGCCTTTATCAGATGACTGCTAATCAGAGTGATTACATAAACCCCACCGTAGAAGGAAATATCAGTTGGCGATGGGACAGCTCATGCGCATCAGATTCAGAGGTTGGTTCAGAAAATTGGCAGAATAGACTTTACGAAGTCTCAGCTCGTAGATGTGTGTTTATGACTAAGTCACCGTGATGGATCAGTGCAGAGATTATTGATATTCCATCCTTTCATGGCTTAGCGGATGTCAATGAATTTTTAAAGCAGTTCGAGCAGGAAATTCCTTAGGAGCAGAGGATGACAACTATTGACCTGGCAGTAAAAGCCACACTTGCAGGATGGTGGCATGCACATAAAGAACATATCGCATCTTGGGATGATCTTAAGAGACTGATGGTGATCAGATTCTCTAATGACAAGGAGCCTTTACAATAGAAATATACAGGAGAAAGTGACCCCAGGTCACATATTCAGATTTGCGAACAGAGTTGGTTGGACATTCCAGCGGATGAATGGGCTCACCTATTCATTCACACTTTAGACACAGTTCCAAGGAACTGGTACACTGAGACAGAGTTGCGTAGAGGAACCATCACATGGCCACTTATGATAGACAACTTTCTACTCACTTTCACTTTTGAATCAGAGTATCCAAGCATTGATTAGGCTCTAGATGTTATAAAAACTAAGATATTTGATGACTTTACCCTATCAGTGCCTGCTCAACCTGATTGGGCCATCCAGTTAGAACATGCGCTAGAATGTTACAACTTTGCAGCAGAGCCAGATGATGAGGATGAGAATCCTCGCAGTGTCAACATTCCATAGTCAGAAGGGACTCGCGACGTTGATGGACCGAGACTAGAAATTCCCACTATCACAGAACGTATCAAGATTAAAAACATCAATATTGGCACAGAAACAGAACCAAAGTTTGCCTCTATTGGAGACTATTGGGATGATGAAATAGTAGGACACATCACAGATCTCTTACATGACTATCAGGACTTATTTCCCACTAAGTTCACATGGATGAAGGGAATAGTAGGATATTTGGGAGTCATGCAGATACCTTTGAAAGAGGATGCTGGGCCAGTTAAGCAGCATCCGTACAGATTGAATCCTCTCTATAAAGAAAAAGTTAAGGATGAAATTGATAAGATGCTAGAAGCAGGCATCATTGAACCTGTATAAGAGAGCAAATGGGTTAGTCCCATGGTTGTGCAGGAAAAGAAAACCAACGGAGAAATAAGGATTTGTGTCGACTTGCGCAAACTCAACGACGCATCACTTCATGATCCATTTTTGACACCTTTTATTGATGAAGTTTTAGACAATGTGGGAGGACAGGAGGTCTACTCCTTCACTGATGGCTTTTCAAGCTATCACCAGATCAGAATCCATTCTGAGGATCAACATAAGACCACCTTTGTGATAGAATGGGGCTCATTCCAGTACATGGTAATGCCCTTTGGTCTTAAAAATGCACCAGCTATCTTTTCTAGAGTAGTAGTTGCTGTATTTAAGGAATACATCCATAAATTCTTAGAAGTCTATTTTGATGATTGGACTGTATTTGGATTAATAGACAAGCATAAAGGAGA
Organism: Pseudotsuga menziesii; assembly: GCA_001517045.1. NCBI lineage: Eukaryota > Viridiplantae > Streptophyta > Pinopsida > Pinales > Pinaceae > Pseudotsuga > Pseudotsuga menziesii. The sequence goes on from LPNX010912825.1 coordinate 83,405, forward strand.
TTTAAGGCTCATGTTAGAGAAATGTAGGCAATATCAGATTTCTTTTAACTTGAAGAAATGTATATTTTGTGTGCCATTTGGTATTTTGTTGGGTCATATTGTTTGCAGACAAGGCTTGATGGTAGATCCTGCAAAGATTGCCATCATTGTAAATCTTCCAGCACCCAACTCAGTCAAGCAATTGAGGACAGTGCTCGGTCATATCGAGTACTATAGAAAATTCATCAAAGGTTATGCAAAGATCACAACACCTATGGAAAAGTTGTTAAAGAAAGAAGTGAAATTCCTATGGAATGAGGAATGCCATCAAAGTTTAGACACACTTAAAAAAAAGATGGTTACAGCACCCATCTTAGTATTCCCAGATTGGAACAAGTCATTTCATGTACATGTGGATGCATTTGGCATCGCACTGGGGATTGTCTTAACCCAGCCAGGAGAAGGGGGTATCGATCACCTTATCACGTACTCAAGCAAAAAGCTATCTACTACAGAAAAGAACTACACCACTACAGAAAGAGAAGGATTAGCTATGGTGTATGCTCTACAGAAGTTCAAGCACTATCTGTTGGGTGCCCCATTCAAGATGTTCACTGACCATTTCGCTTTAAAGTACTTGGTCAATAAACCGGTATTAGGAGGAAGGATCTATAGATGGTTACTCTTATTTCAAGAGTATGATTTTGAAATTATTATAAAACTAGGAAAATTAAATGCCAGACCTGATCATTTGTCGCAGATAGATTTAGGTGAAAGAACCAAGTAATTTAGAGGACAATTTACCAGATGTGCAATTGTTCTCTATCCAGATCGCAGATGAGTATTACGCTGATATTATTCACTTTCTCACTACAGGGTGGGCACCTGTTGAGTTTACTAAACAACAGAAGAAACAGTTAGTTGTTAAAGTAGCAAACTTCACTTTGATCGCAGGACATTTATATAAGTTAGGTCCAGATGAAGTCTTGTGCAGATGTGTTATGCCACACAAGAAAGAGGAATTATCAGAGAAACACATTCGGGTTCCGCAGGAGGTCATTTCACAGGAAAACTGACTGCTCAGAAAATCCTAGCTGCAGGATTATGGTGGCCTACTTTGTATAAAGACACCAAGGAGTTTTGCGGATGCTATGATATCTGCTAGAGGGTAGGAAAACCTTTGTGGAGAGATGAAATGCTGCTGCGACCACAGATTACGTTGCAGGCATTTGACAAGTGGGCTATAGATTTCGTGGGTCCTATCAACCCACCCGGGAAACGAACTGGTGCAAGATACATCATCACAGGAACATAATACCTCACCAGGTGGGTAGAGGCAAAAGCAATAAGGAATTGTGATGCTTGATACAACTGCACAGTTCATTTTTGAAAACATCATAAGTAGATTTGGATGTCCAGTAATCTTGATTAGTGATCAAGGCACACATTTTCTGAACCGCACTATTGAGGCCTTGGTAGAGGAATTTCAAATCCAGCACCATAAGAACACCCCCTACCATCCTCAAGCTAACGGTACGGTGGAGGCCTTTAACAAGATTCTAGAAAACGCTCTTACTAAGATCTGTAATAGCCAAAGAAATGATTGGGACCTCAGGGTTAATGCTATATTACGGGCTTATAGGACTACATGCAAGAAACTTACAGGACACACACCTTTTAGCTTGGTGTATGGACAAGAGGTTGTTATGCGTATGGAATATATTATTCCCAGTTTAAGAGTTGCTCAAATTACTGGGATGGCTGATGCAGATACAATAAATGAAATACTAGCGCAGCTGCTTGCCTTAGAAGAAGACAGATTCATTGCAGGATTTCATCAGAAAGTGCAGAAGGCACGAGAAAAAGCTTGGCATGACAGGCACATCAAAAGCAAGATTTTTAGACAGGAGACTTCGTGCTCCTCTATGACAGTAAGTTTGTTAAGTTTCAACGAAAGTTCAAGACGCATTGTTTGGGGCCATATCAGGTTCAACAAGTTACAAATGGAGGTGTTGTTCAGCTCAGCAAACTGAACGGGGAGCTTTCTCCCATTTTGATTAATGGCAGTAGGATTAAGATTTATAGTGATAGCCACTCCACCTCCCATCCCTAACTCAAACAGTTTATCTGTGCAGATGTCTAGTGTAGTTGAAAGGAGGCATCGCACCGATAATTAGTCTACACCCCCCAAAAAAAAGAAGTTCTAAGTATGAGGAATCACATCGGAAAAGTGTATGTTGTGCAAGTCACAATATGCTTGCGGAGTTTTTGAACGTTGCGGTGTCATGCTGACACTTTGGTTCGAGACGATGTAGTGTGGAATCGTAGCGATGCGATGTTCCCCGTGCCACGTAGATGATTTTGAAAGGGATAGAGGGCCAGTAACTTCTCCTTCTGACAAGTATTTAATCCAGATATGACAGCTATACATTACCCTAGATTTGGTAACAGTATAATTATTTTTCCAGATTTGGTAAATCTTCGACGAGACCGGCGCTTGCACGCAAGTTTCGAGGTAAATTTGATCAGATTTTCAGCAATTAATGAGGATCGAAACGACGGGTGTTGTCTTGTCCATGCAATTAATACCACCAACGGGTTTATCCAAATGATAATTGCTTCAAATATTATCACCTTCATTATAAATACAGAGATTATTAATCCAGAAGGGTTACTTTTGCGATTTCTGAGAGTATAGAGCAATTTGTAAGAGTTTTCCTTGTGAAGAGATACTTCAGTTACAGAGTGCTAGTTTTCCCCAATTTCGTAGCCATTGCCAGTTCAAAGCATTGCACTGAGTGGTTTTTGTCCAAGACAGAACCTTTAGAAGACATTGTGCAAAGATTCCAGCGTGGTGGCCTTGTGTCCGCTATGACGATGCCGCCCAAGGTTGTGAAATTAGGTACATCACAGGTTAGACAGCTGCCAAGGATGAGGATTCAAGCTCAGACAGTAGAAGAGTCCAGCCCAGAGCAGGAGGAATAAGTTCATATGGAAACAAAATACATCATGCCATGAGTTGAGGATGCACCAGAGGTAACCATTCACAAGGGTGGTAAGTTTCCTGTTCCCCTACCACTGATTGATTCTTGTGTCAAGGAAGATGGAGATATGTTAGGATATGGCCCTATTCTCAAATTTATAGACTATAACCTTGGAGACAGTAAGACATATCCCCAGTTTCGGTCAGATCGATATCTCACGATTCAGAGAAACCTGAGGACCGACGCAGATGAGTTTGTTCCTATGGAACATGTCCAGATTCTTGAGTAGTCAGGCTTGCTCAATTTGTTGAGAATACCGTATTTTGGACGAGGTGTAGAGGTTAATGCCGTGGTGCACGTGCTAATTTCTTGTGTACATGGAGGTTACCTCTGGCCAGGTAACAGGATTGATCTAAACGTCGATCTGATACACCGCATTATCGGGCTATCCAAGACCGGTAAGGACCCTCAAACACATATATCAAGTAAGAGCAAGGATTCCAAGCTACCAGCAACCCTAGTTAACAAGTATAAGCTACAGAGAGGAGGTCGGGCTCATGACCTCACAGCACTAGAAGATGATACACTCAGATTTACAGCCAGTCTGCTTCCAGGCAGACTGTTAACCAAGGTTCGCCCAAAAGAAGTCACAGGATCAGTAATTCACCTTGCCATACAAGTCGTGGAAGGTGAACAATTTAATTGGTGTTTATTCTTATTAAATATTTTTCTTCAAGATTGTTTGACAGTGCAGGATATAGAAGATGTCATCAAATACATTGATGAAGAGTGGAAGAAGGCATTAGAATATGCCACAGCACTACCACCAGGTACCGCACAGACAGACCCATCGGACAAAGGAAAAGACAAAGTGGCGTTCAAGATGAAAGATATAGCAGAAGTGCCACCACCGGCACAAAAGAGGAAAGATGCAGAAGAGGTGCCACCAGGGGCACCAAAGAAGAAAAAAGAAAAAGCCTCAAAGGCACCTACAGAGACCGTACTAAAGGAGGTTGACTATGAACTCATTGAAATGAGATTGCAGGACGCAATGCGGGACTCATTTCAGGCGATGTAGACATCGCAGGACAAGCTGTAGAGCACGATTGATAAGCAGCTTTTGGAGTTGAAAGCACTAATCGAGAAGACTGCCACAATGCAGATTCCGCCAGTCAAGGCGACGGCAGGAGAAAGTTCAACACCATCGACTTCCCGCGAGGAAGTCTTGCCAAAGGATCGCATCAATACAAAGCTGATACCATCAGGGAGCATCTGACTCCCTGCTTCAATGATCGATGTATAGATACAGGTTAGATAACATGTCGAGGTTAATCTGGACCAATTCCCTATTGATCAATTACAAATGATCCAACAACAGATAGCCGTAGAACTCAGGGATAGAGAGCTTGCGACTTATAAACAGAACACTCATATGAGGAAACAGAATGCAGAGCTCATCGTAGGATTTCACAAAAAGGCGGAAGAATAAATATTACATGAAGAAAGAGAACAGGATCTAAGTCAGGTCCTGCAGAACATCGCATTGGAGTTACCCCAGTGTAACATAGAGTTTTCCTTACCTCTAATGCAGAAGGTAAGAAGAATTGCAGACAGAGAAAAGGCTTTGGAAGAAATAGTGACCAAGATGGAGGAAGACTACAAAGCGCAGATTGCTGAGCTTGAGACTCGACCACTAGGCACACCTTAGGCCAACAAGGAAGCAAGGGAAAAGGCCTTTAGATGCACTTCAACACAGATGAAGAGTCACATAGATGACACACAATCATTACTAGCTGATGCGGCGAAGACATGGTCGGAGCTAGACGAGCTCCCGGATAGACTGAAATTGCAGCAGAGCATCCAGAACATAGAGAAGGATACATCAACAATGAAGGAAGAATTCAAGAGCTTAGGAGCTCTTGCAAATATGAAGAAGACGACAGAGATGAATCTTTTGCAGCAAGAAGCGCAACGGTTGAGAGAAAAAGAGATACAATTCAATAACCTGCTTCAACCATATCAAGAACAAATCGCAGAGTTGGTCAATGTGGTTGAGTAGAAGGTTAAGGAGTTCACTACAAGAAAAAGTGATATTGATGATACAGAAGACTCCATCATTAGTCAAGCTATGCTTGAAATGGCACAAGAGTGTGTCAAAGTTATGGATAAAGAAGTCGCAGGACTTCGGGAGAGACTTACAAGGACTTCGCAAGAAGCCAAGGAGAAGCTACAGCAAGAGAAACCAGTTGTTAGTGGCTTAGGGATGAGCCACAAGTAAGTATTAGGGGACTATTGGAGCAGGGCTCCGCAGTTACAGGAAAATCTACTATACCGGAAGAAGAGAGTCAAAGGAAACAGTACCTGAGCGGCCGAGAAGAGAGAGCTCAACCACTGCACTTAAGGCAGTGGCGAAGACAGGAGGGCTCAACTACCCTCATAAAGGAAAAGGAGAAATGGGCCGAGGTATTGAAGACAAAGGAAAGAAGGGGAGAAACTGAGGAAGCGGTGCCCATACCCATGATCAGCGCCGAGAAGTGTGGAAGATTGCAGAAAGCTGTGGTGTGACGGAAAGCGGCAGTTCAAGTACAGATAGGTCGACTGTCATAGTTAGGGATTTTGGGTTACTATTGGGAAAGGACCACAGTGTTGTAACAGGGTGAGACCCTTGGGCCACCTATTTAAGCATGTATTTTTTATTGTAAAAGGTTAGATAGTAGAGAAAAAGATAGCTATTCCGACAATTAGCTAGCTAGTCAGAGAGTCAGTTAGTCTGTTAGCTCATAGTCATTTGTATTGTAAGACATTGAGAGAGAGTCGAGCTTTGGTTCTGTTATTCAGTTTGTAGTTATCTTACTGTAACCAACAGCTAGCTCCTTGAGCATGAATGTAACAATCCACAAGGATTGAGAGAGAGAGAGAGGAAGAGTATATTGTAAGGAGAAGACAATATAGAAGGAGAAGAGATCTAAGAGAGAAGGGCTCCCGGGTGTGTGTGTGGATTTTCCTAGAAGATCTCAAGATGCATAATAGGTTGCAGCGGAACTGTGTTTACTCTCTCAAGATATAAGATAAAAACCAATTCCCGTGGACGTAGCTTCTCCCCTGGAAGTGAACCACGTAAAACCCGTGTGTTGTGCGACTGTTCATGTGATTGTGTTTTACCTATTTGCTATCTGTTATCTGTTACATGATTGTTGTTTATCAGTTGATGAATGTATGTATGTTATGCTTTAGTTATAGCACTTAGAAGGTTAAACACAAGTTGAATGTATCAAGTAGCCTGTATATGAGTTTATCAGTGCTTGATTCATGATAGCTTGACAGTTACAGTGTTAAGTGACTCTGGTATATGAGTTCCGCGAGTTTAGTGTAGTTGATGTTAGTGTGTTAAATTGTAGAGGGGTAAGTGAAGTGGTTTAACACCCTTGTGAAGGTTAACAGAGTTATTAGACCCAGGAAGAAGGTCGCAGGACCTTGAGAATTGATACGCATATTGAGCGTCATTATAGGATATATTACAGCATAGAAAGGCGATATCGCATCGTCTGAGGAGATGCGGTGTGAGATATCACAGGGAAGGAGCTGAGCAGAAGAGTAAGTTTGCGTATCGCCATAGAAGCTGCGATGCGATAAGAGTCCACTCCCTACCAGTGCCAGTTAGAAGGAGGGATCGCCCTCGCAGAGAGATCCTGCTGGCTAAGAAGAGTTGTGAGACCCTAGGATGCTACAGAACCCGGTTGAAGACACCTGAGTCTTCAGTCACCCCATCTAGGATCACTTTGGGTGAGGCTTCAGGCTGTTCTGTGTTCTATCATCGAAAAGGCTAGTGAGCTAGGGGTATTGTTTGTACATTGAAGTAAACCCGGGTCTGCCCAGTGGACCAACAATAGGCAGTTGATTGGGTGTTTGCTTTATCTTACACATACTTGACCTGAATTATGTTATGCAGTTAGTGTGGCTTTAGGATACATGGATCATCCTCATGAGATCCATTGGAGAGAAGCTAAGAGAATCCTAAAATTTGTTTAGGGAACAAGGACTCATGTGATTTTCTACAAAGCAAAATATGACTTAGAGCTAGTTGGATTTACTGGCAGTGATTGGGATGGTGACAACACAGATTGAAAGTATACCTCTGGATAAGTGTTCATGCTTGCAGAAGGACCAATCAGCTTGTCAAGTAAGAAGTAGAGTGCCATAGCACTCTCATCGATAGAGGCCGAGTATAGAGGAGTTGTAAATGCAGCTACTCAATGTTTATGGTTGCAGGGGATACTTGGAGAATGTGGTTTCGAATCAGAGTTTTCAACAGTCATCTATTGTGACAACCAAAGCACCATTCAAATATCCACTAATCCATTTCAAATACAAAGAACCAAGCACATTGAGATCCATATGCACTATATGAGGGAGCTTGTGTATGATGGTACCATTGCTCTACTCTACTACGCATCTTTAGAACAAGTAGCAGCTATATTCACCAAAGTATTATGTAAGAAGACCTTCAGTAATATCAAATCACTGCTGGGGATTTCTGATCATGTGGTGAAGAATGATTGATAATAATATTTCCAAATTTTTTTTTCCTGTCCATGTTTAAGGGAGGATTTTCCCACTAGGTTTTTGCATCTTTCCTTGGTTGTATGGACATGCAGTATGAAAAAGGGTGACTAAGCCTTATTTCTAGGCCCTATAATTTTTTGATATTTACTCATAAAGTCGTGCTTAAGGGGGGGTGTTATAATAATCAACCCATAGTTACCCATATTTGACATTAATTAAATCATTTTTGTCTTATTCCTATATTCCTAGATTCCCTCTCTATGCTAGTTGACTTCAACATGTTCCTAGAAGTCAATACTTGCTAAAATGGGTCATGGAGTGCTTTGGAATCATCCTGGAAACATATTTAGCAATTATGCTTTTATTCCTGGTTCCTAAAAGTGCATATCTACTTTTTTTGAACGATGCCTTGCTTTACAGCAGTTTTAAGGCATACAGGAAAAGCCAATCTAAGGGAACTTGCCTTGTTTTTTTCCCACATCCTCCTCCTTCCTTTTTATCCATAAAAAGAATGAATGAGTTTTATTTCCATCACTTATTATCTTTCCCACTTTCTTTAGCCAATTTGTGAGGATCTTCATAGATTTGGAAAGTCCTTTTTGCACCTATGGGGGATTTGACTTGATTTAGTAAGCCTACTTTTTTGACCAATTCGAATAGAAACCTAGTGCTTTTGAATATCTCATGTAATTATATATTTGAGGAGCCTATTAATTCATATGGTTGGATTATGTACACTTATTCAATATAGGATTAAGTTATGCTCCAATTTCAATCTCCTTTTGTGTGAATTTTGCATGTTTAATTAGCAATTTTGTGAGTGTAATTCAAGGAAACCTTTAGGGGTGAAATTTTTCCAATTGGCTACTTTTGGGTTTAAAAAAAAATTCACTATTTGTTGACTTTTAGGCTCTAATATCGCCTATATTTAAAATAAAATATGTTTTTTATTGTAATATTTGCCAAAATTTACAAGTTTCAGTAGTAAATTGTATGTTTCATATTCAATATTCGCCTACTTATCTATATATATGTTTTTTAAAATCCAAAATAATTGCCTAGAATACTATGCTTAAGTATACTATTATAATCCTTAAAAAATACCCTGGTGTAATTGATCTATCACTTGGGTTCAATTTCCACATGGACCACATGCCATTCACGTTCAAGTGTAGCATGACCCAAACAAGAAATGGTTGTCGACACCTTATAAATTGTCTGATGCAGAGTTGGAGGTGATGATTAATGATTGGCCTATAGAATGGAAAGAACCATTTAGTTTGGAAGAAGTCTCGACAAGACCCCCAGTGGATGCACCTATTGATCCCATGCATAAGGATAACCAACAAAAGTGATCAAGATTCAGACCACGAATGGTCGAAGACACCTACAGACTCAAAAGTAGAGTGCATATTCAACGAGTTAATAACATAGAGATGCATGGAGTAGGGTGCAAGTAGTATCACCGCACCAGGGATGGAAGCGTAGTTGAATTAGATTATCAAGGTGGTTGTAGATGCAACATATGTGGTACCAAAGGAAATGAATAAATCAACACAAGATAGATTCATGGAGCTAAGAACCAAACTTGATTCTTCATATGATTCTATTTTGAAGAGAGCACCAGAAGTGTGACTATGCAAAGATTTGCACCAATTAAAACTGGGCCGCGGGTTAGGAATGTTCAAATTCCCTCGAATGCTATTGACTTTGGGAGACAGGACTTCAATACCTCCCTGTAGCAGTTGTAGGACATATCACTGGATATCAACGTGCTATCCACATAGACGTTGGTGCACCCGCATCGAGTTTCCAAACAGGAGTTGGTATATAGATAGAAATAAATCAATGATCGATTCTTGCGGTTGCAGGAGAAAAAGGAGAAAGGGTAGAAAGAGGTCGAAGACTTGCAGCAGGGAAAGGAGAAGTTGTTGGAAGAGAAAGCATAGGAAATCCAAGCATTGAAGAAAGCACAAGAGGAATTGAAGGAAAAGAGCATAGAGGATATTACGGAGATGAAAAAGGAACAAGACCATCTGACAGTCAAGAAGGCCCAACTCTTGGATCACAGTGTGTAGTTGCAAGAGACAGTTTCGTACACCTATCAGTATGTTCCTGAGAGTACTACGGAGATGGATGCAGTGGCCAGGGAACAGTGGCTTGGGGCTAGAAATTCCTAGTTACAGTGGGACAATATCATTTTGGAGGCCATGGTGCACCCGACCATGCCACTAGATTAAATAGCAGAGCAGAAGAGCCCTATAGAAGACTTGGCAACACAACTTAATGAGATGGATCAAGAGGCAAAGAAAGTGACAGATGCAACTTCATAGTTTTGGGGAACTGTAGTGCAAGATGAGTAGTTAGCGCAACTAACAAAGTAGTTGTAGGAGGCTGAAGGGAAGCTAGAGACATTGAAGACAACATTGAGAGCGATGCCACCAATGGTTCAGATCACGTGATCTACATATATGAAGGAGTTGCAGCAGCGTGTTGGGAAGGACCAAGACCATCTGTGGAAGCGCACTGAATAGTTAGATGATTTCTAGGATATTGGAGCAGAACTTTCTAGTAAGATACTTGCTACGTTGCAGGCCACGCAGGAAGGTAAAAAGGATATCGTTGAGAAGCTGGTCGAGCATCCAATGAACCATGATCTGATGACAAGCCAGGAGATAGCTGAAAAGATTAGAGGAAAGGTGAAGGAGATTAATCAGCAGTATGAACATTTCAAGATCAATATACTGATTACACTATATCCAGCTGATGTGGCTCAAGGATGAGCCACAATATTGTGTTGGGGGCCTGTTGGTAGGAGGTTTTGGGATAAGATAGTTGTGCAGCATCACAGATGCTGCACAATCTCAAAGACACCGCACAAGTGGAATATGGCGCGCAAGGTGGAGAATATAATATTTTGTATATTTTATGTCATATTTCATAGTATTGGTCCACATTGTGTGGATTTTAGTCATTATTTTGTAGAATTAGTTAGAAATGTAGTCAGGTGGACCATAATTGTAAAGGAGAAAGCCTATAAGTAGAAGTAGAATTGCAAATGTTAAAGAGAAGTTTTTGGAAGAGATGATAACACATATATTTTGGAGAACAATTGTGAGCACTATCTATTGATGTATGAATTGTTTTTGAATCGGTGATTGTGTGTGCAATTAATATGACAATACAAAAGTTGATATGAATCTTTGTGTTATTTTCTATTTTTCATTTTTACTCATGGGGTATTCCCCTTGTTGATCAATATCTTATAATGTTCATTCATAAAGGGGGGTTTTAATTGTGAAAAATAAGGTCAAGATATTTTAGGTATTGGGGGTCGGGGAATAAGGTATGGGGGGTTTATAGGTATTGGGGGGTATAAAAATGGGTTTCTAGTAAAAGCAAGGAATATATTGTAAAAATGAGGGTTTTTTAATGGGAAATATGGATTTGGAGGGGGGGTCAACAAAATGATTTTTGTAAGTAATTATCAATATGTAGTGAAATTAGGGGTATTATTTAATATCCCATGAATGAAGGCGCTATGACATGGTTTCACTAAGTGAAGACCTTGTGGTTTTACTGTATTCTACGAAGTAATGGTGAATGCCATATATATCTGCAACATGGATTTGTAAATGACGTGATGCTTCTCTACTTTAAATTATGTTATTTTATTGTATTTGTTTTTGCATCAATGGGATTCAAAGCAGTTATGATAGAGTGATGCGACCTGTTGAATGATGATGCAATCTATGTCTGCTAAGCATAAGTTGAATGTTCAGATATTTTAATGTTTCCCTAAGTTGATAAGTTGATGCACATGGTCCTTTATCATTCTGCGGAAAGTTGGTTGCGTTAGTGTTGAGGCCTGGAAAATCGCAGGCGACAATAGCAAGGGATTCTCCCCAGTGAATTTTCCCGATTAGCTCGTGACTATTTGGTGTAGGGAATCCGTTTGGTTTGCGTTCCGTCTATCGTAGGTCAAGTAACAAAAATAAAGGTTTTACCGGTTGCGGCCCGATCCACCGTGTATATTTTTGTTATTTTAGACTTAAAGTATGATATTCAAGTGCCTATTTAACATGCAGATTTGATAAAGAATGCCAGTAGTATTCACAAAGTGATGCGCAAGTTCTTACGTTTTGTCTTAAAACTCACAAGCACCTAAATCACACATAAAGCAAGAAAAGCAGTACTAACTAGGCTATCTCTAGAGAGCTAGATATTAATTCATGAGTAATGTAATACTGTTCACGTGTTATGGCAAATCATAGATAGCTGTTATTATAACCAAAACATATAAACATGAATAAAAGTATACATGATAAGATAGCTCATCAACAATTAAAAAATCCCATTACTCATAGTGGAAAACATCACAGAATATACTAGAGAACATTCATGCAAAGAACATAGGTTAGGAAGGTTAGAACGCTCTCATAGTTGATGAAACACAGTAAAAAATGAAATAGTTCCCCTTCAACATTGTTCATTTTATCACATTGAAACATTCCACATAACACCTTCTCCAACAGGCAAAATTTACAATTTCTCATTGTAAAATGAAATAGTTCCTCTTACAAACAATAGTTCACAAGTTTGTCCACGGAAAAAAGCCCCTGTAAGTTCTAACTTTTCTATATTTAAAACAACTTAGCTAATCGCTTGGGTTTCCCCTGAACGTGTGACCTTTCTGTCCCCAAATACATTTAATATCCCCATTTCATCTTTTCTGTGCGCACTCATGATCTGCTAAGTAACTGACAAATCTTTCCAGGTCTGGGCCTTTGTCGCTATTGGTTTTTCCTTCTCTTTCACTGGATCTCCTTGTGATCCTATCGGTTTCGGTTCAACCTTTGCCAAAAATGCCCATCTCCCTTCTACCACGGTGGTCTGAATCAGTCTCTTGAGTCCACCTGCAATTAAACAACACGTGTCATTCATTGGGACTGCATTTTCAATAACATCAAATTACACCAACCAAAATGGTTAATCATCAAGAGAGGCCATGTACTGCATTACTGTTATGATAACCTTAAAAAATGCCATCACGACTATGATGGAAAGAGAAAACTCATCAGTGGCTTAAACACTAAACATCGGCCGGGTAGTCTCATCTACAGCCGCATAAGCGGGTCTTAACAGGCTACGGGTACCACGAAACCATTAAGCATATCGGAGTCAGAAGAGCTATGACCTAAAATGTGGGCGGGAAAGCTTCCAATCGGCAATCAGAAAGACATTGACGTCAGAAGAAAAGTGCTTTGCACAGCCGCAAGGGCAGAAGAATAAAGGCTATAGACACGTGACTAAAAACCAACATGCATCGGTGGGCAGAGCACTTACATTATGGGTACTTAGCTACTTTGGGAGCCACAACGTCGGAAGACAAACAGACAATAGCCTTTGATCAAAACATACTCTGACGCCAAATCAATAAAAATACTAAGTGTTCAGAACAACCTTAAAATTTAGCAACGATCAAAACCTGTTTCACCTCTGAAACAACGGCTTTACAAAGAACAATTGATCCAATTCATCTTCAACTAGCAAAAACAAACTCTAAAATCCATGACCCACAGCAATTTCAAACATACGCAATTTCTGAAAATAGGAAGAGAGTTAATCTTCAAAATAATCCGAAACTAAAGCATGTCCAAAAATTTCACGGGTCTAAATGATTCAAAGCAACATTAAAATCATGAGGGGGGCCAAAATTGAAAAATTTGGGGAAAATAGTTGCAGCTGCAACAATTGGCGATTACCTGGTGAACCTAGATCTCTGGACAATTATTTCCCGAGTGACCGACTATTTAACAATAAACACGTGCCTATTGAATTCCTCCAGCTATCTGGATTTCTCAAATAGAAAAGATATGTACCTTTAATCATTGATGATAGTCCGATTTGGGGGAGTGGAAACCAGGATTTCCAAGTCAAGATAAATCTTTTGAGGCTGAAAGATGAAATTTCATTTTTACCTCTATCTTCAGGCAGCTTCCAGCTTGGACACCACAGGATTATAGCATATGGTACACATAAATATTCATTTGTTCCTCATTCCCATGCCATTCTAGCACTTTTCGTGCTTTTGGAATTTTGTCCTTTTTATATGAGTCCTCCTGCATGCCTTTCTTTATGAATTTTAATTCAGGCTCCTCTATCCCAAGTGTCCTTTTGTGTGAGAGGTGTATTCATGTTTCAGCTCACGGACGGAGAGGAACTTTTGGCGATTTAGTACTTATATGGTTATATAATGCTTTCATAGGAGTTTTCGACTCTTATCTACCTTTTGGCATTCATTTCTTGGCATGGGATCATTTATATCTAATATACTGTTTACCTTGCTTCTTTCCATGGGCCCTTTACTGTCACTCCCTAGGACATTTTAAATGTGACATGGATGGAGCCTCAAAATAGTATTCCAGACCCTTTGATTCTGGTTTATTTCACAAGGATTGAGCAGAACTTCAATGCGTACATAGCTATTCTAGAAAACTACTAAAATGGAAGAAGTTTTTTTAGATAAACAGCAATACACAGTATTATACCCAAGAACTCTAATCATTCCAAAATTCCGATGTTCCCATGCAACCGCGGGTTTGCCTCCTTTATTGAAATCGGTAGAAAATTAAACTAAACAAAAATGAACATCATGACTCAAAAACGACGGCCAAGCCAGATTATTTATATACAAGATAGAAGAACACAAACCAAACTTAGGAAAAATAAGGTTTGAGAACTAAGCCATTTACTGGTAAGTTCTCTTTCCACCCTTGTAAATCTTGCAACCTATAAGTTGAAGGGCCAAGCTTTGCCGCAATCTGGAAAGGACCTACCCACAACTGCTGGAATTTCGTGTGTTTTCCTTTTTCATCATGGGGGTGGTCCCACTTCAAAACCAAATCTCCCACTTCAAATTCCTTTGTTCCTACATTGTGTTTATCAAACCATCTTTTTATTACCTCCTATTGTTGCTTAAAGCGCTCCCTGGCTTTAGATCGAGACTCTTCTACCTTTAGGAGATTATATATCCTCATTTGCAAGACTTCATTATCCGATCCTCTAGATTCTTGAGCTATTATGGAAGAGGATAGCATGATATTGTGGGGAAGAATGGCCTCTTTACCATACACAATGGTATACGGAGACACTCCTATCGAGGACTTGGGGGTGACTCTATCCACCCAAAGGGTGTTTGGTAATGCTGAGTGCCAACTCCTCTGGTTTTCTATCACAGTCTTCTTTAAAATCCTAATCAGATTTTTGTTAGTATATTCAGCCAAGCCATTTCCCGTGGATAATAATTGGCAGAGTAATGCAACTTTATTCTTTTCTCATGAGCAAAAGAAGTTAATTTAATCGACTAAATGTAAGTAGCATTATCAGACTAAAGAAATTGGAACTCCAAAACTGGTCATAATATGGTCTTGCAGGAAGTTTATGACCACGTCCTCATTTATTTTGCGCAGCAGGATGGCTTTGACCCAGTGAGTGAAGTAATCGGTTGCAGTCAGGATATACTTGTGTTGTAGGGAATAATTCGGTTTTATCTCCCCAATAATATCCAACCCCCATTGCTCGAATGGCTCTATGATCATCATAGGATTCAGTGGTCCAGCTGCTTTAGGCTGTCTTCCGCTACACCTTTGACAAATGTCACACTTCCTGATATGAGCGTGTGCATATTTGAAAAGCGTGGGCCAATAGTATCCGGCTCTGAGAATTTTTTGAGCTTTAGTATCTCGTAATATGTCCCCCAGCAGGCCCATCATGCAAATCTGTCATTACCTTCTTCACATTTTCTTTTTCTAAGCATCTAAGAAGAACTCCGTCGTAATTTTTTCTGAATAATATTCCTTCAATAATTTGATAGGAGGCTGATTTAAGACGCAATGCTCTTCTTTGCTTAGAATTCCAGTGTTCTGGCAACAATCATGTCTGAAGGTAATGCGCAAGATCTCTATACCAAGATTCAGGGGCTGTGAACAGAGGGCATACATCCATCAGATGTAATTCAGCCTCGTCTTCCCAGGCATGTTCTTCATTGTTTCCATTTTCAGTCATTAATTTACACAACCCTTGCCCTTTAACTATAGAATCTGGCTTGAACTCAAGGTCATACTCTTGAAGAGCTATTACCCAATTACCCCTTCTTTCTCCTAACTCCTTCTGTACAAAAAGAGACCTTACAACCGGGTGTGGGACGATTACCTTAGTCCGGTTTTTTAATATGTAGGGCTTGAATTGTTTCACCGCTTTGAACATTGCGTAAGCTTGTTTATCTATAGCTGGGTAATTCAATTCGGCCCCTTGTAGACCAGTGCTCATAAATGATAAGGGGAACT
Source organism: Pseudotsuga menziesii (assembly GCA_001517045.1). NCBI lineage: Eukaryota > Viridiplantae > Streptophyta > Pinopsida > Pinales > Pinaceae > Pseudotsuga > Pseudotsuga menziesii. The sequence continues at coordinate 99,279 of LPNX010912825.1, forward strand.
CATCTCCCCCATCTTGCTTCTGAGTAAGCACAGCTGCTAGCAAATCATCAGATGCGAACGTGTACATAATAAAATCTTTATCAAAATTCAGGATTTTTAGAGAAGGTGCATGCACAATAGTAGTTTTAATCTTGTTGAATGTGTTCTTTTCAACCCCAGTCCACTTGAATTGTACACTTTGCTTCACCATTTGCTGCAAAGGTTTGACAATTTGAGCGAAGTCTGGCACAAATCTTCGCACGAAGTTTATTGTTCCCATAAATGATTGCATCCCCTTTTTATTATGGGGCAAGGGGATCTGTTCAATGGTCTTGATCCTTTCTGGGTCTATAGAGATTCCCTTCTTTGAAACTACGTGACCCAGCAACTTACCCTTCGTAACAATGAACACACACTTCTTGGGATTGAGTGAGATACCATATTTCTGGCAGCATTCAAAAATCTGCTTTAGAAGAAAGGCATGTTCTTCTCTCCTCTTTGAGAATATCGTAATATCATCGAGGTACACTACAACACTACGGCCAATCAAACCGTGGAAAGCTATGTCCATATCCCTCTGGAACGTAGCTCTAGCGTTTATAAGTCCAAAGGGCATTCTTCGGTAAGCGAAGGTTCCCCACCTGGTCTTGAATGTTGTCTTCAATCTGTCTTCTTCAGCTACTAATACTTGATTGTAGCCTGAGAATCCGTCTAACAAAGAAAATAGTTCAGAACCTGAGACCATTTGTAGTAGTTTCTCCATGGGTGGAACAGGATAATTGTCTTTATCCAAAGCGCGATTTAAATTTCTGAAATCCACACATAGCCTGATTTCTCCATATTTTTTTCTTACTGGTACCAGATTTGAAACCCATTCAGAGTGTCTGACCTTAAAAATAATTCTAGCATCCAATAATTTCTTAACTTCACTTTGGATTAGAGGCTCCAACTTTGGGTGCATTTTCCTTAAAGGTTGCTGATAAGGTTTGACTCCAGATTTGATGGGGATAACATGTTGGATGATACTGGTGTCATATGTCTTTAGAACTTCGTATGTCTAGGTGAAAACATCTTTATATTGATTAAAAAGATTGATGAACTTATCTCTTTCTACTGGTGAACAACATTTTCCAAGATTCACATATTTGGGCTTTGCCTCAGTCCCTAAATTTATCAATTCGAACTGTAGGGATGAGCTGTGAGTCTTCACATTTGTTGGTCTTCTAAAATTTTCATTTAAATCAAACATCCGCTCTAAGGTTCTGACTCCTTTAGGGATGGAATTATCAAATTTCAGCTTGGCCTGATGTTCTTCATCATCAATAATCACCCCTTTAAATACTTCGTCATTCGTTAAGCATTCTATAATCTGTTGATCGTCCTCGAACACTCGTAGATTGGTAATCATGTCTAGAACTGAGGGCCTGAAAAGCAATTCAACGGAGCACCGATTATTAGTAGGCACAATCCTAGCAGCTGTTGTGGCCAACAGGTCAGTAACTGTTGCATTCTTAAGTCTTGGAATTGATATAATATTAAATGAATTAAAACATTTGAGCAAATCCCATACCTCATTTTGATAAGCTTTTAAGTGAGGAGAAATGCAATGTATTTGATTCCAAATCTGTTTTACAATTATTTCAGAATCTCCAAAAACTTTTAGATTATTTACCTTTAATTTGATTGCTTTCCTTAAACCGTGGACCAACGCTTCATATTCAGCTGTGTTATTTGTACATTCAAACTCTAACCTACATGAAAGAAAATGTTTGTTCTTCTCGGGGTCTATCAGAACACAGCCGGCCCTAGACCCTTCTAACGTTTTAGATCTGTAAAACAAAAGTGTCCAGAAATTGCTAACTATTGTACGGGAATCTACTCCTACTGCTAAGTTTACTATTTTACAGTCAATTTCATCAGCCTGTGAAAACCGAAGGAGATCAGGCTGAGCGTCTGATGTATCGCTGGCTTCTTCTGCTTGGTAATTTCTCGGTTCTAACTCAATAAAACAATTTCCCAACACAGAATCCACTGGTTCATTTTTTTCCTCAAGCTGAGTAACGTTATATTTCATATGGGGCTCCCTCAAAATTTTGATTTGATTTGGGCTTCCTTTATATGGGAGCCACAGATGTGACCAGTCCGAGGAAAAATATCCATTTAGCTTTGTCAGCTAGTTTCTGCTCAGAACAAGCCCATAAGCGTCTGGTATGTCAACCACCACGATATCAATAACTTGACACACCTTATCATTTGAAGACATGCGAACTATGACATCCTCCATTTCCCCAATTACCTTCACATTCATCCTATCCAACTGAACAACCCTCCAAGTCGATGGCTTAGGTTGCCCATTTATCCTTTTGCAGACTGATATTGGCATGACGTTAACCGATGCCCCTAAGTCTACCAGGAAATTATGTATGTTGTGATTAAAAATTTCAAAAATGAGGAGGAAAGATGGATTCTTGTTCTTAGACTTACCCCCAATGCTTGCTTTCCCGATTTCTTCTTCTTCTTTGGCTTGATTGTCAGTGGGCAGCCTCTCCTATGATGCTCCAAGCGCTTTCAAAAGTTTTTCTTTCTACTGCGGCACCCTACACATTTCAAATAATGAGACATTCGCCCTTACCTTCTTTATATATTCCATAATGCCATAATCCATTTGAGGTTCGGTGGGATGTGATTTATCAACATTCATTTTTTCTTCATTGGGCTTGGCAAACGTATCCTTTTGTCTAGTATCTTAACTGGTGATGGTGAATTCAGGGATTTTATCAGCTGAGGAATTATTTTGAAATTTCTTAACATTTTTCTGAAGCCTTTTAATCTTTGGGAGCATGAGACTGTGTTCTTTCACCAACCCTTGGCTTCTTGTTGTTACATTCATTTCCATGACGTCCTCGTATTCCCAATTCCTTTCTTCCTCGGCATCGAATAATGAGACAGAGTTCCATAGAACCATGGTCTCATCCTCTTGTTATTTCGTTGACGTATTACTGTCTTTTCTTTCTTCATCTCCATCTTCTGTTAATTTAGAGTCCAACAGCTGATTCATCACTAATGTCGTCGAGTTTATCCATTGAGGACAATTATTTTTAGAGTGAGGTTGTTGGTGGAAAGTGCAAAAATTGTCCATTCCTACCTCTGTTAAATTCATAGATGCTGAATTGTGCGGAGGGGGTTGGGATTGATTGTTGTCCTCCCGTTTCTTGTAATAGGGCTTGTAGAACTTTTGGGCTTCCTTTTCCTTTTCCAAGTCTATGATTTTGTTAGAAAGCTTCTGCATCATTTTTGCCATACTTTCAAAATATGGTGATTGCTCTTCCTTAGGTTTAAACCACTTATACTATGAAACGAGAACTATATACTATGAACGAGAACTCTACCCATAAAAACGATGATTTTTGCAAAAAAAACACCAAAAACACCCCCCAAATAGAAAAGTGTTGATACCAGTATACACGTTTTTTTTTTAGGATAAAAAATAGAGCCATGGACTAAACATACCATATTGTTGTTTAACAAAACTTTAAAATCAACCTTAAATTGGAAAAAAAGAAAAATTCTTGAAGAGATAAATTACAACTTTCTGGAAAATTGCATATTAAAGAAAAAACAAATTTCTCTAATAATTTCACCATTATAACCATATAGAAACAAAGAAATTATGATGTGATTCATAATGAGATAATATATTAGACCATACAAGAACAAATGGTTCATATAAATATTCAAAAACTCCTCTAGAGTTTCAATTACAAAAATCATACTAGTAAAAAGCATCTAACTGCCTCTTCAAATTCATCCATGGAATGGTAAAGACCTCCACTATAAGTTCCTAGCTCTTGTTTTAACAAAGCAGGGTAAAGATTTGTCAAATTGACAAAGTTGATCTTCTTCCTAGCTTTACTATTTTTTTAGTTAGTTTTTTTTGCCTCAAGTTTTCTGTATATTGAAAATCATTATTATAGAAGAGATGTATATTCTATTATTTACACATTTGAATTCAACTAAAATAATTGTTAAATGCCAACATCCGAGTTATGGAAATTATAGTCAAATGCTTTGCTTTTTCATGACACAAATTGTATAGCTTGGTATATGTATGAATGTTTTAGGCATAAGCTACCTTCCTAGCATAGTTGATACACACGTTATGTTTGTGTAACTTGTGTGGGAAATGTTGTGGATGAGATATATGCCCCTTAACATTTATAAATTTGAAAACCATAAATGAAATAGGAGTCATTTATACATCTGAGTTCAAATGAAATCATCTTAGTAAAATGATGAAATAGGAATCATTTGTACATTTAAGTACGAAGGAAATTATAAATATTTGGATAAACTTCAATTTCAAAAGGCCTATCCTTTCCAACTAAACATAGTTTTGGTTTATAAATTAAAGATAAAGAAGTTGAATTGCTACTTGTAATACTTACAAAATTCAAATCATCCTCTTCAACCCCATAGAACATAACTTTTATTTGCTTGGATGGACCTAGCTCATATTCAACCTTTGTGACCATATCTCCACTTTGTTGTTAAATGCCTCTATAGTAGCAAAATTTGAAGATTGAAATTCATTGACTAAATTTTCATTTTCTTAAAAGTAATTAACTTATATTCAACCTTTGTGACCATTTCTCAAATTTGTTGCTAAAATCCTTAATTGAAGCAAATAATGAAGGATAAAAATTATCAACATACAATGAAGTTTTATTAACTTGAATCCATCATTGATGTAAATAACTTGAATCCAAATCAAGATTATTTGAGCAAACATAGATTGTTTTTATTGTTTGATTAAATCTCTGGGTCCTTACCTAATTAAAATTTAGTTTCAAGAAGAAGACATGGGACTTATATTTTAATTTTTTCAGTTACTAATTGAAAATTTGTGTCAAGAAAAAGGCTAGGGATTTATAGTTTAATTTTTTCAAGGATAATAATAAATGAGAGGTAAAATCTTAAAGTATAGTTGATGGTATTTGGATCTCATATATCAAATCTTATGACTCAGAGGGCCTCCACATTCTATTGTGATGTTTTGGGATCCTCAAGGAGCGAAGGGCACCATGCCTTTGCATTACATGTAGTGAAGAGAAAAGGTAAAAAAAAGTTCAATGGAATTGTTACGTCTATCAAAACTTGCGCCCCCTAAGCTACAATATGTGCACGAAAGGGGGTTGGCTTTTGCATCCATTACGTCATGAAAATTAAGCAACAAGCTAGTAATGGAAATCCTCACTATATATGATCGATATTGAATTCGAAGATTGGCTTGGGATATTAAAGACTTGAAACAAAATATTTTCTTCACGTGTCAACCTTATTTGGTCATTCAATGATATTTAATACATGATATTATAAGAGGACCCACGCGGATCGTCGACAGGAAAAATGGTGTCGCTTGTGCAAATTATGATCTGCAAAAATTTTGATGTCTCACATAGTTCAAGTTTCAATTTCAAAGGTATAGTCTCTCCACATCGAGATCAGTTCTCAGTTTCAAAGGTATAGTTCCTCCACGTCTAGGAGTTTCGAGATTCTCTAAAGCTAACTAAAAATTGGAAAACTCCTATACCTATGCCGCTTGGATTTTTGGACTTTTTTTCTTTGTAAGATTCCATTGGCATTCAAAGGATCAAGGCAAAAACATTGACTTATTCACCGAATGGTGCCAACTCTAAAATCTTTATGTACAAAATATTTTTGAATATGCTGAGATTTAGAAGTTTGATGTTACTTATTTTCACTTATTTTCCTAGACTTTCTTTCATCACATAAACTTATATTATCTACACACAACTTTCTCTTATTTTTAAAACTAATCGAAATTCTTTTCAATGTTTCATTTTCCCTCTTTGAAAGTAGCGTAGTTATTATTATTTTTAAGTAATTATTATTTATATAATAAAAGCATACTTACTTTTTACATGACCCATTTTTTTGTGTTTCCTTTTAACTAAATAATAAGTGGAAAATTGAACTCAGGTTGGGCTCACACTTTAACCAAATAAATTAGAAAACGTGACTTAAGTCACATAACATCAAATTAAATAACAATATAATCTAGAACTAATTTAAATACAAATTAATTAATTAATTAAAACTAGTTGAATCTATACTCCTGCAAGAGTATAATATATAAAATAGTGTTGCCTAGCATAACAAGATGTCTAAAGTCCATGGCCATTTTGGTTGTTTAATGAAACTAAGTACATAAAAAAAACTGCATTGAATGCTATAATATAGTCGATTTCAACATATATGTCATCTGTCTTTTACATTGACGAACAAAAGGGAAAAAAAAGAAACTGTTTTACTTCATGAAATACGGTTACTGTGGACGCAAACCAAGTTTGTCTAACTGATCACAACTCGTGATCCATGAACCAGACCTAGTCCAATCTTGAACAAGACCATGCGCATAACTTTCTGTATTCGAAAGTATTTCTTGCACTTATTTCGAAGTACCGATCATATTCGTTGGCTTAGAACAGAGAGATTTCTTGCAGTGAGCAATTGCTTCTTGGACCTCTGCCCGCTTGGGCGCCAAAGGGTGGCCCTCACGGCCGCCCTCGATGCCGGGCATCGAGGGCCACCGTGAGGGCCGCCCTTTGGCGCCCAAGCGGGTAGCACCAAAATTACTTGAAGTTTTTTGACGAAATCAGTTGGGAGTTTACCTCTAGTTATCATACGCAGGTCACTTGCTGAACCCTGGTCCATTTCGACTGTAGATACAAATGATAGCAGTGGTGGAATAAATTTCATATCCTCAGAAAAACTCATGAAAAACTCCAACCTGAGAACCCCAACTAATGGATAGTTTAATGAGACCAGAGCGAGCATCATTATAATCGCTGTAGCATTTTGAATTTAAACGATTCTCTTTCAGCTACCTACCGAGCAAGCAACAGGCGTTTAAGGCCTGGCAACAAACAGGCCAAACAGACTTCCCTAATGTTCAAGCTTCAGGCCGTCTGAATACGATAAGATGCCTCCTTAGGGTTTCAAAACACACTATGCCGTAGAGGATTACAAAATATCAGCCTTTTTTTTGAGCTGCGGGGTGGGGGTGTTCATTTAGGTCTGTTTTAATTGCCATTCATTCTCGGGTGGGGTATTTCATGGACGTTTGTATTAAAACCATTTTTCCATTCACTGGATAATGGTTAGCGTCATGTGTATTTTTCTTAAAAAACAGTCCAAATTTATAGTATTCAGACAATAGAAGAACAAAAAGACAATGGAAGAACAAATTAATGAAGCATATTATTGATGAGAAAAAGCTGTGTTTGCTTATTCATGGACAAGAACGAAAAGACCTGGAAAAGACCTTAAGACATCGTAAATCCTGAAGGAACTTTATTGTTGTTCCAATTTTATGTAAACAGAAAACAAAAACAGAAAACAAAAATGGAAAAAAATTCCCAGAACAGGATGGAAACATTAATCAATCAGATTTCCGCTTTCATTTACTCACATTTACAACGTTGTGATCATCTGCTAATCCCAGAAACTCCAGAGCACTTTGGCCACTATCCACGGTTGTTACTGCAGAGCCTGCTGCAGTATTGAGATGTAATTATGCTTAATAAAAATATCGTTAATTATACTTAAAGATATCGTATTTACAAAGCCGTTATGTTTCATACTAGTTTTCGATTTAGAAAAGCTAAGCATTCACATTATGCTCGTGGATTGTGCTCATTATGTTCACTAAGACATTATGCTCAATCGTGGATAATGGATTGGAAAAGGAACGATGCTTATTGTCCAGACACCAAGTGTTAGTAGGCCCTCGATGCCCGGCATCGAGGGCCGCCATGAGGGCCGCCCTTTGGCGCCCAAGTGGCGGACAATTCGGCTGCTGGAAAGAGACCATATGCCAAAGTCTGCAAATGGGCATGAGTTCATCCACTCGTGAACTTAAATCGCTACTTGATTTTGCGAAAAAACACAGCGATCAACCTACCCCCGATTGCATATCATAAAATAAATAAAAAATCGATCTCTACCGAGTAGGCACGCTGGATATCCCACGTTCTGACCAACAAAGTCAATGTTGGCTCAGCTGTTAGAGAAGAGAAACGTTGAAGCTTTGTGTGCAAAGGTATGCCTAAGTATGAGAGATCCCAATCTTCCATCTGACTCGACGTTAAGGTGGAACTCAGGCCTGGGGGTAACACTACGATTTCTCAAAGAGCCATGTCTAAGACTCAATCGTATCAACCAGACAGGCACAAAATTTGAAATGAACTCCATGTGATAGACTGTTGATTTAAGTGGATGAATGGTGACCGATGGCCATCCAAATAGGCAGTAAATCGAGCCACAACTACCTCTTCATTTATATTTAGAAAAGAAACCATTGTCAACTGCTTTGCGTAACAAATCACTGCTCTTCACTCAGTTTGTTTCCAACGCCAATGGATATGTGGGTCCCCAGTATTTGTGATGATCACCGTAGCTGGTTGCTCAGGTGCGAACCCTGCAATCGAATGCCAAAACAAACATCCAATATTCACAGTACTTTGTTGTATTCAGGTCACGCTTCTGGACAGTGAAGGTTTTTTTTCACATAATCAGTTTTTGCATAACCTGATTATGGCCCTCGATGCCGAGGGCGGCCGTGAGGGCCGCCCTTTGGCGCCTAAGCGGGCGGAGGTCCGCTTATGGCAATGGGGTGGGCGCTTTTGCCAACTTGTATGTATTCCAGTTACAGTTATTATTTTGCTGACAATGGATACAGTTGGCATTCAAAATATGATTCTAATATGATGCTCCTCGGCTTTCTCCTTCCATTTTCGCAATTGAAAAATGAATGCGTATATCTCCTCTATGGTCACCGATCACCCGCGTAATTGAAAAATGAATGTGAATGCGTATATATCTCCTGTATCGCCCACGACACACTGAAGCGTATTACTGCTCAGTTTACTTATTTACTTTTAGTTTTGAGTCATCTCGAAAATGAAACTTTGATGAAATTAATAGGGATCCACTCTCACATGACCATCAATATTCTTCTTCACTTAAGTCGGTTCTCTTCTAGCTGAAGAGGGGCTTCCCAATCGTTTAAAATTGAAAAACATTAGAGATGAAAACAAAAGTTTATGGAAGACTAACTTATCGTTAAAGTTAAAATGTACAAGTTTATAAGAATCAAGTAGTTATGTCTTATAAAAAATAAAATAATAAGATATCCACAAATAGCGTATCATCCAACCTACATGAATAATATAATTCAAATAATATACATGGATAATATAATTCAAATTAATGTAATAATATGCTTGTGAATGGGAATTTGGATGGTGGGCAGTTCTTATAACATCCTCCAATAAAAAATCTTTATTAAGTGGGCAAATCTCTATTTAAAAGGCTACTCCATAATCATGTCAAAGTGTAATGCACAAGTAAAAAGCATAAGGGTGCCCTGAAATGAAATAACACACCCTCTAAGATGTATTCATGAATAAGATAACTGAATGGGAATTTGGGTGGTGGAGAATTCTTATAACATCTTAAAATGAAATAATCTTTTATTAAGTGGGAAAAGCTTCATTTAAAAGACCACTCCCTAATCATCTCAAAGTGTAATGCACAAGTAAAAAGGGTAAGCATGTCCTACAATAATTCCAAGTGGAGAAGAAGATAAAACAGTGTAGCAAGAATTCACACAATTGTAATTATCTCAAAGTTTAAAGCACAAGTAAAAAGGGTAAGCTTGTCTTACAATAATTCCAAGTGTAGATGAAGATAAACTAGTGTAGAAAGAATTCACATAATTCTCACACAGTGGTCAATAAAAATAACACTAAACACAATACCATGAATCCTCAAAGGGATTGAATCTATCACTTAAGAGCGAGGGGCATGAAGCCATGGGACATCTTGAGGTAAGCATAGAATGTGTAGTTGCACATAGAGAGATTGTATTAATTGATCTCATGATATGTGCATACACAACTGGATTGAATCTCAAGCCCATATCATTGACTTGAAAAGTCAATTCACACTATATCATTTGGTTAAGATGTGAGTATTCTCTGGATGATGAACCTTGTTCATTTTTTTAGGGGTGAGCTAGTTGGGAAGAGACACTCAATATACAACCATTTGATGGTTGGTGTGGCTCAAGATGGGTGCTATCCCTAAGTAATTTTGACTTCTTAGATGCCCCACGTCATTGTTTCTTAGAACAAAGGGCACTTCTAGAAGAGAGGGAGATCCTAGAAAAACAAAAAAAACCATAGACAAATATCACCACAACTCTAAAAAAAGACAACACAACCAAGGAGAA
>LPNX010912825.1:112050-145412 GCA_001517045.1 Pseudotsuga menziesii
TTAGTAAACAACAAGGCTTTCCTTCCCACATTTTTCTCTCGTGATCGTTCGAGATAATCTTCAATACTTTCCCTTTTAGCCTCTACTTTTTCCACCTCCTCATAGGTCTTCGCTAAAGTGGGATTGGACTTCATTTTGGAGAACATGGCCAACTCAGGTCGTGAAGCTGAGGTATAATATTCAATCAGGACTTTGTCTGAAGGTCTGTCAGCTTCAGAAAAATTCTTGAGGTACGCTGCAAATCTCTGGGTAAAGCTGTGCACCTTCTCCTTTCTCTCTTTCTTTAAGGCGCATAGTACTTTCATGAGGGATGCATGAGTCTTTTGGTTTGCATACTTACTTCTAAAAATTCTCTTGAAGGTATCCCAATCAGGGATAGATTTTGCAGGCAAACCAAAGTACCATGATGTTGCAATTCCTTTAAGGGTGTGCAGGAAAAGTCTGCAAACTACATCCTCATGCTCCCCAGCCCTTAACCCTTCTATTTCCAAATAGAAACTTTGCAGGTGGTCGTCTACTAGTATCTTCTCATTTGGGTCGAATTTGGGCAGCATATTTTCAAAAGATTGGGGTAAATCATGCAACGGAGGTGCTAGGTTTAAAGGTGATCTGGCTTTCCAGGCAGGTCGTGGGTTCGGTGGGTTGGGTGGTTGATTTGCGTTTATGTCTGCCATGAGTATGGGTGGAGAGTGAGGGGGTGAGTGAATAGAAGTGTGAACACGAGAACTATGAGAAGTATCTGGGCCTACTTTATTCAAAGGTAGTACAACCTCCTGTAAGGTTGTTTCTACAAGTTCTTCCCAATCCCCAACCAGCACTGAGTCTTCCAATATAGGACGATATTTCCTTTTATATTCTCTTCTGGGTAATTCAGGGATGATAAAAAATCCTCCAATATTCTTCACATATGCCCTAGTGTGTCTTCTCAGATTATTAACAACTTCGTTGTCGAAAGAATACAAATGTTCTCTACGCCCTTCTTCTGGAATTGGATTGTGAAACACACTGCTTTCTGAATTGTTACTGGTGGAATAATCTTGGGAAAACGGGTTTCCTCAGCCAGCCATGCACTGGCGGCCCTCCTTCTAGCGTCAAAAACTGTTGAGGCCTAGATAAATTGTAGGAGGAAACATCAAGGGATTCTCCCCAGTCAACGTTCCTAATTAGCCCGTGACTGTTTGGTGTAGTGAATCCGTCCGGTTTGCGGTCCGGCTACCGTAGGTCAAGTAACAAAAATAAATGTTTTACCAGTTGTGGCCCGATTCACCGTGTATATTTTTGTTATTTTAGACTTAAAGTATGATATGCAAGTGCCTATTTAACATGCATATTTGATAAAGAATGCCAAGAGTATTCACAAAGTGATGCGCAGGTTCTTACCTTTCGTCTTAAAACTCACAAGCACCTAAATCACACATAAAGCAAGAAAAGGAGTATTAACTAGGCTATCTCTAGAGAGCTAGATATTAATTCATGAGTAATGCAATACTGTTCATGTGTTATGGCAAATCACAGATAGCTCTTATTATAACCAAAACATATAAACATGAATAAAAGTATACATGATAAGATAGCTCATCAACAGTTAAAAAATCCCATTACTCATAGTGGAAAACATCATAGAATATACTAGAGAATATTCAGGCAAAGAACATAGGTTCAGAAGGTTAGAACGCTATCACAGTTAATGAAACACAATAAAAAATGAAATAGTTCCCATTCAACATTGTTCATTTGATCACATTGAAACATTCCACATAACACCTTCTCCAACATGCAAAATTTTCAATTTCTCATTGTAAAACGAAATAGTTCCTCTTACAAACAATAGTTGTTGGGGTGCGCGCCTTAACGGTCACTAATTTTGGTAACTCCATGGTGTTTGTGGAAGCTTGTAAGTGGAGTTACGACTCAAAATAGTCTTAGGGGTGTTGGGGTTGAGTCAAAGCCATCTTTTTGTAATTGTCCATAATTTTCGGGTGTAAACCCATGATTTTGTAATAGTGCACTTGTATAAATAGTCACTCATGTAAAGATGTCAAGATCATCTAATAAAATGAGGATCATATGATGCGAAGAAGCTAGATCTATTTTTCGGTTTTAAGGTCAAGTCCCAGCTGTGTTCGTGGATGACCTCTGCAGCTGTGTGCACAGAGGGTTTTTGTAAGGAAAGGAACTGTAGTTGAGTGCGCATCTTAGAGATTGTAAGAAGGGAACTGTAGCTGAGTGCACAGTTAGAGATTGTAAGAAAGGAACCGCAGCTGAGTGCGCAGTTAGACTTGAAGGACAGATCTGCAGCTGAGTGCGCAGATCAGAACTGTTGTTTTGTAAGAAGTGGAATAAAAGCGCAGTTTTGTGGACGTAGCCCCTACACTAGGGGTGAACCACGTTATATCTTGTGTTGTGGTTCTTTTGTGTGGTTTCTGTTATGTTTTGATGCTTTTGATAAGTAGGTGAATGCTAAAGTAAGATAACTGTTAAATATTAACTTTGCTGTGAATTCCCAGTTAAGGGTTAAGCAAGAAAAGTCTTTTATCTAATTGCGAAGCTAATTAAGTGAATATCGAAGCTCTATTTGGTATAAATATTTGTTGTTAAGGCTAAAGGTACAGTAATATCCCTCTTTTTCTTGCAGAAACCTAATTCTGTGGCACCCCATAGCTGTTTCGGGTGAGACTGCAACATGTTCGCAGGTTGTTGCCGAAAGGGCGAACACTGTGGGTCTTTTTGTTGGTGCAAAGTTAAAGTATAAACCCCGGGTCTGCCCTATATCCCAACAATAGTTCACAAGTTTGTCCACGAAAAAAATCACCTGTAAGTTCTAACTTTCCTATATTTAAAACAAATTAGCTAATCGCTTGGGTTGCCCCTGAACGTGTGACCTTTTCGTCCCCAAAGACGTTTAATATCCCCATTTTATCTTTTCTGTGCGCACTCATGATCTGCTAAGTAACTGACAAATATTTCCAGGTCTGGGCCTTTGTCGCTATTGGTTTTTCCTTCTCTTTCACTGGCTCTCCTTGTGATCCTACCGGTTTCGGTTCGACCTTTGCCAAAACTACCCAGCTCCCTTCTTCCACGGTGGTATGAATCAGTCTCTTGAGTCCACCTGCAATTAAACAACCTGTGTCATTCATTGGGACTGCATTTTCAATAACATCAAATTACACCAACCAAAATGGTTAATCATCAAGAGAGGCCATGTACTGCATTACTGTTATGAGAACCTTAACAAATGCCAGTACGACTATGACGAAAAGAGAAAACTCATCGGTGGCTTAAACACTTAACATTGGTCGGGTAGTCTCATCTACAGCCGCATAAGCGGGTCTTAATAGGCGACTGGTACTGCGAAACCATTAAGACTATCAGAGTCGAAAGAGCTATGACCTAAAATGTGGGCGGGAAAGCTTCCAATCGACAATCAGAAAGACATCGACGTTGAAAGACAAGTGCTTTGCACAGCCGCAAGGGAGGAAGAAGAAAGGCTAGAGACACACGACTAAAAATTGACACGCATCAGTGGGTGGAGCACTTACATTATAGGTACTTAGCTTCTTTGGGAGCCACAACGTCGGAAGACAAACAGACAACAGCCTCCGATCAAAACATACTCTGAGGCCAGATCAATAAAAATACTAAGTGTTCAGAACAACCTTAAAATTTAGCAACGATCAAAACCTGTTTCACCTCCGAAATAGTGGCTTTACAATGAACAATTGATCCGATTCATCTTCAACTAGAAAAAACAAACTCTAAAATCTATGACCCACAGCAATTTCAAACATAAGCAGTTTCTGAAAACAGGAAGAGAGTTAATCTTCAAAATAATTCGAAACTAAAGCATGACCAAAAATTTCACGGGTCCAAAGGATTCAAAGCAACATTAAAATCATGAGGGGGGCCAAAATTGAAAAATTTGGGGAAAACAGTTGCAGCTGCAACAGTTAGCTCTCCCTCGAACATCTCAGGTGAGAGTTCATCCGCTCTATGAGTGTTTCCGAATGGGGTAAAACCTGTCGAGGATGGTGGTCAGGGAGGTCGCGGTGGTTTGGGTGTCGACAAAGTGGGAACCACTGTCAACTAGTTTTGGTGGCTGGGTTTGTATCAACAACCATTAATAAATGGTTTAAATCCTAATCTATCATTAATTTTATCTTGTGCGCTTAAGTGGATGCATGATGTGTATATAGGAAATGGAAAAAGAATGCAAACCCTAGATACATGACGATGCACATTTATCTTTCGATGAAAACTACCTAAGGTAAGGAGATATTTTTTCTTTTAAAACCATAATGGACCTAAGAATTAATGAAAATAATAATTCCTTCCTATATTGCAATGGCTCTAAATTTATACAATAATAATCCAAAATGCGTAATGAAATCGAAGATGTGACAAATCTTAAAGATGTTCTGGAAAACATAATAACAAAACACTTTTATTTTCAAATGCATGTATCATAGTGGAACTTGATAATTAAACACTCTTCATATCTACAAACAGAAAATGAGATAATATGTACAACACTCTAATCATCCAAAAGTCTCAAAAGAAAATGACAAGCACCCAAACAACTCAAAGACACTCAAGAATTGCTCAAAATCTAACAAATGGAACCAAAACTCAAAGATTGAGTGGAGGAAGGGTTTAGAGATAAAATCTAATGATCTGTACAGATATGAAAATGTCTAGTAATGTAATCCGGGATGGCAAGATTGAACCAACAGGTGGGGGATTGAAATTTCCCTCCACAACCAATTTACTCACTTGACTAGTAAAACATCCAAAATTGACAAAACTAAAAATAAATACAGACGATGTTGGGCCTAGGGGTTTTGTGACCATAATATGTATCCTACATATCACAATAAATTATACCAAACTCCAAAAAGGAAGGAAATCCCAACTGATCCCTAAGTTTTAATTTGTTGGCACACTATAGGGCACTGCACCAGAGAGCTAGAGAGGGGTTGATGCACTTATTACATAGGAAATGTGATCCAGTGGCACACTTAGTATACATGAAAAGTGTGTCAACCAAACAGTGGTATAGGGAAGACACATCCCAAGTGTTTCAGTCTAAAAAAAGCAGTAAAAGGGTTATATATCCTAAGGTAGAAGGGCAATAGGTCTAATATTGATCCCAAAAATAATCAATGGAATCCAAGAAACTGTTTAATGAGAAAATAAAAATTTAGGAGGGTCTCAAGAGGATGGAAAATGGATTGATAAAAATACATGAAATAAAAGACAAATGAAATCAAATCTATGTATTTCCTCAGTGGGGCAATGTTTTTCTTCAGTGCGAAAACTCCATACTACAATGTACTTGAGCTAAGGGAACTTTAGGGATTTAGGAACTTATTTGATACATGGCTCATGATGACGAGATTTCAGTATAACATATATCAATGGAAATATCACAATACAATGGAAAGCTTGGGAAGAGCAGCAATGGTTGCTCAAAGGATAAAGGGATGCAGACTCAAGCATGTAAGAATGGGGCACAAATCCACTTCAGTTTCTTTTCTCTCACAAGTTATCCTTTTCTAATCCATCAAAGTGGCTCAATATATATACCTTCAATGGGAAGTGAAGGGTAAATTTAGAGTGTTTACAGGAATATGGAAGACTAGTAGTCAATTTAATCGTGACTAAATGAGGACAACTACAAATATTTTATTTTTGGGTGCATTTCCCAATGTATGTGGGTCATAGTGGAGCAAGTTGCATGAACATGCAGTATGTATGTTGGTGAACCGCGTATACCAATAAAAATGACTTTTTTAAGGAATGTTTTGGAGCATCAAAGTTTATTTTGAGCAAAGGGAGTCCAAGGAGTATGCATAGGGACAGGGAAGGCCATAAAAACATGATCTACCAAGTGTGCTAAAATAATCTATAGAAGATGCTCCCTAATGTGTGAGGTCGAAGGGGTAAAATGATGGCCAAAATACATTATACCAATTCCAGAAGTGGATTAATGAAGACCCAGGTGGAAAAACCAGCCACTCATTAGTAGA
Source organism: Pseudotsuga menziesii (assembly GCA_001517045.1). Taxonomy (NCBI): domain Eukaryota; kingdom Viridiplantae; phylum Streptophyta; class Pinopsida; order Pinales; family Pinaceae; genus Pseudotsuga; species Pseudotsuga menziesii. The sequence continues at coordinate 118,077 of LPNX010912825.1, forward strand.
ATACAATGATAAGTCTCATCATGTGATTGCAAATATGAAGTGTAGCAGTCCCCAGATACATAATAGTACAATGGACATTAATAGGCATGATAAACATATGTCACATGTGGTCATTTCCACATACAATATACAGTGAAACAATATCTTCACATTGGATGAATACATCTGATAGTACACTAGAATATGGTCATGAGAACTGATATCTCATAGATACTGGCATGATCAAGGAGGTAGCACAAATGGAATGCCACCAAGATCGAAGGTCTTCTACACAAACCACTACTAGTACATGTCCCATCACATGAATAGAAGTGTCGAGGTCAAACATGATGGATCATCGTTTGATTACCGGTCATTGATGTATACCATTAAAAACACGAGATATCCCAACGATAATGATAATGGGAATCAAGGTACAGAGTGAAATATAACAAGTGTGAATAGATGTGTTGAGGCCGAACACTTGAGAGATTACATCGATCAGTGACATTGATGTATTCCCAAAAATATCAATGGCAAGAGAACCTGCCACTAATAACTGCAAGTCTCAAGGAATTCAATGGACTCTAGACTCCTATTCTAGAAAAAATTATCTAAAGTTAATGGAATGGAATCCGTTGGAAGGAGGGAATCAAGGCATCCCTGATCAACGAACATGAGGTATTCAACAAAACTAGATAATTTGGAAGAAATTGGATGAAAAAGATGTACATGAACCAGTAAATGTATCAGGAATGGCTGACATGCAAATACAAGATAACTGAGGAGTGATCAACTCGGGATAAAACTTCCTTCAAGCAAGAGCATAAGGAATATGGAGACTCATAAGAATCATAGACTCAACATGAAAAATGGGACAACTCTGCGACATAGGATGCATCGACAGAGGCTCCATAGGGATTGGAAGCATAACCAATCGGTGAAGAAAACTTAGAGTAACAAGTAGAACTCCTAAATTAATACTAATAACCTAACCATTGGATGGAATATATAGTGATATGTTCAAACGCTACACAACATGACAGCTTCCAAAGTAATATCATTTCCCACCCAACTTTTTATGTTTTTTGATTGTTTTTTTGGTCTTTTTCATATTGAAAATATTGAGAGAGTAAAATTGATCATAGTATAGAACTAGGGGGAAACAAGTGTCACGGGAAAGAAAACTAGTTCCAAGCAGTGGAACATACCTATGATCAACTCAAGGAAGCACATGCAGGATAAGGACACTCGAGGGGATGTGTCCTCCAGGTATGGGGTGATCAAGCTACAAAATATATATGGGAGGCTCTTCTTGGATATGATTGAGACAAGATCATGCTATATGGCTCATAAAAGTGAAACTGGGAGACGAAATAAATTTCAATAGAGAAAGAAGATGCATGAAATGCTTACAACTTGATATAAATGGGAATCCCTGTGGAAAATGGCTAACATAAAGTTCAAGAAATTATATGAGGTTCACAGGGACTTCACTTAGTGAACATCTCACATAGCACATACGATCGTGGGATATTAAAGAATACCCTTAATTTCCAGAGATATTGACCCAAACTATTTTTGTTGAAACCCCCTCCCAATACTTANTGGGACTCCCACACCTAAGGGAGGACTCTCAGCATGGGTACCAAATGGTAAAATGTGTTCTATCTAGGGTACCCATGTGTAGGAATGCTCTACCACTTACGTAATGTTGCTCCTAATAGCACTGTGAAGGTTTCGCAACATTACAAAGTAGGTTCGTACCTATAATTAAGGAGACATGGTCATAGGATGATATAAGATGCATACATAAAAGTGATCATATCCTATATTCCAATTCAAAGTTATACCTGTCATAGACACGAACGACTCAAGGCCTCGATGAAAGTGCACTCAAAACAAGTCCTTGCACCACAATACTGGGCCAAAACAATGGCAAAAATGTCAATACAAGTATAAACTATAGGCTAGGTGGGTAAAAATATCAAAAGAAATTTGATAAATAGTAAAAATTTAGATTTTCACCATACCATTTTGTTTTTTACCACATAGTGCATTTGGATCCATTTGGAACACCAACTTCAACTATCAGTTCTGAGATCTAGGAGAAATGAAATCATGAGTCATCGGGACCAGGTAGATCCTCATCTCATCCCTCGTATTTTCCATGCATTTATTTTTATTTTCCATGGTGTATTTTCAGTTTGAAGCAACCAAAAATTGGGTATCCTGGCCCATGTGTGTCACAAGACATCGGGTCACATATAGGGCCTGATGTATGTAGGAAAAGAACAGACAACCCATGTACATACACAACTGTCACCAACACAAGTCACATGTAGGGCCACATATACCCAATTAAAAGGAAAATTCTCATCAAAATCAATGTTTTTCTTTCAGGATGGTGCCATAGTAGAGGGAACATGAGCATGAAGATGTGGATAGGGTAGTTCACCGTGACATAAACACTCAAAAAGATCTAAACATATGTGGCTTATACAAATTTTGGAAACTTGGGGGTTGGAGGGGCCAACCAAGTCTTCTACATATGCTTGTTGACTATTGGGACCCAGACACCAAGGCTTTTCAGCTAGATGGGATGCCCCTGAGAATAGAAATGGAAGATATCTAATTATTTACTGGACTATCTCGTTGAGGGGAGGTATTAAACATGTAGGCTCATTGGGTGGGAGGAGGGATCACCATTGAGGAGTATATAGTCATTTACTTCCTTAAATATATTGAGAATATTAGAAACCATGTTCCGGTGATTTCCATCCAGAGCCTTAGTATTAAGGTTATAGTTTTGGTACTAGTCAGGATAGCAGGGTTGGAATCACTGCATTAGGCCTCCAGGACTATCATGTTCTATGCAATAGCATTTTTGAGACCTACAATATACGATTGGAGAACATCGTTATTGAACTCTATGAGACAACATTTGATAGAGTGTAAGTTGGGAAGGACAAAGAACTTTGGTTTGGCCAGCATAATTAACACATTATTTTTCGAGCAGGTACCAGGACTTAGCCCAAGATTTAAGGTTCCTACACATAGTGTACGAGATATATCACAAACCCATTGGGAGGATTTGATGTGGTGGTTAGGGGGACGAAGGACACCTACTCCATTCCCACCAAAATTCTACCATTGGTGGCAGCGGCATATTGTGGTCGTGGATGACTATCCCTATGCAGGGATTGAATTTCGTAGAGATTTGGACATGCCATTACCACTGGGTACCACATACAGTGACACAGGTAACAATAACAAATGTATTTTTGATATAATGGAATAAAAAACATATTTTTGGTGGTATCATGTACTGACATTGATCATATATATGCATATGTGGGTCCTATATGTCAGGATGGTTACCCTTGACATCGTCGAAGAGGACGAGGAGATGGAATACTCAGTGCATATGTGAAGTGTACGATCCAAAGCATACATACCAACTTCGTTAAGATGACACACATGGTACCCATGGTGTAATTCAAAGACTGTCAGAGTATATGTAGAGATACATTGTAGGAGTACCCCGTCCGTGGGTTATATTGTTTCAACAGCAGAAAATACCATTACTTGTTATCATGATCATCACCCTGATCCAAAGACATAAAGTAATAGATAGACATTTTGTACCGACTCTATAGTGTTTCGGTGGGTTAAAGCCCCAATTTCGTATCATGATATTTTGTACTGTGACATTATTTTGAACTATATTTTGGAAATGAAAACTTATAGTCATCAGTTTGATGTATTTACATGTCTGTGAAAATGTGGATGAAATGTGTATGCTTCATTATTGATGTAACAAATGCCAGTCTAACACGTAATTTGCATAAGAATCGGCAACATGATTGTGAAGTCTAGGAATATGAATGTATGTTATATAGTCAAACTATCATTCTAACAATATTAACCAGAAGAACCTTCACAATAAAGTCATATCCCTGATACAGTACACACCATTTAAATTTGATACAACCAATGGTGATTGAAGATGTACTTCAAGAGATCGAATACCATTAGAGATGTCATCGTTTAGTAGCTCAATAACGACACTAGTGTTGACAAAAAACCAATCGACAGGGGTTCGCTCTCTGTTGACACCCAAACCACCTTGATATCCTTGAGAACTGGCCCATACAGGTTTTACCCCATCTGACAACACCTACAGAGTAGATGAATTCTCACCCGAGATGTTCGAGGGAGAACTATGGGAACCAAGTTTCCACAGTTATGAACGAGGATCGAGAATCTACTTATCAACTCAGTGTAACATTATTCAACAGATCTACTTATCTATATTATGCACTAACAGAATCATGCCATCATTCAATAGATTGCATTAACACAACTGAATCACAACAAAACATAGATCCATAAATAGATATACCAGTGTATTATCATTCATAGCATAGAAACATTGCATCATTCACAAATACACATTACATTCGTATTTGTATCACAGAAAATAGGAAGATAGAAAAATACACAATGGTTTTGCTCAATCTATGTGATGTCATATTAACCTTCACAGCAAAACACATATTCTCCATAACAGTTCTTCGTCTCACACACATATATCCAACGGTTCCTAGAAGCAGACTAAGAAAACCCAAAGGAAGAAAAATTTGAAGAATACTTAACACTTGCAATTCTACATCTATTTAATATTTATAGGCTTGCGCCTTTATATTGATGGTCCACATAACGAACTTCCTAACTAATTCTTAACAAAATCTATAAAATAATGACCACAATCCACATAATGGGGTCCAAATCTAGAAAATATGAACAAAATACATTAAATATTGTAAATCTGACATGTGCATCATTTTCCACCTTGCGTGACTTATTTGACCTTTTTCAGCATCCGCGATGCTGCGTAGCTAACTTACCCCAAAAATTCCTACCAACAGGGCCCAAGCACAATCTTGTGGCTGGCCCTCGAGCCACGTCAGCTGTAAATGGTGTATTCGTTGATCTTCACTTTGAAGTCCTCATAATGTTGGGTAATTTCCTTGAACCGTTCTTTGATTTTCTCAGTAGTCTCTTGAATTTCTGTCAACTCATGCTCTAATGGATTCTCAGTAGTATCCTTTCTACCCTCTTGAATTGCTTGTAGCACCAAAAATTCCTTCTCCGAGATATGTGCTAACATCTTCAAATGTATCTAACTCTGTCGAGCGCCTTTGTTTTCGATCCCTGGCCTTCGCAACCCGTTGCTACAATGCCTTCGGCTCCACTACCTTGGTGACTTGTACAACCGGGGGCATATCCTTAAGTGGAATCTTCAATGTTTCCAACTTCCACTTGGCCTCATGCAACTACGTGGTTAGGTTCTCCTACTTCTCATCCTGGAATACACTGCCTAAAAATTGTGTAGTCATGTCAACGACTTGCTTTGATTCTTGCTCCATTTCCTCTAGCTGCGTTGCTAAGTCCTTAATGGTTCTTTTCCTCTCCGAAACTTTCTTCGGTGATGTGTCTGGATATACCAGGTGCTGCAAGTCCACATTTTCATGTTGTAATTGTGAAATGACAATACCAAGCCGCTCTGCTTTTGCCACTATGTCTAGCTCCATCGTGCTCTTGAATATGTGCTAAAAAGCATCATAAAATACTTCCTTGTTGAAGCCTCGGTTGGGTATGTTGATGGAATGGGTTTCAAGGCTTGCAACAGAGGGGGAAAACCTAGACTGAAAGGCCTCAAAAGGTCCTATGCAAGGATAGTCCTATCCCCAACCTGTTTGGTGTAGTGATCTCCCACAGATTTTACCACCCTCCGTTGGCACTTATGGATTTGATGCTTAAAGGAAGATTGGAAAACGGGATGGGTGATGTAAAGAAAAGAAACTCAAATATAACTATAAAGTAAAATCTGATCTAAATCTAAGCTACTTAAAAGGGATATCGAATTGATTTAAAAATCAGTCTAAGGTGTAAGATAGATAAGTATTTTCATCAAATTAACAAAAATTTAAATGAGACTATTAAATTATCACTTAAATCACAATCAATTAGTGAAAATAAACTAACCACAACTTAAGATTGTATCATTCAAGGCTAACCTGCATGTGTGCATGTTAATTGAAAAAAAACATGTTTGTTATGTTTCTAACTTCACTGCTGAATCATTTGCAGAAATATATAAATACTTTTAAAAGAAGAAATTATTCAAAATTTTGTCAATGCATGAATTAGTAACAAAGATAAATCAAAGTTATAAATGAATGCATTTATCAATTGCAAAGAACTAACAACGACATCGATCCATCTGAAATAGGAAAAATTCTGATCTGTTAAAGAAATTTAATCAAACCAAAAACAATAGATGTGAAATAATATCAATACTGTATTAAATCAAGTTTTGTAAGAAATTATATAAACCTCAAGTACACAGAGGTATCTTCGGTCTCTTGTCCAAATATTTCCCCTTCCCAAAGTCCCCTAATACATCTGAAGTCTACCCCTCAAATAATTATTACAAAATAATCAATTCCCTTCAAAATGGGATCGAAAAACCCAAATAAAACTAATACCCAAGAAAATATCTCCATATTTTCCAAATCTCCAACAACTCATCTAAGTTGGGATAGTTAGCGGATTCAAGTCCAAGTTGGGCATCACATTTGTGATCTTCTATTTCATTCTTCGCTAACTTATGCCAAATACAAATGTAGATATGACTCTTCCCTTCAATAGCAAGTGGTTGTTTTATTAACTGATCCATATCATCAATGCTGATATGACTAAGCTCCTAGATCTTCTCTTTTGCTTCATCTCGCCGTTGTTGAACCTGTTCAATTATGATTTTCGGTGAGCATGCATTCTCAATGAGACCCATTATAAGAAAACACAAAGTGTCCATTAAATTGTCAACAGCATACCACCTCCTTCCAAAGATAGCCTGCGCCTTCTTAATAGCTTCACCAATTGTTTCATTCAGATCTTCCCAAGAATGCAAAATAGTTCTAACCTTCCTCAGCTAGAAACTACTAAGAATAGTGATGTTTTCTAGCCTATATTTCATGTATCTTTGCCAATATATAGCATCATCATATTCTTTGGAATATTTATCAATTATGTCTACCTGATCTTCAAGACTAACATACATCTTATCAAAAACAATATGAGACTCAAAAATACAATCCAGAGTTTTAAACAATTCACTGATTAATTCATAATGCTCTTGATTAGTTTTGAGAGATAATTCCCTGAATTCTTCTTGTGAGAACTTAGAGAACGAAGATGAAACTGCACTTGCAGTTTCATCTTCACATTGCTTCTCAAGCAAGGCTATTCTCTACACAAAGACAACATTTGCAGTCTTTTCACTTAGTAACTCATCCTGAAGAGAAGTATTCTTCACTTGTATCCCATTACACTAGTCCTCAGACATCATCATTAAATCAGCAACATGAGCCTCATGTTCCTTTCTGGTCTGTTCTAGTTGTTCGTTTAGTTTGATTGTTTCTTCTTTTTTCTTGTCAAACTCTCTGTTCAAAGAATTAACAGCATGGAATTTTGCACCTCTGAAAGCTCCCAAAGTAGAAGCAGTATCTGCAGCATCCACCCATGGGTCACCAGACTATTGAGTCCACACTACCTGGTGAGAAAGAGATCTATCTACATCACCTTGATTTGTGCTTCTGTTATTACCTCTTCTAACCACTTATTTATTAGAATTTCTATAATGATAATCTCCAAGAGAGATCACAATATCTTCATTAAAATCATCTCTTACCTCATTAGTGGAAGAAGTGTCAATCCCTATGGACATGAAAGGAGAAGTCTAAGTGATGGTAAAAGAAGACATATGCATGGTGATGTGATAAGTGAGTAAAGGAGAAGAACTAGTTTGGATAATAGATTCTTCAAAAGTTGAACGGATTATTGGAATAGAGGTTTTAGGGGATGAAGCATGAATGGTATCAACTAGAAGTGATGATGAAAGTACTGAGACCATTCCAGGAATGGATGAAGTTGATATAGAAAAAGAAGGAATGTGCAGTGGAATATTAGGAACTTGAAGTGTAGTAGATTCAGGCATAGGTGGGTGTACATAGTAGGGGTGTTACAGAGAGAAATTCCTATGGCTTGGGGTACCACAATAGACAGCTTGACTCTAGAAATCAATCCTTTCCAATATGCAATAGAAATTAAATGTCTAACACTAAAGGATCAGACCTCGTACCTTATTCCGGACGGTTGAAGTAGATCCCCATTGAGCTTTCCAATCTTCAACTTGAATTGATAGATTACTTCCTCAACAACAAGTAAATAATAAAAGCATTCTATATATCATGGTGTTAGATCTATTCTAGCATATATAATCAATAATGTATAAGCATTTGACATAATCCCATGGATAAAATATTCATTCAAACACACATTATTGGACAGGAAAAGATATTTCTATTAATATAAATCAGAGATTAAAAGATACAACCTCTGACGGCACGTCTGTGAACTGGAGAAACTGAATCCCCCACTTGGGCCTCCACCACCTCAATCCTCCATCTCTCGATAGCAATCTCACAAGAAAAATGCAAGCTTGGGAAGAACACACTAGTGCTCCAAGGGACAAAGGGATACAGACTCCAGCATAAGTTCTGACAACAATGGACTATAGTTTCTTTGCTCTCAATTCTATCTTCCTTTTTTCCTTCAATATACCAAGGGGTTGCTTATATAACTTTCAAAGGGGTAATGAAAGGTCGAATCCGAGCGATCTCAAGGCATAGGGAAGGACAGGAGTCAAATGAGTTAGATCCATATCAAGGAAAACTCCAAAAGGATTTGGATTATGCATACATCCCGATGTACACGGTTTTAGTGGTCAAACCCATGTAGATACGCGCTTATAGGTTTAAAAGTCATGTGTATCATTTTTCACATGTTTTTAGGGATGATCAAGGAAACATCAAAGGACAAAAAATGGTCCATAGGATCCAAGGAGTCTGCAGTGGGACATGGTAATGCCATACACAGTGCGATTCACCTAGAGTGGTGAAATCAGCTATAACAGATGCCCCCTAATGTGTGAGGTCAAAGGGGTCACACGATGGCAAAAATACTTTATAAGTCCATCCCAGAAGTGGAGTGGTGAAGGATCTGTTGCAGCCACAACTATTTTCCCCAAATTTCTTAAATTTTGGTCCCCTCCTCATGACTTAGAGTTGTTTTTAATCGTTTGGATCTGTGAATCCTTGGTCATGCTCTAGTTTTGGGTGATTTCTGAAAATTGACTCTCGGCCTGTTTCAAAAGTTGTCTTTGTTTGAGATTTTGGTGGGTCATAGATGTGAGCTTGGTTTGCTAGTCGTGGATGAATCAGATTTTGATCCTTGAAGAAACCACTGTTTCAAAGGTGAAACAGGCTCGTGACCATTGTTAAATTTTAAAGAGTTGTCCGAAACATTTAATATTTTTTATAGATCGAGCGTCAAAATTATGTTTGATCAGAGGCCGTTGTCCTTTCGTCTTCCGCCGTTATGGCTCCCAAAGTAGTTAAGCACCCGAAGTGTAAATTGCTCCAACTGCCGATGCGAGTCTACCTTTAGTCGCGGGTCCATAGTATTTTCTCTTCCGGCGTTGCGACTGTGCAAAGCTTTCGGCTTCCGATGTCAATGTCCTTCCGATTCCTGATTGGGAATTTTTCTGCCCTCTGGTCGCATGTCCGTAACCTCTTTCTCTTCCGCCGTTGCGGCTGGGGTAGGGATTTTAGCTTCCGATGCTAGCGCTCTGAGCGTCGATGAGTTCTCGTTTCTTGTCGTGGGTGTTTTCCTTCGAACCCATAGGTAGATGAAGTAGTGGTGCCGACGTTTGTTAAACCTTGTGGCAATAACGCTGTACATAGCCTCTCTTAATGCTTAGCTGTTTTAGTTGATATAATTTGAATGCAATCCCGATGAATGTTGTACGTCGTTTGATTGCAGGTGGTTTCTGGAGATTGGTCAAACTACAACGACACAAAGGGAGATGGGCAGTTTGGTGAAGGTAGAGCCAAAACTAGCAGGATCGCAAGGAGGACAAGTGGAGTAGAAGACAAAAGCAGCAGCTACAAAGGTGTAGACCTAAAAACCGATCAGTTACCAAATGGTTCATGAGTGCATACATAAAAGATAGAGGGATATGAAGCATTTGGGGAACTGAGAGGTCGCACGCTTGTGGGCAGCCCAGGTGGTCAACTGTTTTAGCTTAAATATGTGAAAGTTAGAACTTACGGGGGGCTTTTTTCCCTGGAAAAACTTGTTACTTAATGCTTGTAAGAGGAACTATTTCATTTTACAACCAGAGACTGCAAATTTTACCCGTTGGAGGAAGTGCTCTGTGGAATATGTTAATGTGATTAAATGAGCAATGTTGAATGTGAGCTATTTCATTTTCAGCTGTGTCTCATTAACTATAAGAGCGTTCTAATTTCTTGAACTTATGTTCTTGTTTGAATGTTCTTCAGTACCCTTATGATGTCTTTTTCCACAATGAGTAAGGTAGTTTTAACTGTTGATGAGCTATCTTATCATATATACTTTTATTCATGTTTATATGTTTGGCTATAAGAACAGCTATCTGTGATTTTCCATAACACATGAACATGGGTGCATTACTCATGAATTAATACCCAGCTCTCTAGAGATAGTTTAGTTAGTATTTATTTTCTTGCATGATTTGGATGCTTGTGAGTATTAAGACGAGAGGTAAGAACCTGCGCATCACATTGTGACTACTCTTTGCATCTTTATCACCCTGCATTGTTAATTAGGCACGTGCATATCATACTTCAAGTCAAAAAATACAAAACATACACTGTGGACTGGGCCGTAACCAGTAAAACATTTTGTTTTTGTTACTTGACCTAAGGTATCCAGACCGCAAACCGGATGGATTCCCTATACCAAACAGTCACGGGCTAGTTGGGAACATTGACTGCGGAGAATCCCTTGCTGTTGTTGCCTGTGATTTTCTAGGCCTCAACAGTTTCTGGCGCTAGAAGGAGGGTCGCCAGTGCATGGATGGCTGAGCAAACTCATTTTCCCAAGATTATTTCACCGGTAACAGTTCTGAAAGCAGTGGGCTTCATAATCCAATTCCGAAAGAAACGAGTAGAGAACATCTATATTCTGTTGACAATGAAGTGGTTAATGATCTGAGAAGACACACCAGGGCATATGTAAATAATATTGGAGGATTTCCAATCATCCCTGAATTACCCAGAAAAGAGTATAAAAGGAAAGATCGTCCTATAGTGGAAGACTCAGTGCTGGTTGGCGACTGGGAAGAACTTGTAGAAACAGCCTTACAAGAAGTTGTGTTACCTTTGAATCAAGAAGGTCCAGATACTCCTCAAAGTTCTCCTACTCACACTCATGTTTGATCACCTCCTAACTCTCCACTCAGACTCATGGCAAACCCCAATCCACCACCGAATGCCAATCCACCACCTAACCCACCGAATCCACCACTTGCTTGGAGAGCCAGATCACCGTTAAACCTGACACCTCCATTACATGATCTACCTCAAGCCTTTGACAAGATGTTGCCCAAGTTCAACCCAAGTGAGAGGATATTAGTAGATGACCACCTACAAAGTTTTTACTTGGCAATAGAAGGATTAAGGGCCGGGGAGTATGAAGATGTAGTCTGCAAACTGTTCCCGCATACCCTTAAAGGAGCTGCAACATCATGGTACTTCGGGTTGCCTACAAACTCTATCCCTGATTGGGATACCTTTGAAAGGATATTTAGGAGTAAATATGGGACTCAGAAGACTCATGCAGATTTGATGAAAGGACTATGCGCCTTGAAGAAAGAGAGAAAGGAAAAGGTGCACAGTTTCACACAAAGGTTTGCAAGATATCTCAAGAAATTTTCTGAAGCATATAAACCTTCGGACAAGGTCCTGATTGAATATTATACTTCAGCTTTAGGCCCTGAGTTGGCCATGTTTTGCCAAAATAAGGGCCAAGCCTACTTTGGCAGAAACCTATGCAGAGGCATAAGTAGTGGAGGCTGAAAGAGAAAGTATCGAAGATTATCCAGAACAGTTAGGAGAGAAAGGTGCGGGAAGGAAAGCCTTATTGTTTACTAGTCCTAAGGAAGAGAAATCGCCAAATTTTGAAAATATGGCAAAAATGATGCAGAAGATTTCCAACAAAATCATAGATTTGGAGAAAGAGAAGGAAACACAAAAGTTCTATAAGCCCTATTATAAGAAAAGAGAGGATAACAATCAGTCTCAACCTCCTCCTCACAATGCTGCATTGATGAATCTAACAGAGGTAGGAATGGAAAATTTTTACACTTTCCACCAACAACCACACTCTGAAAGGAATTGTCCTCAATGGATAAACTCAATGAAGTTGGTTATGAATCAACTGTTGGATTCTAAGTTAATAGAAGATGGAGAAGAAGAAAGAAAAGAAAATACTACTTCAACGAAGGAACAAGAAGAGGAAACCAGAATTTGTGGAATTCTGTTTCATTATTTGATGCAGAAGAAGAAAAGATTCAGGGCTACACGGACGTCATGGAAACCAACGTGACAACAAGGAGCCAAGGGCCAATTAAAGAAAACAGTATCATTCTCCCAAAGATCAAAAGGCTGCAAAAGAATGTTAAGAAATTTCAAAATAATTCCGCAGTTGATAAAATTCCTGAATTCACAATTACCAGCCAGGATCCTAGGCACACTGATATGTTCGCCAAGCTCACTGAAGAGAAAATGAATGTTGATAAGCCACATTCTACTAAATTGCAGATGGATTATGACATCGTGGAAGATATTAAGAAGGAAAGGGCAAACGTTTCACTATTTGAAATGTGTAAAGTGCCGCAGCAAAAAGAAAGACTATTGAAAGCACTTGAAGCATTGGACAGGAAGATGCCCACTGTCAATCAACCTCAGGAAGAAGAAGAAATCGGAGAAGCCAGCATTGGAGGTAAGTCTAAGAGCAAACAACCACCTTTCCTCCTCACTTTTGAAATTTTCAATCACAACATACATAATTGTCTGGTAGACTCAGGGGCGTCCGTTAATGTCATGCCAATATCAGTCTATAAAAAGATAAATGGGAAGCCTAAGCCATCCACGTGGAGGGTTGTTCAGTTGGACAGGATGGATGTAAAGGTAATTGGTGAGATGGAGGATGTCCTAGTCCGTTTGGCATCAAATGATAAAGTGTGCCAAGTCATTAATATTGTGGTGGATGATATACCAGACGCGTATGGTCTTGTCCTGAGCAGAGATTGGTCGGCCAAACTAGATGGATATTTTGCTTCTGATTGGTCACATCTGTGGCTTCCGTATAAAGGAAGTTCGAACCAAATTAAGATTTTGAGGGAGCCTCACATGAAATACAATGTTACTTAACTTGAGGAGAACAATGAACCAGTGGATTCTGTGCTGGGAAATTATTTTATTGAGTTGGAACTAGGAAATTACCAAGTAGAAGAAGCCAGCAAAACATTAGACACCCAGCCTGATCTCCTTCGATTTTCACAGGCTGATGAAATCGACTGTAACATAGTAAAATTAGCGGTAGGAATAGATTCTCATGCAGTAGTTAGCGATTTTTGGACTTTTCTATTTGATGGCTCTAACACGTTAGAAGGGTCAGGGGTCGGCTGTGCCCTGATCGAACCCAAGAATAATAAACATTTCCTTTCCTATATATTAGAGTTTGAATGTACGAATAATACGACAGAGTATGAAGCATTGGTGCAAGGTTTGAGGAAAGCAACCGAATTAAAGGTAAGTAATCTCAAAGTTTTTGGAGATTTTGAAATAATTGTTAAACAGATCTGGAACCAAATACATTGTGTGTCCCCTCACCTGAAAGCTTATCAAAATGAGGTATGGGATCTGTTCAAATGTTTTAACGCATTTAATATTGTTTCAATTCCTAGACTTAAAAATGTAGTAGCTGACTTGTTGGCCACATCCACTGCTAGACTTGTGCCTACTAATAATCGATGCTCCGTTGAATTTCTTTTCAGGCCCTCGGTCCCTGATATGATCACCAACCTACGAGTGTTCGACGATGATCAGCAGATAATAGAATGCTTAACAAATGACGAGGTATTTAAAGGGGCGATTATAGATGATGAAGAACATCAGGCCGAGATGAAATATGATAATTTCATCCCAAGAGGAGTCAGAACCTTAGAAATAATGTTCGATCTCAATGAAAAGTTCAGAAGACCAGCAAATGTGAAGACTCACAGATCAACGCTACAGTTCAAACTGATAAATTTAGGGACTGAGACGAATCCCAAATACGTGAATCTCAGCAAATGTTGTTCACCAGCAGAAAGATATAAGTTCGTCAGTCTGTTCAAACAATATAAAGATGTTTTCTCCTGGACATACGAAGATTTGAAAACATATGACACCAACGTCATCAAGCATGTTATTCCCATTAGAGTTGGCATCAAACCGTATCAGTAGCCTTTAAGAAAAATGCATCCAAAATTGGAACCACTGATTCAGAGTGAAGTTAAGAAATTATTGGATGCCAGAATTATTTTTAATGTCAGACACTCAGAATGGGTCTCGAATATGGTACCGATAAGGAAAAAATATGGAGAGATCAAGCTATGCGTGGATTTCAGAAATTTAAACCGTGCTTCAGACAAAGATAACTATCCTGTCCCACCCATGGAGCAACTGCTACAAATGGTATCAGGGTCTGAACTATTTTCTTTACTAGACGGATTCTCGGGCTACAATCAAGTGTTAGTAGCTGAAGAAGACAGGTTGAAGATGATATTCAGGACCAAATGGGGAACTTTCGCATATAGAAGAATGCCCTTCGGGCTTATAAACGCTGGAGCCACATTCCAGAGGGCTATGGGCATAGCTTTCCACGATTTGATTGGACATAATGTGGTGATATACCTTGATGATATTACAATATTCTAAAAAAGGAGAGGAGAACACGCGTTCCATCTAAGGCATATTTTTGAACGCCGTCGGAAATATGGCATCTCACTCAATCCAAAAAAATGTGTGTTTGCTGTTACGGAGGGTAAGTTACTTGGTCACATAGTTTCAAAGAAGAGAATTTATATTGATTCGGAAAGGATCAAGGCCATTGAACAGATTCCCTTTCCCCATAATAAAAAAGGGATGCAATCATTTATGGGAACAATTAACTTCGTGCGAAGATTTGTGCCTGATTTCACTCAGATTGTCAAGCCTCTGCAGCAAATGGTGAAGCAAAATGCACAATTCAAATGGACTGAGATTGAAAAGAATGCCTTTAGCAAAATCAAGACTGTTGTTGCACACGCATCCTCCCTGAAAATCCCAGATTTCGACAAAGACTTTATTCTGTATACCTTTGCATCCGATGATTCACTGGTAGCTGTGCTTACCCAAAAGGAGGATGGGGGGGATGAATTCCCAATATCTTTCATGAGCAATGGTCTGCAATGGGACGAATTAAATTACCCAGCCATTGATAAACAAGCTTACGCAATATTCAAAGTAGTGAAACAATTCAAGCCTTATATATTAAAAAATCGAACCAAGGTGATCGTACCATACCCAGCTGTAAGGTCCCTTTTTGTACAAAAGGAGTTAGGAGAAAGAAGTGGAAATTGGGTAACATCTCTTCAAGAGTACGACCTTGAATTTAAGCCAGCTTCTATAGTTAGAGGGTAGGGATTGTGCAAACTGATGACGAAAAATGGGAACAATAATGAACACGCCTGGGAAGACGAGGCTGAACTACATTTGATGGATGTATGCCCTTTGTTCACAGCTCCCGATTCTTGGTATCGGGACCTCGTGCATTACCTGCAGGGAGGAATATTTCCAGAACATTGAAATTCTAATAAAAGAAGAGCGCTGCATCTTAAATCAGCTGCCTATCAAATTGTTGAAGGAGTATTATGCAGAAAAAATTATGACGAAGTTCTTCTTAGATGCTTAGAGAAAGAAGATGTGAAGAAAGTAATGACAGATTTGCATGACAGGCCTGTTGGGGGACATTATTCAGGAGATACTACAGCTCACAAAATCCTCAGAGCCGGTTACTATTGGCCTACGCTCTTCAAATATGCACACGCACATGTCAGGAAGTGCGATATTTGCCAAAGGTGTAGTGGGAGGCAACCTAAAGCAGCAGCACCCCTAAAGCCTGTGATGATCACTGAGCCGTTCAAGCAATGTGGGTTGGATATTATTGGAGAAATAAAACCGAATTCCTCCCTAAAACACAAGTAGATTCTAACTGCGACTGATTATTTCACTCGCTGGGTCGAAGCTGTCCTGCTGCACAAGATAAATGAAGACGCGGTCATTAGTTTCCTACAAGATCATATCATGACCATGTTTGGAGTTCCAGTTTTTTTAGTCTTTGATAACGCTAAATAATTTTCATCAATTAAATTAACTGCTTTTTCTCACGATAAAGGAATAAAATTGCATTATTCTGCTAATTACTATCCACAAGGAAATGGCCTGGCTGAATCCTCTAACAAAAATTTGATTAGAATTTTAAAAAAGACTGTAATAGAGAACCAGAGGAGTTGGCACTCGGCGCCACCAAATTCCCTTTGGGATGATAGAGTCACCCCTAAGTCTTCGATAGGAGTGTCTCCATACACCCTTGTTTATGGTAAAGAAGCCATTCTTCCTCCCAATATCATGCTACCTTCTTCCATGATAGCTCAAGAGTCTAGAGGATCGGATGAAGAAGTTTTGCAAATAAGGATCTATAATCTCCTGAAAACGGAAGAAGGTCGATCTAAAGCCAGAGAGCGCTTTAAGCAAAAGCAAGAGGTGATAAAGAGATGGTTCAACAAACATAAGGCAGGAACAAAATATTTTGAGGTAGGAGATTTGGTTCTCAAATGGGATCACCCCCATGATGAGAAAGGAAAGCATACTAAATTCCAGCAGTTGTGGGTAGGCCCTTTTCAGATTGCAACACATCTTGGCCCTTCTACTTATAAATTGCAAGATCTCCAGGGGTGGGAAGAGAACTTACCAGTGAATGGTTTGGTTCTCAAGCCTTATATTTCCTGAGTTCTGTTTGAGTTCTTCTGTCTTGTATGTAAATAATCTGGTTTGGTCGTCTTTTTGAGTCATGAAGTTTAGTTTTGTTTTAGTTTAAATTTTCTGTTTGATTTTAATAAAAAGAAGCAAGCTTTGGCTGCATGGAGGGCATTAGAATTCTGGACTGACTAAAATCCTTGATTATAAGACTGTGTATTATGGTTTTATCTGATGGAATTTCTTCTAGTTTAGCAATTTTCCTAAATGGCTATGAACAAATTGAAGTCTTGCTTAATCCTTGTAAAGTAACTCAAGATTAAAGGGTCTGGAATACTATTTCAAGGCTCCATCCCTCTCACACTTAAAAAAATATCCTAGGGGGTGACAACAAAAGACCCATGGAAAGGAAGCAGGGTAAATAGTATATTATATATAAATGATCCCATGCCAAGAATTGAAAGCCAAAAGGCTTAAAAGAGTCAAAACTCCTAAGGAAGAAATGTATATCAAAACAAAGTACTAAATCATATGAGTATAAAATTGCCAAAAGTTCCTCTTCGTCTGTGAGCTGAAAGTTAAATACATCTCTCACACAAAAGGACACTATGGATAGAGGAGCCTGAATAAAAATTCAGAAAGAAAGGCATGAGGAAGACTCAAAGGACAAAAGTCCAAAAGCACAAAAAAGTGCAAAATGGCATGGGAATGAGGAACAAATGAATATTTCTGTTTACTAGATGTTATGATCTTGTGGTGTCCAAGCTGGAAGCTACCCAAAGACAGAGGTAAAAATGAAACTCATACTCCTGGCCTCGAAAGAGTTATCTTGAATTTGAAATCTTGGTTTCCATTTTCCTAAATTGGACTACCCTCAATGTTTAAAAGTGCATATATTGCCTTTGGAAATCCATATATCTAGAAGAATTCAACATGGTGGTTTTATTATCAAACAGTCTGTTACTCAAGGAAGAAATTGTCCAGAGGTCTAGGTTCACCAGGTAGTCGCCAATTGTTGCGGCCGCAACTGTTTTCCCCAAATTTCTTAAATTTTGGTCCCCTCCTCATGATTTAGAGTTGTTTTTAATCGTTTGGATCCGTGAATCCTTGGTCATGCTCTAGTTTTGGGTGATTTCTGAAAATTGACTCTCGTCCTATTTCAAAAGTTGTCTTTGTTTGAGATTTTGGTGGGTCGTAGATGTGAGCTTGGTTTGCTAGTCGTGGATGAATCAGATTTTGCTCCTTGAAGAAACCGTTGTTTCGAAGGTGAAACAGGCTCATGACCATTGTTAAATTTTAAAGATTTATTTGAAACACTTAATATTTTTTATAGATCGGGCGTCAAAATTATGTTTGATTGGAGGCCGTTGTCCTTTCGTCTTCCGCCGTTGCATCTCCCAAAGCAGTTAAGCACCCGAAGTGTAAATTGCTCCGACCACTGATGCGATTCTACCTTTAGACGTGGGTCCGTAGTATTTTCTCTTCCGTCATTGCGGCTGTGCAAAGTTTTCGTCTTCCGATGTCAATGTCCTTCCGATTCCCGATTGGGAATTTTTCTGCCCTCTGGTCGCATGTCCGTAACCTCTTTCTCTTCCACCGTTGTAGCTGGGGTAGGGATTTTAGCTTCCGATGTCAGCGCTCTGAGCGTTCAATGAGTTCTCGTTTCCTATTGTGGGTGTTTTATTTTGAACCCATAGGTAGAAGAAGTAGTGGTCCCAACGTTTGTTAAGCCTTGTGGCAATAACACTATACATGGCCTCTCTTAATGCTTAGCCGTTTTAGTTGATATAATTTGAATGCAATCCCGATGAATGATGTACATCGTTTGATTGCAGGTGGTTTCCAGAGATTGGTCAAACTACGGTGGCGCAAAGGGAGATGGGCGGTTTGGTGAAGGTAGAGCCGAAACCAGCAGGATCGCAAGGAGGACAAGTGGAGTAGAAGACAAAAGCAGTAGCTACAAAGGCGCAGACCTAAAAAACGATCAGTTACCAAATGGTTCATGAGTGCATACAGAAAAGATAGAGGGATATGAAGCATTTGGGGAACTGAAAGGTCGCACGCTTGTGGGAAGACCAGGCGGTCAACTGTTTTAGCTTAAATATGTGAATGTTAGAACTTACGGGGGGCCTTTTTCCCTGGAAAAACTTGTTACTTAATGCTTGTAAGAGGAACTATTTCGTTTTACAACCAGAGACTGCAAATTTTACATGTTGGAGGAAGTGCTCTGTGGAATATGTCAATGTGATTAAATGAGCAATGTTGAATGTGAACTATTTTGTTTTCAGCTATGTCTCATTAACTGTAAGGGAGTTCTAATTTCTTGAACTTATGTTCTTGTCTGAATGTTCTTCAGTACCCTTATGATGTCTTTTTCCACTATGAGTAATGGAAGTTTTAACTGTTGATGAGCTATCTTATCATATATACTTTTATTCATGTTTATATGTTTGGTTATAAGAACAACTATCTTTGATTTGCCATAACACATGAACAGGGGTGCATTACTCATGAATTAATACCCATCTCTCTAGAGATAGTTTAGTTAGTATTTGTTTTCTTGCATGATTTGGATGCTTGTGAGTACTAAGACAAGAGGTAAGAACCTGCGCATCACATTGTGACTACTCTTTGCATCTTTATCACCCTTCATGGTTAATTAGGCACGTGCATATCATACGTCAAGTCAAAAAATACAAAACATACACGGTGGACTGGGCCATAACCAGTAAAACCTTTTGTTTTTGTTACTTGACCTACGGTAGCCGGACCGCAAACCGGACGGATTCCCTATACCAAATAGTCATGGGCTAGTTGGGAACATTGACTAGGGAGAATCCCTTGCTGTTGTTGCCTGCGATTTTCCAGGCCTCAATAGGATCCCAAATGGAAGACCAGCCACCCAATTAGCATAGTACACTAATACAGCTCTGCACATAACTGCAACTACATATAGCAGTCCCAAATACATAAGAGTACAATGGCCATGAATAGGCATGATACATGATATCACATATGTGGCCATCGCCACGTATAATATACACAGATCATAATCTCCATGATGAAGATATACAAAGGACCATGATATTCATAATGGCTAAAGATATAACAGATCAAGATCTCCATAGTGGCTGGAAATATCTGACATATACTAGAATCAAGTCACGAGAGCTGAAATCTCATGAACGCTGGCATGATCAAGGAGGTAGCATATAAGATATGCCACCAATATGGAAAGTATTCTACACAAACCACTACGAGCACATGTCCTACTATGCGAATAGAGGTGTCGAGGTCGAACATAGTAGTCCATCGTCTGATTACCGGTCGTTGATGTATACCATTAACAGACGCGAGATCACCCACCAATAATGAAAATGGGAATCAAGGTACTAGAGTGCAAACTAACAAGTGTGAATAAATGTGTTGAGGTCAAACACTTGAGAGGATCCATTGATTAGGGGACATTGATGTATTCCCAAGAAAATGTCGATGGCGAGAGAACCTACCACTAATGACTACAAGTCTCAAGGCACTCAAAAGGACTCTAGACTCCAATCCCAGAATATATGATATAAAGTTGATGGGATGAAATCCATTGGAAGGAGGGAATTAAGGCATCCCCCATCATCCAACACGAGGTACTCAGCAAAGCTGTATAATGTGGAAGGACTCGATCATAGGTTGCATGAACCAGTAACTATATCGGGAATGACTGACATGCAAAGTCAAGATAACTAAGGAATGGCTGACTCAGTCTTCAACTTCCTTAGAACAAGAGCATAATGGTGTATGGTGACTAAATGAAGGCAACATAGACTCTATATACAAACTGGGACATCTCTGTGACACAGGAGGCATCAACAGAGGCTCCATAGGGACTAGAAGCTTAACCATTCGGTGGAGATAAACTCAGATAAATGAGTACAGTTCCTAAAGTCAAACTATAACCAAACCAATGGATGTGATATAAAGTGCTCTATTCGAAGGTGACACGACTCGACAGCTGCCACAGATAACATATTTCCTTCTCTGGCTTTTTGGTTTTTTGATTTTTTGGGACTTTTTCAGTTATTTAAAAAGCTTGGAAAAAGAATAAAATAGCTTTATAGTTACGTACTAGGAGGAGACGAGTGTCATAAGGGAAAACAAACTAGTTCCAAGCAGTGGAACATACCTATGCTCAATGCAAGGATACATGTGTAGGATATCGACACTCGGGGGGAAATCCCCTCCCGGTAAAAAGGGAAACAAGCTGCGAAGGATATAAAAAATGGCTCTGCATGGCTAGACATGAGACAAGCTCGGGCTATATGGCTGAAACTGAATGTCAGGGAAGCCGGAATAAATCTCAATAAGGCAGGCAAAGCTCATGATAATGCATTCACAACTTGACATGAGGGAGTCCTGAGGAAATGGCCAGCATAAAGTTCAAGAGGAGTATGAAGCTTTTGCTCAAGGACATGGCGAGACTAAAAGGGACTCCCAGACCTAAGAGAGGACTCGCAACATGGGTATCAAATGCAAAAGGGAGCTAAATAGGACACCCATGTATAGGAAATCTCTACCATTCAAATAGTACCACTTCTAATAGCAGCATGAAGGTTCTGTGATACCATGGAATGGGTTCGTACCTAAGGTTAAGATGGAATGGTCATAAGGCAATGCATAAGTGCAAGCGGATGTGATATCCTAACCTATATGCCAGTTCAGACATAATACCTGTGATGGGTACGAATGGTTCGAAACCTTGGAGAGAGTGTACAAAAACTGGACTCTATATGACAACCATATTAGTAAAAAAAAATAGTCAATAAAGAATCCAAACTATAGGGAATAGGGAGGAATGATCATGACAACTGATCCTAAAGGAAACAACATGGTGAATGATGGGGCATAAAAAGGAAAGTAAGGTGTAGACCCAACATTCATGCATCCACTACCACCCCCATGAGGGTGACCACCGGTGTAAAGACAGAGCGAAGGGAGTCAACATCCTCCACACATGGAGTAGAGGGAAGAATGTGACCACTTCAAATATATGAGCACAGTAAGGGGCTATGATGCCACCAAGTCTAACAATAGAGTCCATACTAGGACCAAGGGCGGGTGATAGAATACCAGGCATGCCAAAAATAAAAGGACCCGAACTCAAGAGAGCATAAATATACTCAAGTAACCACGATCCCAAAGGCCAACTAGCGCAAAAAGAGCACACTCCTAAGAAAATCTATAGAAAAAATACAAGCAAACCAAGGGGAGGATATGTGAGCTCCCGAATGTAGAAAGTATGTCTCACCTAGGAGAGGCTCGAAACTCCCATACACTACAAGCAGAGGTATGTAACCAATTATAGTGGCCCTCAGCTTCAACGCATAAAGTGACTGTGCTGTCCGACCTCTACCTGGCAGGGACACCTACAAAATAACCTCTGCAAGTACCCCATGTGATAACCTAGGTAAGGAAACTAAGTCCACCTCAATATAATCAATGCTCAGGCGGACAGTCGCAGGTGGGATTGATCGTATGGGCAGGGTAGCAAAGCCTAAAACTCTCGAAAGAGCCCCTAGATATGAATACAATCCTGGAAATATCTCCGGTGCTACTCAGTTATGACTAGGTGTCATCCCAATCAATAACCGCTCACATTGCCTCGTGCTTAACTCCCTTTTGAGAGGAGGATCCTGAGAAACACTGGTTATACCAAGGATTTCAAACACTCACCTGGACAGACACATACATGTTATTGTTTAGTGATCTTGGAGAATTTACTTACAATGAACTATTCCAAGATCCTAAAACCTAATCTTGTTGGTGCAACCTATAAAAGAAAAGAGTGTAATTCATTTTAATTTAGCATTGATTTTAATTGGCTGTAATTACTCAAAGGGAAATGGTCGTGCAACTAGTGAAGTTATGACTCAACAGTGAAGTAAATATGCACACCATAACAAACATTGCTAAGTGAAATCTTTGCCAAATGAAAAATAGGGTATGCCACTACATGAGATGCATAAATATATATTCCTTTCCGAATGCCAATGCAATCCTTCCTATATGAAATCCTAAACACAACTCTCATTCAAGCAATCCAATGCAAGTACCTCCTCAAATCCATATCTAATATGCAACTAAGAGTGCAACTACTTTGTATTTTTCCATATAAAAGAATGAAAAATGCAATAAAAGTCATCTAAAACTCTCAGTCTCTGCAGCAAGTATAAAAGACAAGCCTAGCAAGACACTGAGACAAAAAAGAATAATGCACTAATGGAAAAACAAAAAGGATAAATGAGTAAAACTACTTTCAAAGAAAAATCAATGAAAAAGTGGTATTTGGTCATAAACGAAACATCCAACAGACAACATCAGACCCAAGGAAGACCCAACCACACTCACAACCCACCCATCAACTTCCCACAACATCAAACTCACCAAAAGGGAGGATGTATGCGACTGTCTAAAGAACAATTGCGTATGTACGTGACTTTTGGCCAAAAATCCGCGTATGTACGTGACTTTTGGCCAAAAACCCGCGTATACAGAGAAGGTAGTGGTAAAAAGCAGGCCAAGGCCAAATCAATAAAGGGGAGTGTCAATGGACAAACATACTATAAAATACGACATGAAAACAGGGAGAAACCAAGATCAAGTCAATAATATCAAGTCCATTGTGCCCCCAACCCCAGAGAAAAATAAGGAACATCCCCAGTGGAGTCGCCAATTCTGTTACAGAGAGAAATTCCTATGGCTTGGGGTACCACAACAAATAGCTTGACTCTAGAAATCAATCCTTTCCAATATGCAATAGAAATTAAATGTCTAACACTAAAGGATCAGACCTTGTACCTTATTCTAGACGGTTGAAGTAGATCCTCATTGAGCTTTCCAATCTTCAGCTTGAATTGATAGATTACTTCCTCAACAACAAGTAAACAATACAAGCATTCTATATATCATGGTGTTAGATCTATTCTAGCATATATACTCAATAATGTATAAGCATTTGACATAATCACATGGATAAAATATTCATTCAAACACACATTATTGGGAAGGAAAAGATATTTCTATTAAGATAAATCAGAGATTAAAAGATACAACCTCTGACGACACGTCTGCGAACCAAAGAAACTAAATTCCGGACGGTTGAAGTAGATCCCCATTGAGCTTTCCAATCTTCAGCTTGAATTGATAGATTACTTCCTCAACAACAAGTAAACAATACAAGCATTCTATATATCATGGTGTTAGATCTATTCTAGCATATATAATCAATAATGTATAAGCATTTGACATAATCCCATGGATAAAATATTCATTCAAACACACATTATTGGACAGAAAAAGATATTTCTATTAATATAAATCAGAGATTAAAAGATACAACCTCTGACGGCACGTCTGCAAACCAGAGAAACTGAATCCCCCACTTGGGCCTCCACCACCTCAATCCTCCATCTCTTGATAGCAAGCTCACAAGCAAAAGGAAATCTTGGGAAGAACACACTAGTGCTCCAAGGGACAAAGGGATGCAGACTCAAGCATAAGTTTCGGCAACAATGGACTATAGTTTCTTTGCTCTCAATTCTCTCTTCCTTTTTTCCTTCAATGTACCAAGGGGTTCCTTATATAACTTTCAAAGGGGTAATGAAAGGTCGAATCCGAGTGATCTCAAGGAAAACTCCAAAAGGATTTGGATTATGCACACATCCAGATGTACGCGGTTTTAGTGGTCAAACCCGCGTATATACGCGCTTATAGGTTTAAAAGTTGCATGTATCATTTTTCACATGTTTTTAGGGATGATCAAGGAAACATCAAAGGACAAAAAATGGTCCATAGGGTCCAAGGAGTTTGCAGCGGGACAGGGGAAGGCCATACAAAGTGTGATTCACATGGAGTGGTGAAATAAGCTATAACAAGGGGTGATAGAAGCAGGTATGCATGTCAAAGCATGATAGAGCTAGGATAATGGAGGTGATAAAGTCGATCTAATAGGAAAAGCAGGTAGGGTTTGAATCGATGAGAGAAGTAGTGCTAAGGAAAAAGAACAAGACCCAAAAGTGGGTTGTGAATTTTCAGGAACAGAGGAAGATTTTATGTTACTACCATTGAATAAATTCCTAAACGCCTGCAAATTGTTACCATTATCAACTTCTTTAGTGACAGGCACAGGAGAAGTTCCTCCTTCTTCAGTATCAGAATCGGTCAAGTCTATGGTATGAGATGGAGAGGAGGAACCCTGAATTTTTAGACTTGTAAGTGGCTTAAGCTCATCCATCACTTGATCATCACATGATGAAGTGACTATAGCATTTACCTATTTATTAGTGTTAGAATATAATCCGTCAGGATTATTGTAAATAAATAATTAAATAGGAATTTGAATAGTTGTCCGGGAAGGTGAAAAGGCTGGTTCTCAACCGCCTCATTGTAATCTATAAATTAATGTTTTAGTCGTGAATAGAAAATTGAATCGGGAGTTATACCAACAAGTGGTATCAGAGCAGGGCTGTCTGCCATAAGTCCTGGCTGCCATTCTGCTTGCCAGTCCATTGCCAGACTGCTCCATTAGTTTGCCAGTGGAGTCGCATGCAATGTATGCGTTACTCCATCTGCCTGAGTTTATTCTCTGTGTGCCCTCAATTTTACTGTGTTTCATTACAAATGAATTATCCGCTCATAAGTTTGGTGTATACCTATCAGTGTATACCTAACCCTAATTCCTTAGCTGCGACATATGTTGTGAGAACATGCTCCATTTTCTTCATTTTATTAACCCAGCCCTCTCAGCAAGTCCTCGTGATGGCCCTCGTCTCCTCCAGAGACAAATGATGCGTGCGAATGTATTTGCAATAGCAGCTAGTTTCAAGCGAGTGTATCTGCCTTGATTCAAGTGAACTGCGTGTATCATGACATATCCATCGAAGAGATGGTGTTCAGCAGAAGGCTCGAACCTCGGATTCGCTCCATCACATAGATAAACGCCTTCCAGACATTCTGGGATTCTTCCCACTACTTGCAGCTCGTGATGTACAGGGGTCTCAAAAATTGTTGCAGCTTATCCAAACGACGTCTGAAATCTCTAGCAATTGGCAAGCCTACTTTCCAGCGAATGATTACTAGTTGTACATTGCTTGACAAATATAGCACAAGCACACATCCCGAGCAGTTGTTATGTTATTGAAAATTGGAGCGCTTAGATCTTCCAACGCTTCACCCTACGCCCTGGTGAGAGAGGCACGAACTCTCATCCCTTACGCCCACAGCTCACGAGTATGGTGTGCCATCAAATTGCTAGCTAAGTGGACTCTATCTGTGAGAGTGGGATCTTCTAATTGAGTGTGGAGCTTTCTTGAAGCTGCTATGATCTAGTTTGAGACTGCAGTCTCCTCAAAACCGTGTCTCTGCTGCTGTTCTTGCGCGCGCTCTCTCTCAGTATTAGCCTACCATTGCAGAGTTACGTGATATAATGTATGCTGAAGGCTGCGTGGTATTTTAAAGACTGTGTGGTGAAGTAAAGGGTGCCTTCTACCTGAAGGCTGCGTTGGAGCCTGCGTGAATGAAGGGAGCCTGGGATTTTGAGCTGCTGATATACTGCTGATATGACCCTCGCGTTGAACCTGTGGAGCTGCTATGAAGACTGCTGTTTGGATGGTGTTTGAATACTGAATGCACAGAGGTAAATTGTTATATTACTTGGTGAAAATGCAAAAACCCTATTTTTGACCTAATTTCTTGCATGGAGTGACTGCAACCTCTAGCGCATGCTGTGTATTGGAGCTTCCCCTCTCTGACTGAGTGGAGGATCAGCAGTGAAGGGTTAAATTGCTGCAAAAAAACGCTGGTGTTCCTATAATTACTTTTTTGTAATTATTATGACAGTTTTACAATATTATTGCCATTGCAGAAGTTGATGAGGCACATGCAACGAAGTTAGGGTTGGAAAACTGAACATGAGCTTGAAGCTGAGTCTACGTACACCTCTCTCATGGGATATATTGTGACCTGATATATATATGCTGACTGATATAGTGTGACTGATATATGTATGCTACATTGAAAATAATGTATGCTGATTAGTGCACCAGTGGAAGTGTTGTGTGTGTAAAGAGTGTCATCTCTTTTGATCCATCCTTGTGTTTTACACCATTACCAATTGCATAAAGACCTTGAAGGCTGCAAATTGGTACTGAATTTCTTCTCCATGAATTGCTGCAAATTGAATCTATGATACTTTCATTGTATCACTTTAAAACCTGAAGTTGAGATTGTAAATCACCTTGGCAGAGACTGTAGACCTGCAAGGTTATTATTTTTACTATTTCTCTTTGTCATA
>LPNX010912825.1:154261-176658 GCA_001517045.1 Pseudotsuga menziesii
AATATTGGATGTAACTAGCCAATGAATCAGCAACTACATTATGTTCCCTAGGGATATGCCTATAGGTAATGTTTCCAAATGATATTTCTAACAAACATACCCTCCGAAAGAGGTGGAGGAGAACCGGGTTCCTAATGGTGTAGACATGGTTTAAATGACAAACCAAGAGCTGTGAGTCCATCAAAACTACTAGATCACGGACATTCTGGGAGGCAGCCTCAGTTAGAAGACCGATGACTGCTTCATATTCGACGATGTTATTAGTAGCGGGACCTAAGAAAACCGCTGTCGAACTGACCAAGTCTTCCGCTAGGGAATAGAGAACCCAAGCAGCCGAGGCTAGATTCAAGGTGTGGTGGCAAGCACCATCAGTCAAGCCGTAGAAATTCATCTGCATGACCAAAACATGGTATAAACAGATGTGGACA
Source organism: Pseudotsuga menziesii (assembly GCA_001517045.1). Taxonomy (NCBI): domain Eukaryota; kingdom Viridiplantae; phylum Streptophyta; class Pinopsida; order Pinales; family Pinaceae; genus Pseudotsuga; species Pseudotsuga menziesii. Next base: position 154,690 of record LPNX010912825.1, read on the forward strand.
CTAAAACTCAAAACCATCTTGAAAATACTGAAATCACACTGAAATTCAATCAATATACATATATATAAGATACCATCCAAGAAAACCTAGGAATAGTACATTTTCAAGTACAACCCACTGCGAGGTTTCCCCAAAGAGATTCCATCATAATCAACTAACTCATAGGCTCGTTTCTCTATCACCTTGAAAATAACGAAAGGTCCATACCACATGGAATCGAACTTACCCTTCCCTAGCTTGTCATATCTCTGGTCATAAGTCAAAACTAGGTCACCCTCATTGAAAACACGAGGCTGGACAGATTTATCATACTGCGCCTTGACTCATTTCTTATGTGCCTCATTAGCCAAGGTAGCATCTCTATGAGTTTCATCAAGTTTATTTAAGTACAAAAATCTCACTTCCTTTGCGGAAGTGTCTGGGAGAAGTTCGACGCCAAGTTGTAAATATGGAATCTCACATTAGATCGGGAAGACAGCTTCAAGTCCATAGACAAGCTAGAATGACGTGAAACCAGTAGTTGTTTTCATGGAAGTCAGATAAGCCCAAAGAGTGGAAAAAAGAATGAGATGCCAATTGGATTTATGATCTCCAACCATCCGACGAAGCATAGTTTTCAAAACCTTGTTAATGGCCTCTACCTGACCATTATCTTGTGGATAATACGGCGTAGAGTTTTCATGGTGAAAAACTAGCTTGGCACTCAATTCCTCCATTATTTTATTACGGAAATGAGATCCGTGATCAGTAACAGTGGACTGCAAAACTCCAAATCTAGCTATGATATGATTGAACAAGAAGAGAGCGATAGTCTTACCATCTTCTACATATGTAGGCATGGCCTCAACCCATTTTGTGAAATAATCCATGGCTACAATGATGTAACCATGCCCCTCAAATGAGGTAGGCTTACAATGCATGAAGTCAATCCCCCATTTGGAAAAAATGCCAATGACAATGACGAGGTGAAGTGGAGCAGGATGGTTGCAATTTTTGGGATAAAAATGTTGGCAAGGTGGGAATTTCTCAATAGCCTCATGACAGTCTTTGAAGACAGAAGGCTAGAAATAGGTAGCGCGAAGGATTTTCTGGGCTATAGCCATCCCATATAAATGACTACCACATGCTCCAAAGTGGCAATCATTCAGCATGTGTTCAGCCTCCTCATGAGTGAGGCATCGCTGGAGAATGGAATCAATCCCACATCTATACAAGGTATCATTTAAGAAAAGATAGTACTTCACGTGGTGACGGATGCGGTGACGATCATCATGAGATATATGCAGTTGAAAACGCTGGGTCATGAGATAAATCAACAAATCTCCATACCAAGGATTAGTAGTGCTAATTAGGAACAGGAATTCATCGGGAAATGAATCACTGGGCTTAGATTCCGTGGTAGCATAGGGAAGGTCACACATAAGCTCAACAAAAACTAAGGATTTCTTTGATGTAGCCTTGGCAAATTCGAGATCTAACTCCTGAAGGATGACGATCCAACGAGAGTACTTGCCCCCGAGTACTTGACGAGTCAGAATGTAGTACATCAGGTTCTGGTCTGCCAATACAGTGGTAGTGTGAAGCAGAATGTAGTGACGAAATTTTTGCACAGCAATGACCGTGGCCAAAGCTAGCTTCTCCACATGTGAATAATGGGTTTTAGAATCAATAATATTCTTACTGGCGTAATAAATCACATGCTCTCAACCGTGGAGATTTTCCTGCACTAAAAACATGGCGATGGTAGTAGCAGAGGCAACAATATACAAGATAAATTCCTTTGAATAATCTAGGGGGTGTATCACAGGTGAATGAGTCCGAGCGTGCTTAAGATTATCACAGGCGCGTTGGGCTTGGTCATCCCAGAATAATGGAGTGTTCTTCTTGAGGAGACTCATATAACCGTGTGTTTTCTCAGTGAAATTGCACACGAAACGACAGAGAAATTTTGCCTTCCCTTGCAAACTTTAGAGTTCAAGGATGTTGGTTGGGGCTGGTAGATTAATGATAGTGGCAATCTTCAAAGGATCGTTCCGAATGCCATCTTTGGATACCACAAAGCCAAGTGGGAATCCCGTCTCAATGCAAAAAACACATTTATGTGGATTGAGCCGTATATTATAATGACGTCATCTCAAGAATATGTCTCTAAGATGACAAGGATGGTCCTCTCATCGCTATGAATGAGCAGGGAGGTTGTCAAGGTACGGCTTGACAATATGTTTAATGTCGTGAAACGCATAGGACATCGCACGCTGGAATGTGGCTCTAGCATTTTTCAAGCCGAAAGATAACTTCTTATATGCAAAGGTTCCCCATGGGAAAATGAATGCTGTCTTATGCTGATCGGAGGGCAATATCTCAATCTGATTGTAGCCGGAGAAGCCATCGATGAATGAAAAGATGACACTTCCAGCACAGTTGTTGATAATCTGATTGATATGCGAGGTAGGAAAGTTGTCCTTGGGACAAGATTTATTTAAATACATAAATTCGATGCAAACTCTAATGGTTCCCTACTTTTTATTGACAGGGACAAATTTTGATACCCATTCTGTTAGAGGTACAGGATAAATAAAAATAGCTTTCAGAAGTTTCTCAATCTCAGCTTTAATAGCTGCAGCTTTCCTAGGATGGACTTGCCTAAGTTTTTGCCTAACAGGTTTAGCCGTGGATAAGTTTTAATCTCATGGACCACAATGGAAGGCTCAATCCCCAACATCTCTTCATAGGACCAGGCAAAAATATCACGAAATTCCTTAAAAAGTGCCTTATATGCTTCATATTCATCTATGGAGTAGTTCTGTCCAACATGAACGTGATTTATAACATTAGGCTTGGATGATATGTCAATTGGGTTCGTCTGAGTAATGTTGCAAAGGTTTCCTTTAGAATCTGTGTCTTGCAACAATATAGGACTTTGCGGAATGTCGACAATATCAGTAGGAAACAAGGATGCAAAATCATGGTTGCCCGAACTGGTATTGGGGAGGAACATGGATCTATGATGGTGATCCTCCCAAATGGGCTCATCTATATTCATGATCTCTATAATGGACTCATTGGAAGGAAAAGTATCAGAGAGATAATCTATAATCGGAAGAGAAGGTTCTAACCAATATGGTAAATGGTAAGGATCCGAAGTCACTAAATGAAGGTCATCAGTGTGATCATCGGAACATGTTTGAATGGTGTCATACATAGCTTCGTGTGTGCTCAACGAGGAGGACTTAACAACATTTTGGCCCTTGGGCTCAAAATCAAATGAAGTGATCATATGTACTGTCGCGGTATCTATGCTAGGAGGAGTAGATGGAAAGATCCCCATAAGGGATGAATCCTTTAGCACACCTACCCCAATCGACTGGTAAGGAGGAGGGGACTGACCTAACATGGGGATTTTATTAGATGTGGAAGTAGTAACATCCGGCATACCGAAATCAAGCTGTTCAATGGTAACAATTCTCCCAAGATGCGGGAATTGGACCGTTCGAAATACTATTGAAGCAACAGTAGTCATGGCATAGAAGCAATTCCTTCCTAAAAGGAGGTTATAATCTAAAGGGGCATCCACCACTTCTACTTGGATGGAAATGGTTTTTCCCCCCAGCTCAACCGTAAGGGCTAATATGAGACCATGGGGTTGGAAACCCCATCCACCAAAGGCTTTAAGGGTCGTCGATGATGTAACAAGTTCGAGAGAGCCAAGAGCTTTCCAACAAGTTAGAGATAACACCGAGGTCAAAGCTCCTTCATCTAGTACCGTTCGAAAGACTTTCTTTCCCACTAATTTCTTAATGATATGAAAAGCAAGTTTATGTGGTAATCTAGGTTTATAGTTCTCAACATTGAAGTGAATCAAGTTAGTGTTATCCGGGTCTACAGCTCCTAAAGCTGTCAAAAAGTTCTTGCATTGTGTGGGGTAATTTTGGAGTACTTCTAGGGAAGACATCGCACAACTTTCCTGAGCGAGATCTTCAACTACATTATAGAATTGAGCAGCTTGGGCATTGAGATTAAAGAAATATTTCTGAAGAGTACTCTTTGGTTGGTGGAAAATCATGTCGAGAGTAGGTTTCTCGATAGACAAGGGAACAATATACGAGGATTCCAGAGAACTAGTAGAGGGAGCTTTCCCTGAAGAAGATTGATCTTCTTTCTTATCTACGGGTTTATCATAATTCTGTCTTTGAGTTTGCAAATGGATGGTATCTGAGGATCATACAAATTTCCTCAGATGAACTAGAGTTACCCTGGTCAGACATGTTGTCTACCAGTTGTTGTTGAGAGGGAAAGGGATCTGTAAGTACTACAGGTGCGGGATTAGACTTCAGAAACTGGGAGATTTCATCTCGACGGGGACACTCCTTTGAAAAATGGTCACCACCACATAACAGAGAAGGATATTTAGCCTTCCTTTTCCCTTTGTCCTTGTCATTATTTTTTGATCGTGGGGTCTCCTGTTTGTTTCTAGGTTTTTTATTTCAATTTTTACCTTTCTTTTTATTACCTGAGGTTTGAGTACTTTGAATAGAATTGACCTCGGCAGAAACCTTGCGATTCGAAGGAGTAGCAGTTTGGGTTTTCTTGGTAGGTTTCACTGTGGATGGGGACTGGATTGAACAACCAATCCCATCAACAGGTACTTCTGTTGGTGGCTTGGTAGGGTTAGTGTTGGGGTGAGGAGCTTGAGGAATCAGGTCATAAAGAGTCCTAGACTGGGAATAGACCAAGTCTAGGTACTGAGCTTGACTAATAGCCTTCTCTTCAGTAATGACACCACCCATGGCCACATCTCGGGCAATAGGAGGCAAAAAGGACTTAGTGAACCAATCAGCTAACAACTGATCCAGAATAGGGGCCTTAATAAGCCTTCTCCGCCTTCTCCACTCATGAATATGATCAGAAATGTGGGTGGAGGTGTTCTATCACAGAGAAGTTAAAAGTTCAGTGCCCACTTCATAACGGATAGGGAGTTGAAAGTGCGTAAGAAATACGCTTGCCAACGAGCTAAAATACACAAACGAATGTTGTGGGAGTTCAATGTACCACTTCGCGGCCATACAGGTCAAAGTTCATTGAAAGAGTCATAACCAAACAGAATCATCCATGAGGGATTTTGAGGAACACCACAAATGAAAATTCATAAAATGGTTCCACGGATCTTCACCCTACTTCCCATCGAATTTCAGAATATCCAATGGTAACTTTACCGAAATGGGAGGCCACAAGGGATTGTGTCGAATGGGATCATTAATCAACTTGGACAAATTAGGCAAGTCCAAAGTTGCTAGGAAAGGTAATTATCTATTTGGTTGCAGATACTGGTAATATTGATATGGCATATAATTACCAGTAGGGCCATAGGTAGACTAATAAACAGGTTGCTGTGAGGAAGAACCACTGGAGGATCCACCCATAGGGGATTGATTTTTGGAATTAGAACTGCTAATACCACCAGGGCCTCCAGGAGGAGGACTGCTAGAGCCACCGAGAGCACTAGGACCACCGGGACCGCCAGGACCACTAGGACCACCAGGACCACCAAGAGGCGGACCACTAGACCCTTCGGAGCCTCCAGGAGGTGGTAAACCTCCAGAGCCACTGGAACCACTAGGTGGAGAGCCACCAGACCCTCCAGAGACATAAGGAGGAAAGCCATTAGGTCCCCTAGGACCACTAGGACCTCCAAGACCATGAGGAGGAAAGTTGCAAGATCCTCTGAGACCATGAGGTCCCCCAGGGGGAGAACCTCCATAAGGTGGTCCTCCTGCACCTCTTGCAGTATGTATAGGTATCCCTCCCATGGTTGGAATGTAAGACCATTTGGGATTCCCCCATGGCGTAAAAGTGTTACTAGGGTATGTAATTCCAGTATAAGGCATTCATGTAGGATTAGATGGATGATTACCTACAGGTATTTGATAACCATAACCACTAGAATATTGAATGGTAACAGGTTGTTCCCTCGAGGGTTGACCTGAACTAGATGGGGGATTTACCACATTGGTGTGGGTGAGAGGGCCAAAAACTGTAGATGTTTCTATGTTAGAGGTCTTCCCTTGACTAGGTAAAACTTCGGTATCAGATAACATAGGTCATGCTGGGGGTTGCCCCACGACATTCAAAGGTACTGACGAAATAGGAATTGAAGGCTGGGCCCCAGATGCAAAATACCTGGGAGGATTTGGAACAGACATAACATAAGAGGTGAGGGGTGGAAATTTGAACTAGGTTGCGAGGTGTCAATAGATGATCTATAATCGATTCGATGGGTCTCATAGATTTGGCGATTGAACGATATCCCCTAGGAATAGATGTGGATATTGGTAGTGTTGGACCTAAGATGTTATCTATCTACTTATCAATCTCCCGTGCACAGAGAATAGCAGCATGGTTTTGCCTGTGTTCTTCTTCCATGTCAAAAGATATTGCACGGGTGCCAAATGAAGCAATGGCTTGACCTACAGGGGTTTCCCAAAATGCAGCATCGGGACCAAAATTTGGGCAAGCAACATCATCAACATGTCCTTCCATGGTAGAATGGAACGATGAATCTTCCTGGGAAGGCTGTTGGACCAAGAGAGGTGAGTGTGAAGAATATGGTACTCCACTTTCCACCACCACATTATCTCCCACTTGGGAGGTGGTAGCAGCTCCTTGGTCGATAGCTTCCATAGGATTTTCTCCTGAAACAGGAATAAAATTAGGTGGCAAGCCCCTTACTCTTCTGGACTATCTTAACTTATCCAGTTTGTATAGTTCCTATCTTACCTAGGGTCTAAAAATATAGAAAAACACATCAAAAGACTTCCCTACTCAAACTATAGGTCAAAACAAGCAGACTTAAAATGACAGGAGGAGTTCAAAAGTCAGGTCTCTCACTAGGATTGTCAAGAAGGTTCCACTCACGATATACCTTGAGGGTACATGCGTAGTAATCTCCCTGAATGCTGTTTTCAGTGTATGGCTCCAAACAAGACGACCAAAGTTCTTTTCTCAGATAGATAAGGTACCCTAGTGGGGCCTCCCGATATACTCAAGGTATGTGGGAGCTTGAATCGGTAGTAGTGCTGTCTAATGCATAACCATACACAAGGGGCCTTTCAATATACAATCGAGTATGTGAAGTACCTTTCTATATACCTCAAGGGTACGTGAAAGGCCATTCAATATACCGACGGTACGTGGAAGAACCGCACGGGTCTCGGAATGTAATGCTAACAAATAACAATAGCTCCTATGTTTGGAGTTCTAGAGAAAGAATGGAGGCCCATGGGAGGGATTCTCCCGTGGTTAGAATGTGAGGAGCTATTGAGGCCCATTCAACTTTAAAATAAGAGCAATTGGGGAGACCGTAAAGTCTGCACAACATAGCTTCTAGTAGAGAGTAGTGTTCCCTAAATCAATCACTGGGGTAAAGGTCATCCTTCCTTTGAGAAAGCTTATCAGGTTAGCTCATTCAAGACTTCAACATTTCATCAAAATTATATATGGACTTAGAGGCTTTGAAAAATCAGCGTTAAGGAGTTGTCTGACTAGCTTGAGAGCATAAGCTTTGATGAAGACCTCAGGATGGAAGTTAGTGAGTTGAGACCCCGTGTTTCCATTGAAGGAGGGGTCTTTCAGGTTTGTGTGTTCAATAATCCATTTAACCGCGTCATTGTAAGGAAGAATATTAGGTCTAGCAGCAATGGAATGGATACCAGTATCCCTAATTCTCTTGTAGGTGGGTTGGTCATTTTGTATGTCTGAGAGGTCATCGTTGTCAATAATAGAGTATACCCTAGACCAATATACTTGGTAGGTTTCACTGACTCTGCCACTAGTATAAGAAAATATGCCAAAGTTTGGGTCTTTAGTTAGCATATCCCTCTGGAGGTTCTTGCATTGGGTAATTTGAGACATCTTGGGGTTGAATTATTCTGCTAAATGCATAAACCTAGAATTAAAAATAATTTAAGCTAGAACAACCGTAAGCAATTTGAATTAGGAAAATGACTCAAGTACTAACCTGTAATCAGGCCGGACAGTGATAACATCGACTAGTAATAAATGCAAGGAAATTCAACACACCACAATAATTTACAGCACTAAAAATGGTAAAGAAATCGCAAAAGGCCAAAATATATATAGATTTTCTTGAGTCTGTTAGGACCGTAGGATTAAGATAAATGAACGGTCGAGATCAAGACTGTGGGGTGCAGGATCTCATTGCAAATTTCAAATTTTATTTAACCATCCCGCAACCTGCATTCTGCACATGTGGGATGTAGGACATTGGATCACAAAACCGTCAAAATTTTATTCAATCTCTCCCGCAATACGCAACCTGCAAGTTGCGGGTTGCGGGTTGCAGAGACACGTAACAAAACCATTGAAATAAATTATTTTCACACAATCCGCATTCTACACTTGCAGAATGCGGGATGACCAACTTACATACACACAATCTTTCTGTATCCCGCATTCTGTGAGTTACGGGGTGAAAATATTGGAAAAAATCAAACTTCAGAATCCTGCCATCCGTAACATGCGGGTTGGGGGGTGCAATTTGTAGGGTGAAACAATTTCACTTAAAGATAGTTCCCCGCAACTTTATAAAAAACACACAAATCACGCATAGATTTCACAAATTTGGCTAAGTTAGAAAACAAAGAAACCATGACAAATGTAATAGCGGCCACAAAAATGATTAAAAGACTTCAAGAAGTTACCTTTTTATGTGTAATTGGGATCTCGTGTTTTAAATAGCATGGGATCTATTGTACCTACAACAAATGGCGACTGGCTGGGAAGAACCTGTTATCTCTGTCAAAACAAAAAATCCTTTCCATGAAAAAAATAGTGTTAGTAAACAAATGATTATTCTGAGATCACATAAACCATTTATATAAGAATGCAACCAGCAAAAGAATTATCAAAAGAGTGACTCATACATTGCCATCCATGGTCAAATTTAGGAGTGACGTAACTCAAATTCAGAAGGCATAAAGGGTGAGGGTCTCTTTCCTTGAGGCAAGCATATGCACACAGTTCAGGTTGAACCTAGGGCCAGGCACTAACAATTTTGGATTTTCACAGGTAGGTCATCAATATTCTTTTATTCTCCTTTCCCTTTTTTTTTAAACTGATATGAGAACCATATTGACATAAGACCACTGCCCCAAATTTTGGAGATCAGTGCAATTCACAAACTTGATCTGGAAACTAAACAAGTCGGATCGTTAAGGAGACCTCTTGTCTTCCAGCTGCAAGACTGAAAGCAACTATCATGATTCTTCTCATTAGGACAGCTACATACGAAAAATCAGTAGCAAAGGTATAAAGTATAAAATCTTTGGTGAAATCTGGAGACATAAGAGTAGGCGCCTCTACTATGGCTCTTCTCATTTCAACAAAGGCACTTCTGTATTCTTCAGACCACTTAAATGGTACATATTTTTTAAATAAATGTTGCAAGGGTTTAACAACTTGGGAAAAAATTGGTACAAATATACAGACAAAATTGATCTTACCCAAGAAATACTACATTGCTTTTCTGGAATTAGGGAGGTCGATCTCAGAGATTGCTTCTGTGTGTTATGGATCAATGATCATGCCTTCCTTGGAGATGATGAAACATAACAACTTACCTTTCGTCACTGTGAAGATGGAATTTTTGGGATTGAGGGAAATCCCATATTTTCTGCATCTTTGGAATACCTGTTTCAAGATAGACAAATGATCGTGTCGTCTTTCAGAATAAATAGTTACATCATCTAGATATACAATGACATAATTATGGATTAATCCCCAGAAAGCTATGACCATAGCTCTCTGAAACGTGGCCCCCATATTTATCAGCCCAAATGGCATCTGCCTGTAGGTAAATGTTCCCCAGGGGGTTCAGAAAGTTGTTTTAAGTTGGTCGTTGGGGGAAACCAGGACTTGGTTGTACCCTGAAAAACCATCAAGCAGTGAGAACATTTCAGATTTGGATACCTTCTATAGAATATGCTCCATGGGAGGAACAAGATAATTTTCCTTCTCTAAGGCCCTGTTCAAGTTTCTAAATTCCATGTAGAGTCTAATTTCTCCATTCTTCTTCCGAACGGGTACTAAGTTGGTGACCCACTGCATGTGTCTAACAGGGAATATGATCCTTGCCATCAGTATCTTATCAAGATCCTTCTTGATAGGGGGCTCTAAACTGGGATGCATCTTCCTTAGTTTCTATTGGTATGGTTTCACCTCAGATTTCATCGGGATGATATGGTGCATGATGCTGGTATCGAAAGTCCTGAGTTTGTTATGCATCCAATAAAATACGTCTTTGAATTCCTTGCACAGTTCGATAAATATTATTTTTTCATCATTGGAACAATGAACGCCAAGATTGATAAAATGGGGGTCTTGTTTCGTTCCCAGATTGACAGCTGTATAATTCAGGGTTGAGCTCTGGGTCTTGAAGTTGGTGGTTTGTCTAAATTTATCTTGTAAATCGTAAAAATTTTCTAAGCTGATAACAGACTTGGGAATGATATTGGAAGGGTCAGACAAAGATTTTTCATGATTAGTTTCATCAATACCAATACCTTCAAAGGCGTCTTGGGCTGAAAGGAAATCTAGTATCTGTTGGTCATCGTCGAACACTTTCTAATTCATGACATTGTCTATAATGGAAGGCCTATATATCAAGTCAATGGAAAATGTTTGTAGAGACAAACCTTCAGGTGAGATTAGTCTAGAAGCAATATTGGCCAATATATTAGAGTTGAAATTCTGTGATCTAGGGACATATATGATATTGAATGCTGAAAAAGAGCTAGTCATGTCTCTGATCAACCTCTGATAATTGATTCAGTGGGGGGAAAGGCAATGTATTTGGTTTCTTACCTGTTTTACTATAATTTCTGAATCCCCAATGAATTCAATTTCTTTTCCCCCCAAATCAATAGATTTATGAGTCCTTAAACAAGTTCCTCATATTCAGCTACGTTGTTGGTACATTCGAACTCCAAATTACATGCAATCATTGTCTTGGTCCCACTTGGATCAATGAGGACACATCCTGCACCTGCTCCATATTTAGACCTGGAGCCATCAAAGAATAAATTCCAAATAAAAGGGTCAATTCTGAAATTAGTATTTATGTACAATAGTACTGGAGAATGGTACAGAAGTTAGAAGGGACTATTTTTGTAATATGGGACTATTTTTGTACTTTCTCCATGGGTGAAACATCAGCAGGCAAGTCTCCAAAGAATGTATCGAAAGTAAAATGTTCTATTTGATTTTTAAAGGAGACATATTCATTGGAACCATCGAGATCGGTCACCATTTGTTTCATAAATGGTTCCCTATCAACTTTGAGTTTGTTAGGATGTCTGTTTAGGAGTAACCACAAGTGAGACCAATCGATGGAAAAGTAACTTTTCAGTTTTTCCAACCAGTCTTGGCTTAACCACATGCCATAAGTATTTGGAATGTCTATGATTACAATGTCAATGGTCTGATCAATTTTGGGATCTACATATAATCTAAGCAAAACATTATTTAGTCTTCCTACAAATTTAACCTTAGATCTGTCCAATTGGACAATTTGGATAGGACAAGTTTCCCATGTAGCATTCATCAATTTGCAGACAGAAAGAGGAATCACATTAGATGAGGCTCCTGAATCAACCATGTAGTTGTGTACATTCCTATTGAATATTTAAAAGGTGAGTAAGAAGGGTGGGGTTCCCTTCCTTCCAAGTTTCTGATTGTTTGGTCGAGGGGAAGAGTCAATATTATTATTTTGAGTTTCCCTAGGTTTTTTTATTATCATGATTTTGGGTAGGGAATCTCTCATACAAGGAATTTTGAGAAAGTCAAATAAAGATATATTTTCCTTGACTCTTTTCAGATCCTCATCTAAACTATATTTAGGATAAGGAATGGCAATGTCTTTCTATGCTTGGGATTTACTTTTGTTGGGAGCCTCTGTCGTAGGTGATGGTTCATGTGGAGCTGGTCCTTTTTATCTAGTGTTGTGGGTGTGTTGTAGATTGAAAATTGTGTCAGGTTCTTCTTCCTCTTCTTCGAAAAATAAACTTATAGTGCTAACCTGCTAGTCTTCTTCCTCTTCTTCTTGCAGAGGCTATGACTCTTGATTTAATTGATCTCCAGAAGATCCGGGAATGTCTAGTGTTCCTGTAGCCAAGGCTTTGAAGATAAAAAATATTTCCTCTGACATGAATCCCTTACTAGGATTTGGAGGTGATGGGTTTTGAGGAGGTTGGTTAGATATCCTAAAAGTTTCCCTATTAAATCCCCTATTGTTGGATTGATTTTCATTATTAGTTTTCTTGAGATCCACCATCTCATTAGACATTTTCTGAAGGATCTTCTTCATGTCACTCATATTGAAATGATCTTGTGCTGTGGTGGTGGGTTTGGGAGCATTGTCAATCTTTTTGCAGGAAGTAGAAGCTTGTTCTTGGATGATGTGTCAGGGTTTTCCTTAAAATATAACATGCCTTTTCGACTTGTATGGCTTTAGAGAAAGAATCCTGCAAGGACTCTTTACTAGCCCTTTTGACCCACATGGCTGTTTGAGCTGAAAGACCTTTAATAAAATATGCTACCAATAATTCCTCGGGAGGATAGTGGTTGGAATCCTATTTTTCAAATATGAAAACCGTTGGTTATAATCTTTGACTCACCCATTTCCTTTGGTCTTCATGGAAGAAATCTCTATGACAAAATGCTCTGGGGTCTTGTCATCCCCAAATATCTGAGTGAAGAGTTCAGAAAACACATCCCATGACGCGATAGAACTAGATTCTAGGGAGAAAAACCAAGTAGGAGATTTTCCCTCAAAGGTATATGGGAACAGTCTGCAGACTACGTCTTCATGTATGAAATTTCTAAGCCTGATAGCCTGCATAAAATTTTTGTTGTGGTATTCAACAGGGATTTTGCCATTTGGATAATATTTTGGAAGCCACTTCTCGGGTTTTTTTGGCAACTTATGCTGATCACTTAAGATAGACACAACATATCCATCCATCCAGGGCTTGTTAGATCGTTCGTCAGCCATCAAAATCGATTCCTTTAATGAGGTGGAAGATTCAGGCTCTGACGATTCGTCTGAGGAGGATGGAGAAGAGGGAGGAAAAGGGGGTGGTCCTCCTACTCGGATGTTGTGTCAGGGAGTAATTGAATCCCTGAAAAATGAATCAAGATCTAGTCCAGGGGTAGATGATTCACTAGAAGGATGATTGCATCCTTCAGTGTTTTGGTCACCTGAACTAAGATTATCTTGATTGTTGGCTTGGGGATTATTCCAGTGGAGACTCTATTTAGCAAACCATCTTCGAATCTTAGCACTGTTATCTGAATTATGTTTCAATAATTGTTCAACGGTGATGGGTCCTAAAGTAAGAGATATGAGAACGTATCTATCTGCTGGGGTTCTTTGTTCATTTATAGGGGTATATGGAACGACATCTGAACCTTGTGCGATTTGTTTCCCTGATGTATATGTGTGGGTGTGACTACAAGTGATAATTAGATCTCTTGCTGGAGGAGTTGTTTTGGTAATTTGTTTAGGGATGATTTGTTGTCCCTCCTTCTGGCGCCATTTGTTGAATCCTATATTGGGTATGTTGCTGGAATGGGTTTTAAGTCTTGTAACATAGGCGGAAAACCCAGACTGAAAGGCCTCGAAAGGTCCTATGCAAGGACAGTTGTATCCCCAGCTTGTTTGGTGTAGTGATCTCCCACATATATTACTGGCCTCCACTGGCACTTATGGATTTGATCCTTAATGGATATGTTTCCCATATTGGAAAATGGGATGGGTGATGCAAAGAAAAGAAACTCAAATATAACTATAAAGGAAAATCTGATCTAAATCTAAGCTACTCAAAAGGGATATCGAATTGATTTACAGACCAGTCTAAGGTGTAAGACAGACAAGTATTTTCATCAAATTAACAAAAATGTAAATGAGACTATCAACTTATCACTTAACTCACAATCAATTAATGAAAATCAACTGACATCAACTTAAGATTGTATCATTCAAGGCTAACCTGCATGTATGCATGTTAATTGAAAAACCAACATGTTTGTTATCTTTCTAACTTCACTGTTGAATCACTTGCAGAAATAGATAAATAATTTTAAAAGAAGAAATTCTTCAAAATTTTATCAATCCATGAATTAGTAACAAAGAGAAATCAAAGTTATAAATAAATGCAGTTATTAATTTCAAAGAACTAACAACAACATCGATCCATCTGAAACATGAAAAATCATGATCTGTTAAAGAAATTTAATAAAACCAATAACAAGAGATGTGAAATAATATCAATACTATATTGAATCAAGTTTTGTAAGAAATTACATAAACCTCAAGTACACAGAGGTATCTTCAGTCTCTTGTCAAAATCTTTCCCCTTCCAAAAGTCCCCTAATACATTTGAATACTACCCCTTAAATAATTATTACAAAAGAATAAATTCCCTTCAAAATGGGATCGAAAAAACCAAACAAAGATAATACCCAAGAAAATCTCTCCATATTTTCCAAATCTCCAACAACTCATCTAAGTTGGGATAGTTAGCGGATTCAAGTCCAAGTTGGGAATCACATTTGTGATCTTCTTGTTGGGTAAAAACAATAAACAATTTATAATAGAATTCCAACGATTTAATTGTCAACCCAAAGAGAGCGTAAACTTGTGAGGCACAAACAAAATATATGTAGGGGCAGAGTGTCGCTGAACTTAATCTATAACTGAAGTTGAATCTCTGTTATGAAAACATGAAATCATATGGAAATAAATCTAATTGTAGAAAACATAAAATTACATAAATTAACGTGATAAAGAAAGATTGAAATTGCAAGAAATAAACAGGTATAAATCAATTAGCATTAACTGGTGAGCTCACATAAAATCAATACTGAAAATGCAGAAGAAAAAAAAACTGAAATTCTATACTAACAACTCATAAGAAAGAAATTGATGGAAATCTATATTAACATAACAGATTCAAAGGAGGTGCATGAAGCATAATCTCTATTACATAACACTCAATACCTATTCTATGACTAACTCTGAACTAGTCTCTACTTTCAAACCACTACAGAGGCCTCTAACCAAAATAAGAAGAGAGCCCTCCTATTTATACATAAATCCAAGATAACTGCTCATAATTACATATCCACTATTCTCTCAACCTATCCCTTAAAGTTCTCAACAAATAGACAACTCATCCACCCAAATACTCAACAAATCTACAACTCATCCCTTTAAATCCTCAACCAAATATTGGATGAGATATTCTCTCCACATGTCCATGATCTTCTCCTTGAAGTTAGCTCATATCTAGAAGATGAAATTCGAATCTGAAGTTAGGTGGTCACTTTTGAGCTTGCTAAAGTCTTCAAATACACCTGTAAACATCACCAAACTCACCCAACTTTAAAGTATAATGTGTTATTTTTCTCAATAATTAACCATAAATTCACTCAAAATACTCAAAAATAAATGATTTGGAAAATGGTAATATAAACCCATATTTATTCAGAAAAGTGGTGAATATTAATGGTTTTATGAAACAATAAGATAAGAATAAGGTGATAAATGGTATGTAAATGATGAATAAAATGTGGTGTTTTTGCAGCTCAACATACCCCCCAACTTGGCTATTTGCATGTCCTCATGCAACTATGCATTGATTTGCTTTTTAACTTTTGGCTTTATAGTTGGGCTATACATGATGATATGTAACAGGAAATCATTTCATGATTTTGAAATGCATGAGTGGTAGCAATTTTTCTTTTTTTCTCCTTTTTTATATTTTTGTAGTTGCTTCTTGTGTGACAACCATAAGTATGACAAATGTTGGTTCTTGTGTTAACAACATTTGGTTGTTTTTTTCTTTTTACTTGTATTTTTGTTGCAATACATAAGATTTAAAAGTATACATGCATTATAAATGATGAATCATCAATGTGTAGTAAAAAGCATTTTCTTCATATTATGAATCATGCGAGCATGGTTTGGGAAAGACATGTTGATTAAGGGTAAATGGGATGATGAACATGTAAAATGGTAATGAATAGCCCCCCCATCTTAAGATGTATTAGGTTTATGAAAATGATAAAGAGAATATAGCGAGGGAATTTTCCAAATCCATTCATTTTCTTGCATTTAATGAATTACATGATTAAATATTAGAAAACAACATACCTCCACTTACCCAAAAAGCTGATGAACTATACAAGAGGATTATGGCTGATACTATTGCCGAATGTGAAGGATCTGAACTGCTTCTTGGTTGGATGAAGGAGAAGATGAGAGCTAAAAGTAGAACTGGGGTACTCTCATATGGCTGAAGTATACTGCTGTAAAACCGTTGATGGTTTCATGCAAAGTATATATTCTTCACCTGCTACAAAACCCAATGGCGCAATTCTTACCCATGTGAATAAATGTGTCGATGTTGAACATGGAAAGAAGTCACTGGATTACCAACCATTAATGAATGTCATTAACCAATGTGAGGAAATCTCACCATTGATGTCAATGAGTGCCAAGGTACTTAAGTACATCGTGCAAAGTGCGAATAAATGAGTTGATGTCGAGCCAATTGCAAGATCTAATGATCAAGGGACATTGATGTATTCCCATGATTGTCAGCGAGAAAACTTGCCATTAAGGCATGCAAGCCTCAAGGTACTGAAAATGAACTCTAGTCTCTATCCCAGAAAATGTGCTGAGGTCGATGGGGAAAGACTTGTTGAAATATGGGCCTTAAGGAATCCCACATCATTCAACACGAGTTGTACATAATAAGTGGTAGGACTATAGATGAAAGATCTCACGGTCAAACTGTTTTTATGGTAGGGATAACAAATCAATGTAGTCATGGAAAGGAAGCTGATTGGTTTTATTCATAAGGAAAAAGATAAACTGAAAATGAGGAAATTGTGTGC
Source organism: Pseudotsuga menziesii (assembly GCA_001517045.1). NCBI lineage: Eukaryota > Viridiplantae > Streptophyta > Pinopsida > Pinales > Pinaceae > Pseudotsuga > Pseudotsuga menziesii. Next base: position 171,664 of record LPNX010912825.1, read on the forward strand.
GACTCAGAAAGGTAGACATGCGGTAAGTTATGATGTATAAGGCAGTAAAAATGTAGACTCTAAGATGGATAACGAACAAGATTGAAAAGAGAAGGATAAGAAAACATGACATGGTGTAATTGATTTCTGAAAGAATGTTTTGTGGCAGCAAATGTCTTGACATACACAAGGGTAAACTCAACTCCTTCAAGCTTTCAATGGAACATTTTTTTTCTGAAAATCTTTTACGATTCTGGAAATCAATTCTGCACGCCATTCGTTTGTCTTTAAATCTGTAAAAGAGGTTAACTTTTCCTACAACAGGCTTGTGAGAGCATTGAAAATACTAAAAAATATGTGCTTAACAAACTAAGTCAAAGAAAATAAATGAAATGCTTTTATACCTGAAAGTGGCAACCCTTCTTGTCGAAACTTGTTTCTAAGCAACTTGCGAAAACAAGTGAGTGCAATAATCATAAAAATTAAAAAGATTCTAAATTTATTTATAATTTTGATTTTATGATTTTATTTTTTACCTAATACTTTTTATTTATTAGTTTTTAATTTAATTTTATTTGTAATTTTGTGTTTTTGTTTTTGTTTTTCAAATTTTGAATTATTTTGCAATTAGAACAAAAATAAATTGGAACAAAAAACAGATTTTGTTTTTTAGAGCCTCCTTATACAAAAAATAGTGTGTCTTTATGTAACATTTGAGCAACAGAGAAAGAGGGGGTCGACCCTTTCAGTGGTCGACCCGTCTAAAAGAAGACTATTTAGAGTGTGCAAACAAGCAAGAGGTTTGACAGTTTGAATGACCATGATGTTGGAGGTTTGAATAATCCTTCATGTTTTAAACATATATGAAAATTAGTTAATTAGATAAATGAATAATTGAATTACAAATAATAAAAGAAATGCAGCTTGATATTGCATAATCATTCGCAAGCATGGTTTATATGAAGATCACAACAAAATTGAAGAAAACACCCACCTCCCCTTAAACCAAAGATGTGCCACGTCTCACTGTGGAAAAATAAAAATAAGAAGAAGGCTTGGCTGCGACAACAGCTAAGCCTTCTATTTCAAAGACGCCTATTATTTTATGTTTGACCTAAAATTTTATTTTTAATTGTTTTTTTTGTATTTGAATTATTGTTATATATATATATATATATATTATCTAAAAATTTAAAATAAATTATACTAATCTATAAAAAAAAACCAAATTATATTAATCCCATACAAAAAGTGGGATAGGGAGGTATTTTTAATTTTTAATTTTTAATTTTGATAAGTTTTTAATATATAAAGAAATATAAAGTTTTATGATGTTAAATTTTATAAATTGTTTAATGAAATAAAAATAAAACAAAGTATTTTTGCTTTTGTTTTACATTTATTAAGTATTTTTATTATTATTTATTATTTATTTTTGTTTATTAACTTAATTTTAATTAGTATATATATATATATATGTAATTTTTTTGTGTTGTTTACAAAATACAAGAAAACCAAATATATCTTGTTTTTATTTATTTTATATATGTATATTTTTTTTTCAGAGGAAAAAAATACCAGCCTTTGTTATTCAATAAAGAATCAAAGACATCTTTTACATCATCCTCCATGCGTAGCATGTAAACTGTTCAAACAGCAATGATACATAGGAGAGTCCATAAACACATAATATGACTCATACAACATCATATCAAGAGACAAAAATAACAAAAGTCAGACTTTTCTCATCATTCCTGAGTAAACTCAGGTCAGACATCTAATATCGGGAGTGATCATCAAGTGCATACTATCTTGAGCAAAACAAGCTCGCAAGGAGATCTCCATAACATAACAAATAGAATCAATCACTGCAGAAGTCAAAGGTGCTCATAAAAGAACAACGAGACTAAAATAGATCAAAATGGCCATCATTGATGACTGACCCATCCAGATATTCAATAAAAATGCCATGGCCCATATCTAAGAATAATGCCCCTTTCAAGAGACCATCTGCCAACGAGTTATGCTCACGATAAATGTGCTTGAAGATCACATGCTAGGCAGAATGAAATTAGTAAAGCTTTGCTTTGAACGATAAATGTATATATATATTAGTAAACTAGTGAAATTTTATTATTTTTAACTTTTAATTATTTTATGTTTTTCTATATATAAAGCTTTGCTTTGAATTTATATATATTTTTGTTTTGTTATTAGAACAAAAATAGAAATAAATAAAAAAATACATTCTTAACTAACCCTATCTTGCAAAATAGCTTCACATTAACAATAAAACATATTTAAAAATAATTTTATGTAAGCTTATTGTTTTAAAACCAACATACCCATAAATAGATCATAACTCCTCGCAGCCTTTAGAAATAATTTTATGTTCATCAAACAATACATTATTGGAAAAAGGCTTTCGCAGACCATGGCAGTTATAAGAAAAAAAGGTATGGAGAATATTGTTCTAGTAAATATTTATTGGTTCTTCCAGCAGGAGTGTAAACAAAACGAACCCTAACAAATCCAAACAAATCTCATTGATAACATTTCTTATACTTCTGCAACCGTGTCTAGAGCAATTTCTGCACAAGGCACCGGCTTACGTAAATATGTTGTCTTCTCATCTTTAGCCATAATCACCATCACTTTGGCCTCCATATCTTCCAAATGTATTTCGTGACTTTCACCGCATCCTTTTCCTGGAGCTTTTCCATCGCTAATTATTTCTTGTGCATCGTCACATAACTTCCAGTAAAAAGAATATTATGCGAGTACTATAAAAATAACAGAAACAAAGAGTACAAGGGTAGTCATTCCTATAAACACGTACAGATTTGGCGATCGCCATGATGCTAAAGCTATAACATTACTGGAGCTGCTATCGCTTCTCATTGAATATTTACTTCATTAATTAGTAAGATAAAAAACAATATTCTGTGGTCTGCTGGATACTACAAAATCTCTAGGTCCTCTCAGGATTTTATCCCCAACTTATATACGTATATTACCCAGAGACGTAGATTTATAAAGAGAGGGCTGCATCCACCCACAACCATTATTCCCTTGAGGTTACAAAGCCAAGACCACACCTTCATAATTGATCGCTAAGAGTCAAACCATATGTAGTTTCATATTATGAAAGAAAGGAGCGTTTGATTGAACCTTTCCAAACTAAAATGCTCGGGTTGACGAATCTCATCAGACGAAGTGAGAAGGTAGGCATTGTAAGGACAGTGGTAGTTGACTTGCCAGAGTCGACATGGCCGATGACCACAATGTTGATATGGGTTTTCTCCTTTACCATGATGACTTAAAAACTTATTTTTATTAATAAAAGGAATAATTTAAATATTTATAAAATGCATAAAAACAAGCACAACTAAGACATAAGAAACTAATATAGTAACCATTACAAGTACTAGTATTTATTATATAGAAAAAAAAACGTTGAAAACCCACTCTTATATTAGAAAGTAATGAAGAGTTCTTTCATTAATTTAAATGTGCAATTTTATTACAATAAATAGAAGTGCTTTTTTGTATGGACTGAACCAAAATATACTTAAAAGAAGAGTGACTTGTATAGTTATTGAACCATTAGGGTTTCCAACAAGGAAAATAACGAGGGGGGAATCGAGCCTGGAGTTTTGCCTTGTCATGGAAAATGAGGCTTCCATAGATGGAGCCAGTTTCCGCAACTAATGTTTTACCTTATATACCATGATTGTTGAATAATTAGGTGTCTTCTTGAGGAGGATGAATTGTTTCATGCATTGGGTAAAATGAGCATTAGACAAAATGTCAAGGAGAATGCAAAACATTCTTCAGAAGTGTTTCTCTAGGTTTGAAGTATTATTTCTTAGATTTTGAATGTGCAGAAGAGGAGGCAGCCTCGTGACATGAGAGCCGAGACTCCCAAGATTTTTATATGACTGTATGTTTTATTTTCTTAGGTTTTGAATGTGCAGAAGAGGTGACGACCTCATGACTTGAGAGACAAGACTCCCAAGATTTTTATATGAATGCATGTTGCTTCAACGAATCGCCTGGGAGAGTCTGGAGAATCAAGGAACCAAAGAAAAGCTTCGCAGCGACGTAGAAGGAAGAGAGACTCGCTTTCATTGATAACAAATAAAGATGAAAATCGTGAAGTGATAATGCAGCGGACACTTGTGGCAACTCAACAAGCAATGAAGATCATTAGATTGGTTCGCTAGAAAACAAATGAAAGCCTGCACTGTCAAACTGTAGAGTAAGGGATAAATCTCATCATGAAGTGAGAAACTTCTTGATCATTATTTTAAACCTAATTTTTGGCTACTAAATTGAAGATTTCATTTAAAACCTAAAGAAGTTCGCCGTATTTCTTCCAACTGAATACCAAAGATATCACTTCATTTCTCTACTATATTGTAGTTCTCCTGCAAGCTGTTCAGTTTTGTATTATGGAATCCAATGCCAAGTTTAATTTTTCGTGAAGTTTCATCCATCTGATCACATGCCGGATTATCTGAGATTTCCTTCCCTACTGTTGCAAGTTCAGGTGGCAGCAAAATGGTAATGATTTGTATTCCATAACTTGCGGAAATTGGGGAGACCCTGAGGATCGATAAGATAGGGGTAACCCTGATGCGTGTTGTAAACCCTTGCGAATTGTAATGGATATGAGGCATGTGTGAGTTATCTATGAAATGCTCAGGGAAGTTCTAGTTGTTGCAACTTGTATCTCGTGCAATCCGGAGGAGTTATTAAGAATCTGGAAGATTGCGGCTTCGTTCCAGCTTCTACAGTCTTTAAACACCTATTTTTTTGAAGAATTCTGGGCATAGATATGAATAAAAGCTAGCTGCCGAATAAGATCGAGAGCTAGAGAACAAGAGCTGGAAATTTAAGTTTGAGCAAGCAAAGTGTTATAACTAGATCTTGTTCTTAGTTTATCTGTTCCTTTTGTCCTCTTTTTTCAACCGTTGGTTTAAAATGATTTTATATTTTATGTTGATTTTAAGA